>CAKNYM010051521.1:19262-59966 GCA_932195095.1 Andricus curvator
GTGAATTCGAAATAAATTCAAATGAGTTGAAAAAAATTGTTTAAATCAAAGTATTCCCCTGATTTTAGTAAAATTGGGATGAATTTAGAAGAATTCAAGGGAATTAAAGAGATTTTAATGAAATTCATAAGAATCTGAAAGAATATAGTTGAACACAAATTTTTTAAATCAAAAAATTTCCATCGAAATGAGTGAAATGGGAGTAAACAGCATTCATGGTGAATTCGGGATAAATTATTCCGAATTCAGGGTGAATTCAAATAAGCTGAAAAAAAAATTTTAATCCAAAGTATTCCACTGATTTTAGGAAAACTGAAGTGGATTTAGAAGAATTCAAGGGAATTCAAGAGAATTGGCAAAAATAGATAAATTTAAAAAACCAACGAATTAAATTAAATTAAAAGTGATTTTCAAAAAATGCAAGTGAATTTATTAATTACGAATTCAAATTTTTTTTAAAGAATTCAGGGTGAATTCGAAATAAATTCAACATTTTTTTAAAGAATTCAGGGTGAATTCGAAATAAATTCAAATGAGTTGAAAAAAATTGTTTAAATCCAAAGTATTCCACTGATTTTAGTAAAATTGGGGTGAATTTAGAAGAATTCAAGGGAATTAAAGACACTTTAATGAAATTCATAAGAATCTGAAAGAATATAATTGAACAAAAATTTTTTAAATCAAAAAATTTCCATCGAAATGAGTGAAATGGGAGTGAACAGCATTCATGATGAATTCGGGATAAATTAATCAGAATTCAGGGTGAATTCAAATGAATTCAAATAAGTTGAAAAATTTTTTTAACCCAAAGTATTCCACTGATTTTAGGAAAATTGAAGTGAATTTAGAAGAATTCAAGGGAATTCAAGAGAATTTAAGAGAATTGGCAAAAATAGATCAATTTAAAAAACCAGCGAATTTCAACTCAATTTCAACGAATTGTATTATTTGCAATAAAAATTGTCAGAGACTCTTTTTCAAAATTCCAGGACTTTTCCATGTTTTCCAGGATTTTCAGGTTCTGTATCAACCCTGGGTGAGTTAAAAAGACTTCAGGGCGAATTTAAAAAAAATAAAATAAATCCATTGAATTTTGTGAATTTAGAAAAATTGAAGCAAATTCTAAAAAATTTAGGGTAAATTAAAAAAATCCAGAGAATTCCAAAAAATTTTAAAGAATATAGAATAGACTAATAAAAATTCAGGGTGAATTCGAAATTATTTCAAAAGAATTTGTACAAAACCAAAATATTCCATTGATTTCAATCAAATTGGAGGGAATTTAGAATAATTGAAGAGAATTCGATGAAATTAATACGTAATCAAGAGAAATCAAACATAAATTTAAATCAATAGAACATTTTTTAAATCCAAAAAACTCCACTGAATTCAGATGAATGGGAGTGAATAGAATTAGTGAATAAGAATCTAAAAATCTTTAAGGATTTAAGGCGAATTTAAGATTCTTCAGGATAAATTTAAAAAAAAAATGAAAAGCTGAAAAAGATCCATTGAATTTAGTGGATTTGAAGGGACTTTCAAAGAATTCAGGGTGAATTCAAAAGAATGTAGGGTGAATTAAGAAGAATTTAGGGTGAATTAAGAAGAATTCAGGGTGATTTAAAAAGAATTCAAGGTGAATTCAAAAGAATTCAGGAAGAACACGAATGAATTCAGTTGAGGGTGAATTCAAAAGAATTCAAGGTAAATTCAAAAGAATTCAGGGTGAATACAAAAGAATTCAGGATGCACTCAAAAAAATTCAGGCTGAATTCAAAAAAATTATACATAAAAGTCAGAAATCCTTGGGTTCTCTGTTTTAATTTATTAAAAGAAGTGACTAAAGTAAACTTTTTATTTTAAAAAGTGACTATAGTGTGGCAACCCTGATAATTTGGCAAACACCAAAATGTAATTGGAAAAATATGTCATATCAAAATTATAAAAATTAAGGCACTTTAGCAACAAATAAAAAAATAGGCGTGTACATCATTTCTGCCGGTTGTAAGTATACCATTAAGCCATTTCCCTTTCAGGGTAGGCGTGACACTATCCGATTCGGGTAGTGTTTCTAGGTGGATAGTTTCTTGTAGTAAATAACTACAAGTGTGCGCTCACCACACCCACGTAAAATATAATTTATTTCCGATTTAGTGTTTTTTTATTATTGTGCCATTAAGAAGGAGGTATAATTTTACATCAATCTAGAATTGCCGTGTTGCTTATTAAAGCAACATGTTCGTTCCGCAACACCGCTCCGACCCAGGTCGCTGATCAATCTCACCAGCAATCGCCCCAGGCGAAGAGCTTCACAAAGTCATAATATCATCATAGATCACACAAAAATACTCATTCTGACTTGTAACTGATTTTTTCTAACTAGAAAATGAATAATTCACTGTAATAGTCTAACTAATTTTAGTTCTCTTCAATAAAAAAATTGTCTTACTGCTTCAGATTTAGAGAGCGTAGTTCTGAATTTAAAAAGTCGTTTTAGTTCGCAAATTGGGGACAATAGAATGGAACTAATGACGCACAATAAGTACAAATGTCTCGCAGCTGAATGCCTGAAATCGCTATGTAAAATCGGCATGTGCCAACGATTATACCTAATCGCCATTTGTCCAAAGGTGTTTGCTTTGAGCCTCAAAGTATGGATTTTGTAAGTCTTCTTCAAAGCTTAAGTACACAGTACTGATTCATAATTTTATTTGTAATGCGGTGGATGAGTCTTAACACTCAAGCTGAGAGTCTAGACCTGTAAAGCTGAACTGGACAAAAATCAAGTATCCAATACTGAATACTCAGAAACGTAAACTTTCTCTCCCACCATATCTGCCAATATTCATGGGGCTCCGGGTCATTACGAGCGGTCAAGCAGCAAAGCCCACTCATTAAGTTTAATATCGTCGAAATTTAATTTACCTCGGGCGACATGTTTAATTTTCTATAAACCGATTTCGGCTAGTCTAATCACCTTCGGTCTCGCCACCGTCAGTGAGATAAAAATTTACCTCGCAATTTTGTCGCAGAAATTATGAGAAGGGATAAACCAGGGTAGTCGAAAAACTTCATTTTCAAAATTCCCTGACTTCAATTTTTCATTTTCTCAGACCACTAATATTCAAAGACCAGAATTTTAATCTTGTAATATTCTTAACATAGAATCTTTTATAAACGGAATAAAACGATTTTAAATTGAAATTGAAAAATTTGAAATTTATTTATTTGTTTTAAGCAAAAAATATGACTTTTCTACCATGAAAAATGAATTTTTAATCCAAAAGGACGAATTTTCAACAAAATAGTTGTATTTTCGGCCAAAAAGATTACTTTTTAACAAAATAATTAAATTTTTAACCAAACTGATGATTTTTCAACCTAGAAAGATGAATTTTCCAAACAAAAAAGATTTAACTTTATCCAAAAACAGTTGCATTTTCAACCAAATAATTGCATTTTTTAGAAGGCAGTTGAATTTTCAAAAAAAAAAAGATAAATATTTCATCCAAAAGGATGTATTTTCTCTCTAAATGGATGAATTTTCAACAAAATAGTTGAATTTTCGGCCAAAGAAGATTACTTTTTAACAAAATAATTAAATTTTTAATCAAACTGATGATTTTTCAACCTAGAAAGATGAATGTTCAAACAAAAAAGATTCAACTTTATCCAAAATCAATTGCATTTTCAACCAAATAATTGCATTTTTTAGAAGGCAGTTGAATTTTCAACAAAAAAAAGATAAATATTTCATCCAAAAGGATGAATTTTCTCTGCAAATGGACGAATGTTTAACAAAACAGTTGAATTTTCGACCAAAGAACATAGGTTTTTAAAAAAAGACTTAAATTTCCAGTTAAATAATGAAATTTTCAATAAAATAGTTGAATTTTTAACCAAACCCTGGAATTTTCGACCAAAAAAGATTAAATTTGAACAAAATAGTTAAATTTTTAACACAACTGTTTAATTTTCAACCTAGAAAGATGCATTTTTCAAGAAAAAAGATGAAACTTTATAGTCACAAATAATTTACTGACAGTGTAGTCAAATTTTAAATAAAAAAGATGAATTTTAAACTAAAGTAATAAATCTGCAACCAAAAAAATTAATTTTTGGCAACGTACATAGTTCAACTTTCAACAAACAAACAAAAATTCAACCGAAAGTATGAATTTTCTACAAAACAGTGAAATTTTCAACAAGAAAATATTAACTTTCAACCAAAAAGGATAATTTTTAATTACTGGAAAAGGCAAATTTTTAATTGAAAAATATTTATCAAAAATTAGAATAGTTTGATTTTAAGTTAGAGGAATAATTTCTTATCCAAATAAAATAAATTTTTTAACAAAATAGTTCAATTAAAATGGTTAAATTTTTAGTTAAAACAATTAATTTTCAATAAGAAAAAAAAACAAGTTTTCAAACAAAGAAATAAAATTTCAATTAAAAAGAGTAATTTTCTGCTAAAAAAGAATCATTTTGAACAAAATACGTGAATTTTCAACCAAGCATTTTAATTTTTAATGGAATTTTCAACCTTATAGTTGAATTTCCAACCAAAAAGATTAATTTTCTACCAAAAAAAAGGCAAATTTTCAATAAAATACTAAAATTTTGAATCTGCAATAAAAATATGAATTTTTAATTAAGTAATTTAACTTCGAACCAAAAAAGGCCAATATTCAACCTAAAAGACGAATTTGCAACAAATAAAGATTTTTCAAAAAAGAAAGAAGAAATTCATCTGAATTGTTGAACTTTCAAGTCAGAAGACAAATTTTTTGTAAAGCAGTTGAATTAAAAAAAAAGTTAATTTTCAACCAAATTGTAGAATTTTTAATTTTAACGAAAAAGAGGAACAGTAGAAAACTTTTCTACTAAAAAAAAAAACGAATTTTCAACAAAATAGATAAATTTTCAACCAACGAGATGAATTTTCAACTCAAGTGATGAATCCTCAACTGCAATAGTTGAATTTTCAGTTAAAAATATTAGTTTTTAACAAACAAAAATATTGCAACCAAAGAAACGAATCATTGAACTTTCAAGCAAAAACAGTTGCATTTGATTTAAAAAATGAAATTTCAACCAAGAAGATTAGTTTTCTACTGGAAAAGGCAAATTTTTAATTAAAAAATAAGTAATTTTCAACGAAAAAATAAAAAATTTCAGCAAAACAGTAAAAGTTTCAACCAAAGAGACGAATTTTTAACTAAAATGTTGAATCTGCAATAAAAAAAATGAATTTTTAATTAAGTAATTTAACTTTGAACCAAAAAAGGCCAATATTCAGCCTAAAAGACGAATTTTCAACAAATAAAGATTTTTCAAAAAAGAAAAAAATTCATCTGGATTGTTGAACGTTCAAGTCGGAAGACAAACTTTTTGTAAAACAGTCGAATTTAAAAAAAAAATTAATTTTTAACCAAATAGTAGCATTTTTAATTTTAACGAAAAAAAGAGGAAATTTCAACCATGGAGATCAATTTTCCATCCCCAAAAAAAAACTAATTATCAAAAAAATAGATAAATTTTCAACCAACGAGATGAATTTTCAACTTAAATGTTGAATTTGCAATAAAAAAATGAATTGCCAATATTCAACCTAAAAGACGAATTTTCAACAAATAAAGATTTTTCAAAAAAGAATAAAATTCACCAGAATTGTTGAACTTTCAAGTCAGAAGACAAATTTTTTGTAAAACAGTTGAATTTAAAAAAAAAAGTTAATTTTCAACCAAATAGTAGCATTTTTAATTTTAACAAAAAAGAGGAAATTTCAACCATGAAGATCAGTTTTCTATCAAAAAAAAAAAAACGAATCCTCAACTGCAATAGTTAAATTTTCAGTTGAAAATATTAGTTTTCAACAAACAAACAAATTTCAACCAAAGAAACGAATCTTGAACTAAAATGATGAATCTTCATCAAAAAAATTATATTTTAACGAAATGGTTCAACTTTCAACCAAAAGGGATTTTAATTTTAAATAAAAAAACTGCTGAATTCAACCAAAAGGACGAATTTTCGCCAAAATATAAATTTTCAACAAAAAAGATAATTTTTTACCAAAATAGTTGAATTTTCAACAAAAAAATTAAATTTTTAACCAAATAATAAAATTGTTGCAAAAAATATAATAGTCAGGTGGAAACAACTACAAAAAAAAACAGAAATAGAAATACAAGGCAAATAAATTATGAACCGCAAACTTCGTTTTCAAAATCTCCTCTTACAGAAATTCTAGGTTTTTCCTGACCTACAGCCACCTTGATTAAGGCTCTAGTTAGGCAATTAGCAACTTTGGAAACATTAAAAAATGCAACCTTTCAAATTTTAGGAACTTGAAATTCGAACGCTTTTAAATTGAAGATTGTCAAATTAGTATTTTCACCAATTCTTCAAAGATTGTAAAAAAACTTACACAAATAATATACCTAAAAAAACAAGTACAAAAATACTTTTATTTTTCCAAGCTCTGGGAGAGTTGATGTATTTTAAAGAGCACAATAGAGTCTTTGTGCTTCCTTCTTAAGACAAATAATTCCCTGATGATTCTAAAAAGCAGTGTGAAATCGTGGAAGTCAGAAAGGCCAAGCCTATTCTTCTCAACTTCAGTGTTTACAATCAATTTTGACTCTGAATCGCAAGTGGTGACGTTGCCGATTATCAGAATACTTAGCAAGTCACCTCCTTCATTTCCTCCTGGACCTACGATCTTAATTTCGAAGAAAATTACGGAACCGATGATGAATCAGCTATCTCGGAATCTCGGGATAAAACACGGACGCGTCTATCAAGCCTACCTGGGGACGCATCCTGCTTGGTGGTCCTCGGTTAAATTTTTGTACGGCTGCGTCACACACTCGAATTTATCTTACCACTTTTTTACCCACAAACGAGTCCTTTCACAACCCAATAAATAAATTCCAAAAATACTCGAATGAATGAAACCCAATCCAACCAGAATTTTAATCATACATGGGTAATTCTCTACGGACAGGGCACTTTCGTGTCCAAGGACTCACTTCAGAGGTCAAAAATAGTGTCATAAATTTGAAAAAATTATGTCAAAAAAGTATCATAAAATTTTCCAAGCATCAAACTTATGTGCAGTCCGAAATCAAAAGGTGTGCAATAGAAAATGAACTTTATTTTTGTAAGCAAAATTTCCAGAGATCTAACCTAATATTTTAAGATTATTAAAAATAAACTTTAATGTTTATTTAAAATGTTATTCTTTAGTATATGAATTATAAAAATTTCCATCCATTTATCGCAGGCTTCACAGTCTTTTTCCTATTCCACATTTTTTTCTCGTTTTCCACGATTACGACTAAATTTTTTGTTAATCTTTTCTGGTTCAAAATTTAATTTTTTTGTTGAAAATTTAACAATTTTGTTAAAAAGTCATACTTCTTGGTTGAAAATTCAACTGTTTTGTTGAAACTTCGTCTTTTTGGCTTGAAAATTCAACAATTTTATTGCAATGTTTTTCTTTCTTGATTAACAATTTTTTTCTTCGAAAATCGACTATTTTGTTGAACTTTGAGCTTTTTGGTTCAAAGAAGTCATCTCTTTCTGTAGAAATTTCACTTTTTTTGGTTAAAAATGTAACTTTCTGGTTAAAAATTAAACTGTTTCAGTTGAAAATTAATTTTTTTGTTGAAAATTCAACTGTTTTTTTGTTAGAAAATTCTTATTTTTGACAGGAAAATTCAACAATATGGTAGAAAATAATGTTGTTGTTAAAAATGCAACTGTTTGGTTGGAAATTAATCTGTTTTAGTTGGAGATTGAAGTATTTTTTTTTCAAACGACAACCATTACATTTTTCGTTGAGAATTCGTCTTTTTGTGTTCAAAATTCGTCTTTTTGGTAGAAAATAAATTTTTTTTAAATTCAACTGTTTACTCGAAAATTAATCTGTTTTAGTTAAGAATTAAAGTTTTTTTTGTGGGTAAAATCAAACTATTTTTTATTTTAAAATAAATTATTTTTTATTTTAAAATAAATTATTTTTTATTTAAATAGCAACTATTAAATTTTTCATTGAAAATTCATCTTGTTAGGCTGAAAAATCAACAGGTTGATTGAACGTTGAAACACATTCTTTAACGTCAATTTTTTTGGTTAAAGATTCATAATTGTAGTTGAAACGTCGTTTTTTTTTTTGTTAAAAATTAAATTTATTTATCTGCTCCATTTTTTATTAAAAATTGATCTTTTTAAGTTTAAAAATTCAACTATTTAGCCAAAAATCTTTAGAAACGAAAAAAATACAAACTAAAAATTAATCAAATTAAATTTGGAGTAGCATCGCATCAATTGTTCAGACTATTTAGCCAACATTTTATGTAATTTGTTAAAAATTCGTCTTTTTGGTAGAAAATTAATCTTCTATGCTGAAAATTCAACTGAATAAATATTCTACTAAATGAATTTTCAACAAGTTAGTTAAATTTTTAACCAAATAGTTGAATTTTCAACCTACAATGATAAATATTTTTAACCAAATAGATGAATTTTCAATCAAAAAAATATTAATTATCAACCAAATAGTTGCATTTGCAAACAAGTAGTTGAATTTTCAACCAAACAATTAAACATCAACCAAATAGTTGAATTTTCTATCCAAAAAGACGAATGTTTAACAAAACAGTTAAATTGTTGACCATAAAAGATGACTTTTTAACAAAATAGTGGAATATTCCACAAAATAGTTGAATTTTTAACCAAATAGTTAAATTTTCACCCAAAAAGAAATAATTTCAAACAAATAGTTGAATTTTGAACTAAAGAAGATAAATTTGTAAACAAATAGTTGAATTTTCCAAAAATGGAATAGCTAAATTTGAAGTTAAAAAAATTAATTATTAACCAAAAAAAAAGATGAGAATTTTAATTTTATATTAAAAAAAAAGTTGAATTCAACCAAAAAAGTGAAAAGAGAAAAAAAATTGTTGAAATTGTTAACAATGTTGAATTGTCAACCCAAAAGTGTATTTTTCTACAAAAATAATAAAAATTTTAACCCAAAAGACGAATTTTCAACGAAACAGTTCATTTTTCAACCAAATCGTTGAATTTTCAACCAAAAACTATCCATTTTTAACAAAGAATCAAATCGTTAAATTTGTAGATAAAAAAATTAATTTTCAATCAATAAAAAGACCAATTTTCAACAAAACAGTTGAATTTTAAAGCCAAAAACATTTTTTAGTCAAGATAAAAAAATGTCAAGTACATTGTTGAATTTTTAAGCCAAAAAGGCAAATTTTCTAGAAAAAAGTTGAAGTTTCAACCAGAAAATATAAATTTTCAACAAAAAAGTTAATTTTCAACCAAAAAATGTAATTTTATACGAAAATAATAGAATGTTTAACCCAAAAAGACGACTTAACAGTTGAATTTTCAACTAAAAAGGTGTCTTTTCTACCAAAGAAAATGAATTTTCAACAAAATAGATGAATTTTTTTCAACAAAAAAAAAAAAAAAAAAACCTTCCACAAAATAGTTCAATCTTCAACCAATAAAATGAATTATTAAGAAAGTAGTTCAACTTTCAATTAATTAGTTGAATTTTCGACCAAAAAAGATGAATTTAGCTTTTTTTTACAATATAGTTGAATTTTCAACAAAATAATTAACTTTTCGGTAAAAAGAGATGAATTGCAAACAAAAAATATAATAATATACTTTTCAGCTAGAAAGAATTGACTTTCAACCAAATAACATGAATTTTAAACAGAAAATAGGAATTTTTTACTAAATGATGAATTTTCTATCCAGAAGGACGAATTTTCTATCCAAAAAGATAACATTTTCAACAAAGCAGTTATACATTTTCGACCTAGAAATATGATGTTCTAACAAAATAGTTGAATAGAGATGAATTCAGAACGAAAAATATAATAGTAGATTTTTCAATTAAAAAGAATTAACTTTCAAACAAAAATAATTGAATTTTCTTATAGCTCTCTATTCATTTTGCATTTAAGGGAAGAAACGAGAACATGAGGAAAAGGGTGAAAGGGGAGGTTTCTTGAAAACAGTAAAAAAGAGGAATTCTTTAAAAATGGGGAAAAGGGGAAAGAGTGTGAATAGAATTAAAAGAAATGTGTGATGAAGAGTGTAAGCGGAGTGAGAGATGTCTGAAGCGAAAGGCCGTGGATACTAATGGGCCTGCGTGGAAAGCTTTCCTTGGTGGATGTAATTAGAGAAAAGAGTATAGATCTTACTATGAGATTATAAGTAAGTTTGGGTATTTTTATGTGATCTATAACACATGATGACTTTGTGAAGCTCTTCGCCAGGGGTGATTGCTAGAGAGATTGATCAGCGACCTGAGACGAAGCAGTGTTGCGGAACGAACGTGTTATTTAAATAAGCAACACTGGAATTCTATACTGATTAAAAAATATATACCTCCCCCTTATACCTCCTCCTATACTTCGCTTTCTTACTTTTTTGTACCTAATGCAGCATCATCGCAAAAGATTGCAAACATCCGTGGCTGATGATGAAAAACCGGGTTCACCCGAGAACAAGTTTTTAAAAAAAATACCTATTAAACCTCAAATATAATAATTAAACCGCGCGTTTGGGCGAGCGTATGTGCGGGCCACGTACAGGCGAACCTACTTTCCAGTTCCCAGATTTGTCGGGCAAGCAAAATAAAAATTTCAACATTACATTTAATTGAAACTAACATTACATTTAATTATATTAAAACAATGTATGCATAAATCGCATAAAATCTGAAAAATTTAGTAAACAATAGGAAGAACACAGAGTGTTTCAAAATGTCGGAGAAAATCATGAAGACCTTTAGCGGAGAAGCGCGCCTAGACATGAAATTGATTATGAATCGGCATCGGCAAGCAATCATTCTCGGTACATTAAAGAAGAAGGACAAAGCGCGACAAAGTGGATTCACGCTTCTTGCGCGATTTGTATCCAACTTGCTTAAAAAGCGTGAAAGAAACCGAGCCGGCAACGAGATCGCGATCGGTCGCAAAGTACATATAATTTTTTGCGATTCGTGCCGAACGAGCGACTCCCACCGTGAAATTCGCAAATAAACACTGCATAATCGTTTCCTCTTGCCGCGGTCGAGCACCGATACCAATGATTGGTAATTTGTATGCAAGCCAGAGGCATTGGCGTAGGAACCCAGCCATTCTTCTATGAAACGCCGCAGGAATTCGATTCACATCACGAAAAATCGTACACGGAAAAAATATATCCGTAAAAAAGTCACGAACTAGTAGCTAGGTCTCGGATATGAGAAAAATGCTTTGGGTATTCATGTATTTTCGCAAATAATCTGCGAACTGTGAAAAAGAATTGACGAACTCGATGTGAAAATTCTAAAACGGTTCATCACTTTTTTTTTACGTGAATAATTACAAAAATATTACGAGTGATTGGGAAAAGATTCTCAGAGCACTCACGAGCTTGCCCGACAAATCTGGGAACTGGAAAGTAGGTTCGCCTGTACGTGGCCCGCACACACGCTCGCCCAAATGCGCAGTGCTTGTGTGCGCTCGCATGTGTGCTTCGAGCTCGTCGGATGAGTGGTTAGAAGTTTTATAATACCTATTTTGTTTGGCCTCGATGTTTGCGCGTGTTTACGCACTTCTGGTTTATGTTTAGAAACCGGTGATTCAGCAGTCTTTGAGGGTTCGAATCTTCTGAGTTGCGAATTTATAAATTTATATAAATTAAATCGCACAAATAAAATTTCCCCTCTGTATATTTCCGTCTGAAATTTTCAGGAACTGTTCGTAGGAAATTCGAACTGTTGGTAAGAAACTTCGAAATTTATCCATATATTTCTCATAGAAATAAGGATGTAATGTTTCATTTTTTATCTCGTATCCGAGACCTAGCTACAAGTTCGTGACTTTTTCACGGATAAATTTTCTCCGTGCATGTGGGAGTCCTCTCCAGTGATTTATTTCTAAACAAAACCAAATTTACATTTTCAGTAATATGCTAAACAAAAACAAATTTACGTTTTCAGTAACATGCTTTCGAGAAAAAATATCAGTGACGAACAATATATAATTTTAGAGATTAAAATACAATTACGACTCTTTTTGTAAAGAAACACAAACTCATTTAATACCAGAGTGTCAATACAATTCCACATCATGAAAATATTTTATATCGTTAGCAACAAATATTAGAAATAAATCTAAAAAATAAAAAAATATATTGAAATATATATTTAGTAATTACAATAATTTTAATTTACTGATTGTTCTTACATTTTTATCAGAGTATTACGGTTAATTTATTTGCAACATGATTTCGTAAAAAAAAATCATTTTTTTCCAAAGAATAGTACCACTTTTTTTATTGTTTAATTATTTGTGTTAATAAACACTAACAATTGAGAGTTTTTGAAACATTTTCTTAGAAAAATATTACTATTTACCACTTGATTTAGTAAGAATTTTTTATAATATTTGTTGGAGAATAAGAAAAGCCAAACGTATGAAAAATAATAATTGACTACTCATCTTGAATTTCGGGACGATGAGACACTTCGTTATAAAACCAGTGATTTTATTGTTAATATTAACTTATTTCCTGATGAATATTATGTTGACTCTTAAACTAAATATTTAATGAAAAACTAAATATGTAATTGCATTAATTATGATGCCGAACGAGTTTTTTAAAGTCTTTGCTTAATAAAGAGATAAAAAAATATTGTTGTAAAAATCGCCACTTTTAACACTGCATTCGTTTAAATCATAAATTACACAGAATGACAGATGACGGCACAAAAAGTTTAAAAAAAGCCATTATTCAAATAATTGTTTTGTATTTGAAAATATTTTGGACCTTAAAGTATTGGACAAGTGCTAATGTAGGAAATTCAAGAATTTTTGTTTAGAAGTATTTTTTTTTGAAAATTCGACTATTTGCTTATAGACTTGTCTTTTTAGGTTGACAATTCAAGTACATATTTTGGACTACAAAATTCATTTCATTGGTTGAAAATTTAACTATGGACTAAAGTGTTGGACATTCGTTTTATTTGTTGAAATTTTTTTTTTTTTTAACTAATAATTTAACTATTCCATTTTCAGTTGAAAAATTAGTTTTTTAGTTGAAAATTTAATTACTTGGTTGAAAGCTGAACTACTTTGTTAAAAATTTAGTATTCTGGTTTAACATTATTGATTTTGTTTGAAAATGGTTTTGTTGAAAATGGTTTTGTTGAAAATTTAATTTTTTTATTGAAAATTAGTTTTTTTGGTTAAGAGTTAATTTTTTAAACTGAAAATGTAACTATTTTATTTTTGGTGAAAATATTTCCTTCTTCATGGAAAATTCATAATTTTGGTTGAAAATTCAACTATTTGGTGAAAAATTAATCTACGTTCTAGGGAATTCAACAATTTTCTTCAAAAGTCACTTTTTTGTGGAAAATTCTACTATTCTGGTAGAAAATTAATTTCTTTGGTTGAAAATTCGTTTTTTTTTTGGTTGAAAATTCTTGATTTTAGTTGAAAACGGTTTCGTTGAAAATTTAACTACTTTCTTGAAAATTCGTTTTTTTGGTTAATAATCATTTTGTGAACTGAAAATTTAACTATCACATTTTTGGTAAAAAAAATTCTTTCTAAATTGAAAATTCATGTATTTATTTAGTTGAAATTTCATTTTCTTAGTAGAAAATTAACATTCTTGCTTGAAAATCCAGCTTTTTGTTAAAAATACCTATTTTTTGAAAAAATCAATTTCCTGGCTGAAGATTCATAATTGTTGAAAATTCAACTATTCTGATAGAAAATTCATTTATTTGGTTGAAAATTGAACTATATTGTTGAAAATCCGGGTTTTTGTTGAAAATTACGTTTTTCAACTGAAAATTCAACTATTCCATTTTTAGCATCGTTAAACATTTTTAATCTAAAGGTTTAAGGTTTAATCTTAAGTTTTGTGAAAAATAAAATTTAAAAAAAGGTCAAGATACGAGCCACAGAATTGACATTTTTTGTCGGAATGTCAGGCACAGAAGTTATAGCTACTCAAAAACTGAAATCGAAAACATGGGATGGAATGAAAAAATATATAAAAGACACATTTTCAAACGGAGGATTGAAAGATTTTCAATAAAAAAATCTTCAACCTGGAAAGGTTTCCAATTGAAAATAATTAATCCCTGAATGCTTTCTATTTTATATTGTTTTTTCTTGAACTCTTGTTATATAAAGCAGTTCTGCCGTGATTTGGAAAAACACCGTTAACTGCAAAAAATCGAAAAATGAGTTTTTTATATCGTTGGAATCGTGAAAAAAAGATATACCTGATTATTAAAATAATTTTTTTAAATTGTTAATAACTTTAAAAATAGGCGTAAATCAGAGACGACTAAATACGTGACGTCAAAATTCAAAAAAACGCCGTAACGGGCAGTGACGGACTTTACCAAAATTATTGGACGGCGATTTCGAGCCTTCGTGATTTACGGCGTTCTCCGGAATCATCGAACCCCGAGAAAAAAGGTTTGTGATTCGAGAAACGCCGTAACTGCACTTATTATTAGTTATTATATTCTTTTGCCGTGAACGGCGTTCTCTCAAATCAAGGCAGGCCTATTTCTGAGGTCCGTAATTCGAAGAGAGCCGTAACTACCCGTTACGGCGTTTTCTCGAATTTCAGCATCCCAATCAACACCGTTAACTGCATTTTAGATAATTAATCAACATTTTTTAACAGTTTTTCTTGCAAAAATGAAAAGATCGTTTGGAAATTAGTCAAGAAAAACAAAAAAAAATGCAGAAAATGAATAAGAATCCGCGATACTCGCGAATAAAGATTCGAACAGTTTTCGTCGATTTTCTCGGCAGAGTTTGACACAGCAACACAGCTCCACCACACGTCGCTGATAAATCTCTCAAGCAATCACCCCAGGCGAAGAGCTTTACAAAGTCATATGTCATATATCATCCAATCATATCAACTAAATAAAGCTCTCCACGAGGGCCCAATGGGCCATTAGTATCCAAGATCAATAATTTAGCAATAAGTAAAACTTAAATTATTTTTTCCGGGAGATAATACTATAATTGTCTAAAAAAAAGGGCGAAACAATATGTATTGATTGGCACGTGTTGCGGAGTTTTAGTCGATTATCAATGACGTCGTCTGCTCTTTCCAATGGTGTCGCGTGTCGAATGAAGCCGGGGTCAAGACTCTTGATGACGGTTTATATTCCCATTGACTTCGCTTTGTACACCGGAGATTATGATACAAACAAGACTGTCTTTCAAGGTTGGTTCCCCGCAGCTTTCAGCCACTTCGGAATTAATAAGGTGACTCGTTATCCAATCGAGGGTCAACTAAATTAATTATAAGATCAGAGTGGTTCATAAATTACTCTACGTATATTTACAGTGAAAAGCAATTACTCCTCCTCACTTCTGCGAATCACCGATAAAAATATTAAATAATTTCTCCAAATGTACCAAAGAACAGGCTGGCCAGAAAGATTCATTTTCAAAATTCCCTGACTTTTCCCGGATTTTTCCATCATACATTTTTCATTTTTCCTGTCTATTTATATTTAAATACCGTAATTCTAACCTTGCAGCGTTTTTAATATAAAATCTTTTATAAATGGAATAAAACAAATCTAAATTTGAATTTTCAAATTTTTCATTCATTAGAATACTAATTTACTTGAAAAAGTGAAAACTGGACCTATTTAAACCGAAAAAGTGACAAATCTCTATCCCAAAAAGTGACTAAAAGTGTCCGATGTGCATTAATAATGTATCTGATGTACTTTTTAATTTAAAAGAATTTAACGAAATTTAAAAGAACTCCAGGTAAATTTGAAAGAATTTAGGATACATTCAAAAAAGTTCAAAACAATTCAAGTTAAATTCAGAAGAAATCAAATGAATTGGACAAAATTTAAAAAGACCAAAAAATTCCATTGATTTCAATGAAATTGGAGTGAATTTTGAGAATTTAAGGTAAATAAGAAAAATTCTATGAAACTCATAAAAATTCAAGTGAATTGAAAACAATTAAAAGTGCAAAAATTCAATTAAATTCAGTAAGTTTGAAATTAGTTTAGAATAAGTCCAAGGAATTCAAAAGAATTTGATGAATTGTCTAAGAATTCAAGGTGTTTTAAGTTTAAAAGACTTAAGGATGAATAATTTTTTTTTAATCCATTGAATTGAATAGAATCGATTAAATTTAGAAGAATTCAACTAAACTAGCAAAATTTAACAGAATTCCAAAAAGTTTAAATGAATTTAAAAGAATTCAGGATAAATAACTAAGAATTTAGGGTGAATTCTCAATGAATTCAAATGAATTTCAAAAAATATTTGGAAATCTCATCAAATCATTGAAATTCTAGGATATCCCTCAATTATTCTAAACAAATTCTTTAAAATCCATTAAAATGTTTTTAAATCCCTTAAATGGAATCTTTTAAAATATCTTAAAACTTTATAGGTCCTGTAAAATCGTTTCGTATCTTCCGAAATTTTAGGAAATTCTTTAAATCCATATTAGAATTTGTTTAAATCTCTTAAAATCATGGAAATCTTTGGAAATCCGTTTAAATGTTTTAAATATCTTCAAAATAACTTGGATTTCCTTGGATTTTTTAAAAATATTCTGAAACCTTACAAGTATAATTTGAAATTCTTGGAATCTTTTAAAATACCTTAAAATATTGCAAATCCTTTAAAACCCTTTGAAAAATTTTTAAGCTATTGACAATTCTTTGGAATTTGTATAAATACCCTAAAATCTTTAAAATCATTTGGAATCTTTTGAAATCCCTTCAAAATTTTAAAAGCCCTCGAAAATTCCTTTGAATTTTTAAAAATACCCTAAAATCTTTCAAATCCTTGGGAAATTTGGAATTTCTTCAAATTATTAAAATCTATTAGAAATACCCTAAAATATTTCAAATCCTTTACAATTTTTTAAAATCCCTTGGCATTTTTTAAACCTCTTGAAAATGCATTGCAATCCTTTGAATACCTTAAAATCTTGGAAAATATTTTGGATACCCATTAAATTATTGAAATATATTTAAAAATGCTTGGAATCTTTTTAAATACCGTGAAATATCTGAAATCCTTTGAAATCTTCTGTAAGCCCTTGAAATTTTCTAAATCCGTTTAAAATTCATTGGATTTTTTAAAAATATTTTAAATCCTTTGAAATCTCTTCAAACTTTTTAAAGTTCTTAAAAATACTCCTCGGATTTTTAAAAAATATTTGAAATCTTTGAAATCCTTTCAAATTATTGAATTTTTTTAAAGCCTTGATAATTCCGTGGAATTTTTGAACATACACTAAAAACTTTTAAATTCCTTGGAATCTTATAAAAAATCCTAAAACATTTCAAATTCTTTAAAATCTTTTGAAAGCCTTTGCAATTTTTTAAATCTCTTGAAAATTCCTTAAATATTAAAAAAATATTTTAAAGCATTTGAAATCTCATAAAACTTTTTAAAGCTCTTAAAAATTCCATGGAATTAAAAAAAATTGATATCCTTTTAAACCGCTTGAAACTTTTGAAGTTGTCGCAAATTTCTTGGAATTTTTTTAATTACCCTAAAATCTTTAAAATTATGTTAAATCCCTTCAAATTATTGAAATATATACCAAAAATACCCGAAAATATTTAAAATCTTTGCAAATCCATTGGAATTTTTTAAAATACCATACAGCCTACAATATTTAAGATCTTTTGAAGCTTCTTAAAGCTTTTGAAAATTCCTTAGAATTTTGAAAACTACTCTAAAATATTTAATATTTTTTGGAATCTTTTCAAATTATTGAAATCTTTGAGAAATTACTTGGAATATTTTAAAACGCCAACATTTTTTAAAAACTACAAATGATTAAAATCCATTAATAATTCTCTGGAATCTTTAAAATGCCCTAACATTTAAAATTCTTAACATCTTGTGGAATCCCTTGAATTTTTGTAAAGTTCTTGTAAATTTCTTGAAATTGTCAAAAATACCCTAAAATCTTTAAAATCCTTTGAAATATTTTTTAATTCCTTGGAGTTTTTAAAAATACCCCTATATCTTTAAAGTCCATTGGTATGCCTCTGAAAGTCCTTAAGATTATTTTTGATTAATAATAATCAATGATTAAAATGTTAATTTTGAAATCTTATAAAAATACTTTGGAATCTTTTAAAATACCCCGCAATTTTTCAAACAAAAATCAAGAAAATTCAGAAATAGTGTATTCAATAGTGGTTAATCCATGGGTTCATTTATAGAAAGAAGAGTGTTAAAGTGATCTTTTCATTTAATTTTAAAAAGTGACCAAAAAGTAAGCTGAGAAAAAAGTGATTAAAAGTGACTTATGTGCCTGTGTGGCAGCCCCATTCTGTTGTAATAAAAATTTAGAACAGATTACTAATTCTGTTTGAACTGAGGAGGACTTTTTTGAAATTTGGAAATAAAGTCTCGTTTTTCAGAAATAGTGGGTGGTACGTGTTAGTTAGGTAGTTGAAAGAAAAATACAGATGTGGTTGTTGGAAGTAAGATACGAGCGAGACTTCTTGACAGGCCCACCGAATAACGACATGCCCACAGGGGCCCTTAGAAGGAAATTCGACACCGTGTGACCCGATAAACGAAGTGTCGAATGAATTCTCGCACGTGTTACCGCAATGCCGCCCTCTGGAATGCACTTTTTAAATATTATTCCCTCTAGCGTGCTCCTGGAGTCGAATATCGTTGTTGGTCCGACCTGCAACTCGATAAGGCAAGAAACCATTTGCATACATCGAAAAAAGTCTCGGAATTACCAGGCCAGGGGCTTATTAGGTCAGAAGTAATTAAATCAGGGTCCTATTTTTTTTTACCAATGCGCAGAAAAAAATAACTGTCTATCGATACCAGGAGATTACTTCACTTATTGACAAAACATAACTAAATTGAAGAATTGCATTTTTACTTGAGACAGCTTAACACCTTATGTCCTTATGACATGATCATGCCGTTTCCTTAAATTTAGGAAAATTTTGTTTTTTTACAATTTAGGGGAAACCACCCTACAGTAGATAATGATTTACAGTAGATAATCTTAACTAACTGGAAAACTGACAGAAAATGTTTATTACTTTTGTTAGTATAACGTTTCGGCAAGGATAATATATCTTCTGACGCAGTTTTATTGAAATTTTATAATTAAGGCGTGAGAGCAAAAAATTGACTTTTAACCTGAAAAAAAATTCACTTCTTCTTTATTCATACTTTTTAACTTAATAAAACATTTTTATGACACGTTTATACATTATAATCAAAGCTTGTACAGGGTGTCTAGCGATTCTTAGGAACAAAATTCCAGGTCTTTTCCAGGTTTTCCAGGTCAAGACATTAAATTTTTCCATGTCCCCCTTTTTTTACATCAAATAATGTAATAAACGTTTTTCATAGATGTAAAAAAAGAGCCATTTCATTTTTTATTGGCCAACAATTTCTAAAGAAAGCCGAATCATAATTAAACAAATTCTTAATTTTTTGCAAACATGAGTCGTCTTTGTGAAATCTTTGGGAATATTTTTAAATCTTTGTAATGTTTTTGAAATCATTGAAATCTTTTGAAATCTTTGTGAATTCGTTGGAATTTTTTGAAGTATTACAAACCTTAGTGGAAGCTTGAAATTTCGGTGAAATCTTTGAGACATCTTTTGGAATTTTTTAAAGCTTTTGTAAAATCTTTAAAATCTTTGAAATATTTGTGTAACTTTTTGAAATCTTTTAAAATCCTAATGAAATATTTAAAATATTTCCGAACTCTTTCTTTAATCTTTGTTTGCGAAATCTTTTGTGTTCGTTTGAAATCTTTGAATTTTTTTTGAAATTTTCTCAAATGAATCGAAACCTTTTGAAATTGTTTGGAATCTTTGAAATGTTTTGAAATCTTTGAAATCTGGTGTACTGTACCCTTGTTGAAATCTTTGAAATTCATGAAATCTTTTGAAATCCTTATGAATTCTTTGAAATATTTGTGAAATCTTTCGTAAATCTTTTGTAATCGTTTCAAATCACTCGAATATTTGAAATCTTCTCAAAAATTTTTCAATCGTTTAAAATGTTTGAGATGTTTTGAAATCCTTGAAATCTGGTGTACTGCACCCTTGTTGAAATCTTTCAAATTCTCGGATTCTTTTGAAATCTTTATAAATTTTTTATGAAATCTTTGAAACTTTTGTGAAATCTTTTGATATCTCCTAAAAAATTTTGAAATTGTTTAAAATCTTTGAAATATTTTTAAAACTTAGAAATATAGTTAAATATACCCTTTTCAAAATCTTTTGAAAGTTTTAAAATCTGTGTGAAATGTTCGAAATCTTTGTGAAATGTTTGAAGCCTTTGAAATCTTTGTGAAATCTTTTGAAATCTTCGTGAATTCGTTGGAATTTTTTGAAGTATTACAAGCGATATTTAAAATCTTGAAATCTTTGTGAAATCTATTGAAATGTTTATGAAATCTTTGTTTGGAAAATCGTTTGTATTCGTTGAAATCGTTGAATTATTTGAAATCTTTTGAAATGTTCTAAAATGTTTTATAACCTCTTGAAATTGTTTCAAATTTTTGAAATCTTTGAAATCTGGTTTACTGTAGCCTTTTTCAAACCTTTGAAATCCTTTAAATCTTTAAAACATTTGTGAAATTGCTGTGAAATCTTTATGGAAATCTGGTGTGCGCGCCTTTTTTAAATCGTTCACATCCGTGAAATCTTTATGAAATATTAAAAATATATTGAAATGTTTGAAATGTTTTGAAATCTTTAGAAATATTTTGTAACCTTTTGAAATCTGGTGTACACTCAAAAACCGAGTGGTCAACCCCTCAAAAAATCCGTCGTATAACCATGGCTTATTGTAATTCTGAAACTGAATTAACATCGAAATTTTAAACTAATAATTTTTATAATTTCTAAGTTGAATACCACAACAAAATTTATACTTCAACGTTCTATATTAGCGGAGAAGAATTTAAAAACTTACAGAATTATTCACAATATTACAGTCTGTTCTTTGCAATCTATAAAATAATTGGTACAGTATAGAAAAAGTGCTTTGAAATCTCTTTATTTATTCTGTAATAAACAAAAGATAAATTATATCTTGATGAATAAAACACTTTTCAGTAGCAAGATTTTTTTGTAAGCGAGATATTTCTTTCATAATATGTTAAGAAATTCAAATTACTCTTTGCATTTTATTAAAATTACTATTTAAAAAGCGAACAAAAAATACTTAAAGTTCAAGGTTCACGTAAAAAATTCAAGGAGATTTCCAGGTTTTCAAGGTTTAACAAAAATTCAAGGAGAATTCCAGGTTTTCAAGGTTTAAAAAAAAATTCAAGGAGAATTCCAGGTTTTCAAGGTTTAAAAAAAAATCAAGGAAAATTCCAGGTTTTCAAGGTTTTTAAGGTCGCTAGACACCCTGTTGTAGTTTAATAAACAATATTTATTAATACAAAGTGTTCTTTCTTCAAAATTTATAAATATTTCAGGTTTTTTAATTGGATATTCCATTTTCCAACAGTAGATAATCGGAAAATTATTGTATTATTGTAAATAATAAAATAAGAAAATAGTGTAAATTATTAGTTAATAAAAAGCTCATAAATAGTTGTGTTTTAAGGAGCCTTTCGGAAAAGATATCATTTTTAGGAATAAGGTATGTAAAAAAGCTGCACTTTTCTGTCATCGCAAGTCAGGCTGAATAGAATGAAGATTAAACATCTCGTACCAATCGTACCAATCTTACGAAATATCAGAGATAACAAAAATGTCAATTTAAACTTTTGCGTTTTTTGTAAAATAATCATGGTTTCAACTATTATTTACTCAATAAATTGATTTTAATAGTAAGTATACTAATGATAAATTCTAATTATGCAGAATTGTGTATTCTGACTTGCCCAGGAGCAATACCAGAAACGGTTATCTATTGATGGACAAAGATGTCAAAATCGTACCCTTGACCAGTTCTAATAAAAATGTTTAATACAGCTAATTGATTAATTTCGTGATATTTTTTCCTATAAGAATACTCAATTGAATATGTAAGCTTTATTTAACAATGATCATCTTTCTTTATTTTTGGAAACTGATGCAGTTAAATGCTGTTGAATTTTTTCCTATCTACTGTACACTCAGAAAAAAGTTTGGTTGATTCAACAAAAATTTGGTTGGATCAAACAAATAAATACATTGCTATATGGTCAATCAAATGTTTGGTTGATTTAACCAAATTTTTTGGTTAATAAAGTTTGGTTGATTTTAATAAATATTTTGGTTGATTGTAATAAATATTTTGGTTAATTCAACTAAATTTTTTTGTTAATTCAACAAATATTTTGGTTGTTTCGTTCAATCAAAATGTATCTAGATCTTGACTTTTAAACAATTGTATTCTAGGACAAAAGCTTTTGATAAGCATCACTTGCAGCATTAGAAGTCCGAACATTCACCCAATTTGACAGAAAGGCTTTTCCATACGTATTTGTGTGGGGTTCTGTCATAACTTATGAATTTTGAGGTTGGATTGCCTGCACCGGTGTGAACAGTGCGAACTAAAGGTTGCACTTAGGTTCAAAATGTGCTGCATACTTTTTCGGAACGGAGTTTTTTAAAAACGTGGACATTGTTAGTGTCCATTTGTTCGTATTTTTTCACTAATTCGCGACACGACGCCGATGTACGATGAGAAACTTTTCGACACGGAAACTGGTCACCGGCGTGGGCTGACATCATCTGTTTCGATATGTTTAGTGTAGTTAATGAAAGTATTTGGTAGAATCAACCAAATTATTTCGTTACTTCAACCAAATCATTTTCTAATAATTAATATATTCCGCTCAACACATTTATTTGCTTGAATCAAATAAACATGCTCAAATAAATAATTAGTTTGAACTGAACAAATTAATTAGTTGTGTTTTTTAAAAATAACCAAAGGTTTATTTGCGCTGACCAAATTTTTCCGTTTCAACAAACAAATAAGGTTGAACAAACTGTTTTGTTGAATCAACTCAATCTTTTCTCTGAGTGTAGGGTGGTTTCCCCTAAGACCCAAGGAAACAAAATGTAAAGTTTACATTGACAAACCATTTCTAACTTCAGACAATCGCGATAAATAAATTTTCAAAGATATGTTAGTAGTGCAGCAAATCAGAATGCTCACGCAAAAAACAGTTTTGATATAAAACGGCAATTTCACACATCTTCAGAATGTAAGCTTACAAATTCGTTGTCAAGGAGATTTCCTTGATTCCATGATGCCTTCAAATAGAATCGGTTTTCATAATTTATACAACAAATTCTTTAAGACAGTCAAATTTTGTCCATGTGATTTTATCTTCGGCTGTGCAAAAGTCTTTTAAAAGTACTTCCGAACTTTGCTTCCTCATAGACATATAGGAAGCTTTGTAATGGTAAAAATTTCGAAAATCTTTTAATTCATTTAATTAAATGTTCCACAATTTAAAAATGTTTAATACAATGTTCTAAACAATTGTCCGCATGGATGTGTATGTGGATGTGTTGATGTGTGGATGCATCGGTGGATCTCACACTTTTTTGTCAACACGAGAACTTGAAGCCGGGTGCAGATAAATTGATGAAATGTGGAGGGCTTATTTTCACCAGATTTCTAAAAATATTCATTACATTTTTTTAACACTTTACATTCATTTACAAATCGGGTTTTTATATAGTAAAACTTTTTTCATTTACATAATTCAAAGTTGATGCAATAATACAAAAGATTCCTTGCCTCGAGATGAATAGATTGACCTTCAATATTGATACATTTTATTAAATAGTAAGGAAGTTACGGTCATTTAAATTATTTGAAAATCGATTATGATAGCAAAAATTATCTCACTCACATAATCGAAAGTTGATGCAAAAATAGAAAAGATTAGTTGATTCGAAACGAAGCGATTGACTTATAATATGAATACATTTTATTGAAGAGTAAGAAAGTTATGGCCTTTTATGTAATTTGAAAAATTTGTTTTAAACAAAAAAACTTTCCTTATTAACATAATTCAAAGTTCATACAAGAATCGAAAAGACTCTTTGATTCGAGACGTTTTTATTGACCAATTTGTATTTTGTTATTTTGATTTACTCAAAAAAGAAGCATGTTTGCTAATTAATTAAAATGAGGAAGCAAAGTTATTAATTTTGCTTTTTATATTAAAATAATTGAAATGTTTCAATTTTAAATCAAGTTTGAAGTTGTTTCATTTTTAAGGCTTCAAGTTTCAATCCATCAAATTTCAAAGTTTTCAGAATAATTAAAATTTAAAGGTTCACAACATTTAAAATTCTTAAATTTAAAGGATGGAAATTACAGTGTTTCTTTTTGACGAAAATAACATTTTTGAGTAAAAAATCATAGTTACGGCAGAAATAGTTTTAAATGCAAAATTTTAAAATAGTTTAATTTGTCAGGCCTTGAAACTGCAGTTTTTTTCTTCAAAAGCTTAAATTCGAAAATATTTGGTTTCAATTTTCTAGAAAAAATCTTTCTAGACTCTGGAGGAACAATTTACAAACGATTGAGAAATTTTTTTCTGTATAGGTGAATGGATCAGTTTAATTACCATTATGTAAAAAAAGATGTCGCTACATGTGCATGTAATAATCTATAAATAAAAATAGTACATAAAACATTTAAGAAAATCATCTGAAATAAATATTTTCATTTATTTCATAAACAAATAACACTATTTACCAGAAAAAGGAACATTTGTAGTATTAATACAACATTCTTTAATTTTTATAATAATATCCCCAATTGTTAAATACGTGTCAAAATCGTATAGTGACCTTCAATTTGTTAAAAAATGGCAAATTTTGGTATAATTCATTCATTTAGTTTATACTTAAGTTTAAACTACATTTTTTTTAGTTTTAAATGAAGTTCGGATTCGTTTCAGCGTTCCGTAACAGAAATGCTTTCATTTTTAATGTTTAATTTTGAAAATTCGTTTAGAATAAATTCAAATTTAAAGGTTTATAACTGAAAATTTCTCAATTTTGAACGGTAAATATCACGGGTGATTTTTTTTCTTAGCAAAATGCGTCGAATCAATTTTCATGTTAAATTATAATTTTTCATGTGATAACCATTTTAGAAGTTTAACTTTAAAACATTCAATTTTGTTTTCAATTTCAAATTGTCAAATTTTTATTGCTTCGAATTCAAAATGATTATAATTCAAAAGTTAAAAATTTCAAATTATTCAATTTTGAACGCCTTTAACGAGGGTTTTAATTAGAAATAATACAATTTCAATTCATTTGAATTTTAGATTATCCAATTTTCAAATTTCTAATCTGTTCTGAAATTATCCTATTTTGGAAATTATAATCTGAAATCATTCAATTTCGATATTCTTCAGTTAAAAATAAAACTGCCAAATTTTGAACGCCTTCAATTAGAAATTAGAAATTTTTACTCTTTTCTTATGAAACTGGCCAATTTTCAAAATATTAGCCGCAAATTTTGGAATTTTGAGAGCTTTTGATTAAAAATTGTTCAACTCGAAACACTTTTAATTTCAAATTATTAGAAATGAAACTGTTTTATTTATAAATGATACGAGTTCAAGTCCTTTTCATTCCATTCGAAATCTTTTTTGATGATTAATTAAGTTCTCTTAATTTTATTTATGTCAGAGCTAAACCTTTTTCTCTGTAAAGAGTGTAAAGGGTTGAATGCTCTCAAAATTCTGTATAAAATGAGCCCAGGATGAAGCCAATTTGTCTACTTTTTAAGAGGATATTGCCAAAAATAGCGTAAATTTTAATGTTTTCTTAAATTTTAGGTAATATCCGAAATAATCAACATTTTGTAATGTTCTTAAACTCATTTTTAAGTTATTTTTCCACAGTATTGCAACAGCTTATGAGCATAAATGTAAAAAATGCCTATCATAGTACAAGAACTTATAAAACTGTAACAAAAAAGTTCGAAAAATTTGAAAACGTCTTATCTGTAGGCAAATCAGAATAAAAATTAAATAAATATGTATTTTGAGGGAATTTTAAAGAAACTTCGTGGTTACATGTTTCATATATTTACAAAAATATTGTTATTACGACAAAGAATATTGAAATTTTTCCAACTCTTTTGTTACAAATGTTCTTGCAATGTGATAGAAATTTTTTAGATTTATGCTAATAAGCTCTTGCGATACTTTAAGATTAGAAAAAAAGCTTTAAAATGATGCTAGGAACGTTACAAAATGTTGATTTTTTCAGATATTACCCAAAATTTAAGAAAACATTGAAATTTACACTATTTTTGCAATATCTACTTAAAAAATAGACAAATTGCTTTCATCCTGGACTCATTTTATACAGCATTTTGACAGCATTCAACCCCTTTAAGAGGAGGTATTGTAATTCAAAATTCAATATATTTTTTTAAATTTCAAACCCTTTCAAATCGAAATTAATCATTGATGATTGGAAAAATTTGTAAGCACCTAATATTTAAAATTTATTTAAAAATCCAGAGACGTGAACACGTGTATTAACTGCTAGTTAAAAAAATAATGAAGCTCAATATTGATTTTCATTTGTTCTATTTACCATTCATATTTTCAAACTTTCCCCGGTTAATCTTGAGCATTCCTATTGTCTGTTTTTCCTGCTTTGAGAATCAATATTATGAATCCCAAAGCTGGGATTTGGCACCAGCTCGATTTGGGGAAATACAAGTCATGATTTGAAAACAGTCTGAAGCGCTGAAGTCTAAGAATCCGCTCGCCTACTTAGGTCCTAACTAAGGGGGGGTCTTATGCCTATCCCTATGGATGGATGGAGTCGGATGGCATTTTTCGTTACTACATAACTATACCTAGAAAGGCAAAAAGGTCGAACGAGCGACGTCTGTCTGGCTCGGGGCATTACATCTTGTATCTTGGGTCTTGGGCCCAGAATCGCGCACGTGCTCGATTTTCCCACGCCGGTTCGCAGCCGGCTTTCCAAAGGCGCATCCGAAGGGAGAATGAGAAGAATAAGGCTCGGGCCACCACGAGTCCCATTGTGTCAAGCACGGGCCTGAGACACTGGCTCGTTTTAGGCCCACGACAATTAAACTCAAGCCCCACTCGCCCTACTCCCCACTGCCGCCACTCAATAGCGTAACAATCCCTTTTCTTTTCTTTTCTCATTTTTTTCCTTCCCACTTCTTATTCTTCTCTTTCCTCAAACAACGCTTCATTATTTCCGCTTTTTCTACGAAAATCATTTTTTCAAGTTGTGTGGTCACGCCTATTTGTAATTTGAAGAAGAACATAACATTCGAAAGTTACTGCAATCGTTTTACGTTCCCTTGAAATTTGTGACTGTCTGTATAGTAATTTAGTTTAGTTTCGGATATATGTTCCGAGAAGAAATTCTATTGAACCAATAGCTGTCAGTCTGAAGTCTAGAATTTAAAAAAAATGGGGCTGGAAAAAAGTGATAAAGGCCTGGAATTTAAAATCAGGGTGGCCCGAGGGGGTGGCCGAAAAATCTCATTTTAAAAATTCCCTGACTTCATTATTTCGGCTTTTTCTACGAAAATCATATTTTCAAATTGTGAGGCCACATCTATTTGTCAATAGAAGAACATAATATCCTAAAGTTATTGCAATCATTCGAAGTCAAGAATTTAAAAATGGGCCTAGAATCCTAAAGGCCTGGGATTTAAAATCAAAATTCTAATACAAGGTGGCCAAAAAATTTAATTTTTAATATTGCCTGACCCCTGATTTTCCATGGCCAATTTTTTATTTTCCCTGACCATTAATATTTAAATATGTACCAGCATTTTAATCTTGTAATATTTTTAACATAGAATCTTTTATAAACCGAATAAAAAAATTTCAGATTAGAATAAAAAAATTTCAAATTAATTTATTGATTTCAACACAAAAAGATGACTTTTCTACCATAAAAGATGAATTTTTCATCCAAAAGGATCAATTTTTAACAAAACAGTTGAATTTTCGACCAAAAAAGATCAATTTTTAACACAATAGTTAAATTTCCAACTAAATAATTGAATTCTTCACGAAACTGTTGAATTAAAAAAAAAAATTTAATCAAAAACAGTTGCATTAAAAAAAACTCTGGGATTTTGAAGCTAAAAAGTTGAACGTTTTAGAAAACAGTTGACTTTTAAACCCAGAAAGAAGAATTTTCAATAAAATAGTTGAATTTTCAATCTACAAAGATAAATTTTCAACCAAATAGTCGATTTTTTAATAAAAAAGGATTAAACTTTAACCAACCACATTTGCAGTTTCAAATACTTATTTCAATTTTCAACACAAAAAGATGCATTTTTTAAAAGACAGTTAATATTTCAATCCGAAAATATGAATTTTCAACCAAGGCGATCGAACTTTAATAAAAAAATATTAAACTTTAATCAAAAGTAGTTGATTTTTCAAGCAAATAGTTAAATTTTCAAGCAAAAAAGGCGACCTTTTTAGAAGACAGTTGAATTTTCAACTCGAAAATATGAATTTCCAACAAAATAGTTAAATTTTGAACCAAAGAGAATTTTTAACTAAATAGTTGAATTTTTAACAAAATAGTTGAATTTTCAATCTACTTCTGAATAAAAAATGTAATAGTTCATATTTCAACAACAACAAAATGAAATTTCTACTAAAAGAGATAAATTAACAAAATAGTAAAATGATAAATTTTCCAATCAAAAAATCCGAGAAAAAATCGAATTTTCAACAAAGGAACATTTAAAGACGAATTTGTTAGAAAACAGTTGAATTTTCAACTCAAAAATATGAATTTCCAACAAAATAGTTAAATTTTGAACAAAAGAAAATTTTCAACTAAATATTTAAATTTTTAACAAATTAGTTGAACTTTCAACCTACAAGGATGAATTCTGAATAAAAAATGTAATAGTTGATATTTCAACAACAACAAAATGAAATTTCTACTAAAAGAGATGAATTAAAAAAATAGTAAAATGATAAATTTGCCAACCAAAAAATCGAATTTTCAAGAAAGGAACATTTTTCAGTCAAGAAAGAAAAAAAGTTCATCCAAATCGGTGAAATTTTAAACCAGAGGACGAATTTTCTTTGAAACAATGGAATTTTCAACAAAAAAGTTCACTTTTAACCAAACAGTTACATTTTGACCAAAGAAGAAGAAATTAAACATTTTAAATAAAGATTAATTTTATACCAAAAAAGACGAATTTTCAACAAAAAATGGAAAAGATACATTTTGAGTAACAAAAAATTAATTTTAAAGTAGAAAAAAATTAACAAACCAGTTAAATTTTCAACCAAAGAGATGGACCTTGAAAAAACAGTTTTAAGAAATGAGTTCAACTTTTAGCCAAGTAGTTGAATTTTCAACAAAATTGTTCAACTTTCAACAAACTTTTTTGAACTGAAAATGTAACTATTTTGTTGAAAATTTCACTACATGGTTGAAAATTAACTATTTTATTGAATATTCACATTCTTGGGTTTAAAATTCAAACGTTTTGTAGAAAATTCGTCTTTTTGTCTTAAAAATTCAACAGTTTGGTAGAAAATTCAACTATTTGCGAGACTATTTTTCAGAAAAATAAACTGTTTTGTAGAAATATTTTTGATGTTATGGTTTTTTACCATATATAAAATAAAATTAAAAAATAAAATAAATTTAAATAAATAATAGTAAATTTAAAAATAAAATACAATATAAAAAATATAATTCTTTGTTTTGTTTTGTAGAAAATTCGTTTGCCTTATTAAAAATTAAGTCTTTTATTTATATGAAAATTTAACTAATACTCCATTGATCTTTTTTAATTAAAAATTTCAACTATTTAGTTAATAATTTTTAGAGACGAAAAAAATATAAACTAAAAATTAATAAAATAAAATTTGGAAAAATTATGTGATTTGTTGAAAATTCGTCTTTTTTGGTAATAAATTAATCTTCGTGTTTGAAAATTCAACTATCTGATTAAAAATGTATTTATTTGGTTTTAAATTATTATTATTATTTTATTTTTAATTTTCCGGTATGTTGAGATCGCGGACATTTTTCAAGAAAAAGTAAAGAAATAATGGTATAAGCGGAAAATTGTGAGAAAATAGTGTCTTTAGTATAATTTTTTTGGAACTAGTAGCAAAATAGTGTCATCGCTCAAAAAAGTGTCAATATTGTGGTGATTTCGAGGCCTGCAAATAATACATAATAATGAAAATAACAATAATGCAAAATAATTTTTAACTGAAAAATATTATTATAAATAATAGATTTTTAAGTACCAAAAAAAATTAACATTTTGAGTTTTCTTTGAAAATGATGATAACAGTAAACAGATTATAAAATTTATTTAAATCTAAAATTTGAATCATCTTGAAATAGGTCCGAGATTTGTAAAAACTAATAATTACAAAGAGCTCAAACTAAACAAATAAAAAGTTTTTAAAAATTCAACACAATAATACAAATGAATTTTTTACAAAAAGTTGAATTTTCAAACAAAAAATATGCATTTTCCATCAAAATAATTGAATTTTCGACCACAAAAAAATACGAGAAGTGAATTTTCAACTTTAAAAAATAAATTTTCCAACAAAAATGGAATAGCCACATTTTCAGTAAAATATTCATTTTCAACAAAAAAACTAATTTTCAACAAAATTGTTAAATTTTTAACTAGAGAAACTTATTTTTAACTAAAATAATGAATCTTTAAACAAAAAAATGAATCTTCAACCCAAAAGATAAATTTTCTACCAAAAAAAAGATACATTTTCAACAAAATAAATGAATTTTCAACTAATCATATGAATTTTCAACCAAGAAGATTAAATGTCTATCAAAAAACATAAATTTTCGACGAAAAATATAATAGTTAAATTTTCAGTTAAAAAATTAATTTTTAATTTAAAAAAACTAATTTTCAATGAAAAAAATGAATTTTCAACCAAGAATATTGATTTTTTTTTAATACATGAATTTTGAAACAAATTTTTAATTTGTAAAGGAATTTTCAACCAAAAAGGTTAATTAAACTTTTTGGTTGAATATTCATTTATTTTGTTGAAAACTATAGAAATTTTCATTTTAATAGCTGAATTTTCAAGTGAAGAAATTAGAAAAATTCAGTTTCACCAAAAAAAAAACGAATTTTCAACAAAATAGTTAAATTTTTTAAGCAAAAAAATTATTTTTCAACTAAAATAATGAATCTTCAACAACAAAAATTAATTTTCAACCCAATAGTTGAATTTTCAATTGAAAGAAAGGATTTTGCACCAAAAAAAAGCACCAATTTTTCAACAAAATAGATGAATTTTCAACAAAATAGTTAAATTTTCTACCAAACAAATGAATTTTTGACAAAAAAAATGGGAATAGTTAAGTTTTCAGTAAAAAATCTAATTATCTAAAAAAATCTAATAATCTAATTATTATTTAAATGTAAATAGTGCATTGAAAACATGCAACAATGGTTATTTTTCGTTTATTATAAAAATACCATTTTGACTGTTATTTAACAATAATCTGGAATTTTCTGAGTTTAAACATGAACATAAATAATGGGACATTTTTCTTAATCTTGAAGGATAAAAATAAAATTTTTATATAAAAGTAAACAAAATATTGGAAAATGAACCGAGTTTTCTTTCTGAAGAAAGGGTAATTATTGCGCGCCTAGCGCGCACAATGTTCCAGTATAATAAAAGCAAGAAGTGAACGCCACGTGACCTCTCGCTACGGAGCGTTTTCATTCACGTAGGCGACGCGAAATGGCAATCTAGTCGCACGTGCCAATAAGACTTTAATCCGCTACTAATTTCCATTACTATCGATCATCTTGTAAATTGAAACGAGGAATTCGCTTTCGCAAACTGGCAATACGTCCTCGTTGAGGAAATAACACGTCTCGATTGGAAAAAAAAATTATTTTACCAGTTTCAACAGAACGTGGTAATTAAACGATTAACGCTCTCACTGTACTTTGTACTGAGTACTTACATATTAAACTATAATTATTCCGAATAAAATTAGCATTTTAAAGTGTTACTGCAAATTATTAGTGAGAGTCGTGCCATAAAAATTTCAAGAGAGAGCATTTGCTGATTTACCTGATACTTTTCGTCAGACCACCGAAAATAAATGTTATTTATCAAACTCAGAAAACGATTTGGTGGAATCAAGAAAAATTTTGTTATTTCAACCACGGAATATGGTTATTATATGGACAAAAAAAAAATTTAGTTGATCCAAAAATTTTTTTCGTTTTTTAACCAAATCTTTTGGTCAATATCTGAATCAAATAGTCATTTGAAATGACTGATCTTCTGGCAATAGCATTTTCTGATTAGTTTGCCAAAATAAAAAAGTATAATTGACAGTCACGGATTAGATCAATTTTTTTGAGAATTCATCTTTTTTTATTTAAAATTCAACTAATCTGTTGAAAGTTCAACTACTTTTTTAAAAGATCCTTTTTTTGTTGAAGATACATGCTTTTAGTTGAAAATTCATCTGTTTGAAAATGTAACTATTTGTTAAAAACTGTTGAAAATTCATGTATTTTTTTCAAAATCGCATTTTCCTGGAAACTTGATCTTTCTGGCGGAATTTTTTATTTTTTTACTCAAGTACTTGGTTGAAAATTAAACTGGTTGGTCAAAAATTAATTCTTTTGGTTCATGATTCATCATTTTCTCTTGGAAATCAATCTTTTTGATGGAAAAATGAACTATTTGGTTAAAAATTAGTTTTTTATTGTTGAAAATGAATCTTTTTCTCACTTGAAAATTCTTTTATTTTGTTGAAACCTCGTCTTTTTTCGGTATAAAATTAATCTTCTTGACGGAAAGTTGATTTTTTTAAATTAATCTATGTACTTGGTTTAAAGATGAGCTGCTTTTGATAAAAATTCATTCTTTTGGTTAATGATTCCTCTTTTTAGTTTAAAATTGATCTGCTTGGTTGGAAGTTTAATTATTTTGTTGAAAATCCTATTTTTTAGTTGATTATTAATACGTTTTAGTGGAAAATTCACATTTTTATTTAAAAATTCGTCGTTTTTGGTATAAAATTAATCTTCTTGGCAGAAATTTCATTTTTTTTAATTCAACTACTTGGTTGAAAGTTGAAATGCTTTATTAAAAATAAATTTTCTTGGTTAATGGTTCCTCATTTTAGTTGACTGATTTCAACAGTGAGTCAAATTGACTGATTTGAAAAGTGACTTTTGACTGATTTGTCAGTCGTCGAATCTGCATTAATTGAATCAGTCAAAATTGACTTTAAATCAATCACTTTTGACTGATGCAAATTTAGAGTGTAGATGGAGTATTTAGTTGATTCAATCAACAAATTTGGTTGGGTCAATAAAATACTTTTGGAATCAACCAACATTGGTTTGATTCGCCAACATTTTTAAAGATGATGAAAAAAGCAGTATGAGACACTGAATGACTAAATAATAACTTTATTTGTTTGGGAATATAGAGTACATAATTCTCATTGATTTTCAAAGATTCTTTGTACAATCAAAATAAACTTTAAAGTTAAAACAATTTTTTAACAAGATTCATTTAGCTTGAAGGATTCTGAATCTGGGTTTAAATTTTTTTCTGAACTGTTAAAATTGTCAACTTCGATATTTTTCAAATGAGAGAAATTTATAATTTACATTAAGTTTGAACTTCGGGAACAATAATTTTGAACATTTAAACTTGAAATTACTCAACAATTGTATAAGTTCAATATGAAATTATTCATTTTTTAATCATTCAGAATTCACAGCCCAAAATGCTCTCAAAACAGGGGAAATAGGGTGGATTTTCACGAAAATAGGGGAATAAATTCTTTTAATGAAAATTAATACAGATACAATATTGAATTAAATATGAAATTTTCAAATAAAAGGATTAAACCTCAATCAAAAACATTTGCTTTTTCAACCAAATAGTTCAATTTTCAAGCAAAAAAGGCGAATTTTTTAGAATACATTTAAATTATCAGCCAGAAATGTTGATCTTTCAACTAATAGATCGTTTTCAATCAAGAAAGATGAATTTTTAACCAAATTGTTGAATTTAAAAAAAAATTTAACCAAACAGTTTCATTTACAACCAAATAGCTGGACTTTCAATAAGAAAACAAAAATTCCAACAAATAGATTAATTTTTACCAAATGGTTGAAGTTTAATGCCAAACGACAAATTCTTCAGAAGATAGTTAAATTTTCAACAGAAAAGTTAATTTTTAACCAAAAAGACGAATTTGCAACAAAATAGATGACTTTTCTACAATAAAAGAGGAATTTTCAATCCAGCTGGATGAATTTTCTGTCCAAAAAGGCGAATGTTCAACGAAAAAGTTTAATTTTTGATCAAAAAAGATAAATTTAAATCCAAAGAGTCGAATTTTTAATGCAAAAGAATGAAATTTCAGCAAAAAATAGTTGGATATTCTTATTGGGTCGATCAATTCAGTTTGTATTTATTTTAAAACATCCTCGAAAATTTCCAACTACAATTGTTCAATTTCAACTGCTATTCATTTAAAGTGTTCTAAATATAAAGCCTCAATGAGAAATTATTCAATTTTTAATGTTCTCAATTAAAATGGCAAATTTTTTTCTAGCTTGGAATTTTAATTTTAAAATTGTCATTGCGATTAAAATTCCAACTAAGTATAGCGAACTTCTACAAAAAACAGGTAAAAGTGAATTAGTCGCATTTTTTCAAAAAAGTCGGAAAAAGTGTCAAAAAAGTTGCACGATTCGAGACCTGCTATCACGAATAATCTATAATAATTATAATCTGCCATCTAAATTTTGACTTTTAGAAAATATTTCTATAAACTGTCATGCAAATTTTAACTTTTAGAAAATATTTCTTAAGAAAATCGAGTGTAATAACTACTTTTAAATCTAGTTCAAGGTGCAAAGTCAAGGTTAGTGACTTGTCCAAACGCGTGGTCAGCATGCTTATTTTACGAGTCTCGTAATCCGACCTAAGCCTCATACTAAACAAGGGGAAATCCCAGCATGAATTCCGGGACTGGTAAGAAGTGACGCTTTGACATTATCAAGACAGAAAACGCAATTCAATATCCAGATTCTAGAATCCGATGACTAAAACTTAAAAGCATAAGAATCTATTTTCAAACCCCCCGAATAAATCGAAAAATGAAAAAAAAATTCCGAACAAATTTTCAACAGGAAAACAATTTTAGTTCAAAATTTGTTATCAGACAATTTATGAATTCATGAAAAATTTATTTAACAGTGGTTGCTTACGTTTTTTTTTATATTTATGAAAAGCATATCAGTATCCAAGTCCTACGGTCGTGAATTCTGAACAGTAATTTGGAGGCGGTAACTACTAACTATGTTGTAAATAAAGGAAACTTATTTTAAATAATTTTTTTCTGAAAAAAGATCTACTCCTTTCGCTCCGCTGGGAAACGAACCACAGAACTACTGATTTCCGGTCAGGTGCTTTCCCATTAAGCTACTAGAGACACGCATTATTTTGCCTCGTATTTTGCTAGATGGTACAAATCAAAATTTTCAAGGAATCTGTATCATCATTAGAGAATAACAGAAAATATTTAACGTCTTTTCGAGACTAGATGGAGCAATGAATTAAAAATTATTTGTGTTAATTTTTTCAGAAAAAATATCTTCTCCTTTCGCTCCGCTGGGAGTCGAACCACATAACTACTGATTTGCGGTCAGGTGCTTTCCCATTAAGCTACTAGAGAGATCGAAAGAAGAAACTAAAGTTTAAGAGATATTTACGAGTTTTAATTTAAAACTGGAAAAGATTTCGAGAAACAAAAAACTAAATTTAGATTTTTGAAGATTTCAAAATAAAATTTTGAAGCTTTTGAAGGATCTTCAAACCTTTAAGAAAATGAAAAATTTTTCTTAAGTTTGCTGGGAAAATTTAAAATGATTATTTCTTTTGGAAAATTAATTTTAAGGGAATATTTAAAAGGATTTAAAACAAGATTTTTTGATTAATAAATGGCAATTAAACAATTATTAATTTGGAAAATAATCGAGCAGGTTGAAAATATATTTAGAAGTTTTAAAAAGTGTCAAAAATAATTCAAAACAATTGAATGAATTAGAAACAATTTTAAAAGTCAAAAAAATTCCATTCATTTCCGTAAAATTGGAATGAATTTAGAGGAATTTAAGATAAACGAGAAGAATTCGATTAAATTCATAAAAATTCAAGGTGAATTAAAAAAAATTTTAATGAATTGAAAACTATTTTAAAATATGAAGAAACTTTTATGAATTCAGTAACTTTGAAATGAGCTTAGAAAAATTCAAGGGAATTCAAAAGAACTTTATGAAATGCCTAAGAATTCAAGGTGAGGTTAAAAGACTTCAGGATCAATTAAATAAAAACGTTTGAAAATTAAAAAAAAAATCCATTGAATTAAGTAGAATTGAGTAAATTTAGAATAATTCAAGTGAATTAAAAAAATTCAAGGGAATCCCAAAGGATTTAAAAGAATTCAGTGTGAATTTCAAAAAATAATTTATAATCTCTTCAAATCTTTGAAACCCTACTAATTTCTAACTAAAAAAAAAACTAAAAATCAATTTAAAAAAATCAAATGAATTGGAAAAAGTTTTAAAAATCGAAAAAATCCATTTACTTCTGTAAAATTTGAGTGAGTTTAGAGAAATGTAAGGGAAACGAGAAGAATTCGATGAAATGCATAAAAATTCAAGGTGAATTAAAAAAAAATCAAATGAATTGACAAAAATTTAAAAATATGAAAAAAATTCATTAAATTGAGCAAGTTTGAAATGAATTTTAGAAAAAATTAAAGAGAATTCAAAATAATTTGATGAAAGGCTTAAAAATTTAAGGTGAGTTTTAATGACTTCAAGATGAATCAAACAAAAACTTTTTAAAAATCCACTGACCTGAGTAAAATTGAGTGCATCTACAAGAATTCAAAAGAATTTTAAAAAATTCACGATAAGTTAATAAGAATTCAGGGCGAATTCCAAATGAATTGCAAAAACTACTGGAAAATCTGAAAAATCTTTGAAACCCTACGAAATCCCTCACTTCTTGTGAATAAATTCTTTGAAATCCATTAAAATATTAAAATCCCTAAAAATTATTAAAACCCTTGGAAATCCCTTAAAATTGTTTAAATCTCTTGAAAATGCCTTGGAATCTTTTAAAATACCTTAAAATATTTCAAAGTCTTTGAAATCCCTTCAAACTATTGAAATAAATAAAAAATTTCTGAGAATCGTTAAAATTTCCTAAAATACTTATTTCCAATCCTTTGAATCTTTTGAAATATCTTGAAACTTTTTAAAGCTCTTGAAAATGCATGGGAATCTTTTAAAATACCCTAAAATATTTCAAATCCTTTGAAATCCTATTAAATTACTGAAATCAATTAACAATTTCTTTATAATCTTTTAAAATAACCTAACATATTTCTAATCCCTTAAAATCTTTTGAAATACCTTGAAATTTTTTAAAGCTCTAGAATCCTTTGGTCATTTTATCAATTAATCTGCAGAATCAATTATATAAAAACTTTTTAAAAAACAATTGAATTATGTAAAATTGAGTATAAGAATTCAAAAGAATTTCAAAGTATTCAGGATGAATGAATAACAATTCAGGGTGAAATCCAAAAAATAATTTTAAATCTCTTCAAATCTTTAAAACCCTACGAAATAACTCAATTTTCTTGAATGAACTCTTCAAAATATTATTATTAATTATTAAATTATTAAATCTCTTAAAATTATTAAAACCAATTAGAAATTCCTTGGAATATTTTAAGATTTCCTAGAATATTTCAAATCCTTTGAAATTCTACAAAATACCTCACTTTCATGAAAAAAATTGTTATCCAATAAAATACTATAAAATCCCTGTAAAATTCTATGATATTTCCTGAAATCCTGGAAAATGTATTAAAATACATTGAGAGTTTTAAAATTCCTTGAAGTCATTGAAATCCTCGGAAATCTGATAAAATAACGTGAAATCCTTAAAAATATCTTACGACCTTATAAATCCTGTAAAATCGTTTCATATCTTCCGAAATTCCAGAAAATTCTTCATCTTAAAATATTTCAAACGCTTCGAAATTCTATGAAATTAATTAAATTAATTAATAATTCCTTAGATTCTTTTAAAATTCCCTAAAATATTGCAAATTCTTTGAAATCCCACTAAACTACTAAAAACAATTTTAAAAAAACTTGAAATCTTTTAAAATAACCTAAATAAACTCAAATATTTTAAATCCTTTAAAATATTTTGAAATTCGTTAAAACTCTTGAAAATGCCAATTAATAAAAAATTCCTCGGAATCCTTTCAAATTCCCTAAAATATTTCAAATTAAAAGCTCTTGGAAATGCCTTAGAAGTTTAAAAAATACTCTAAAATCTTAAAAATCCCTTCAAATGATTGAAATCTATTACAAATTTCTCGGAATCTTTAAAAATGATCTGAAATATATCAAAAGAATTCAAAACAATTCAGTGACTACTGTGATATTTTCATTTGAAAAAGTTAATAACAAATGATTTGAGAAAAAAGTTACTAATAGTGACTGTGTGTGGCAGTCCTGATTATTTTTTACAGTTACTTCGTACATGAATTCCCTGATTTTTACTATTTTTTTTCAAAATGCTCTTGGAAGCTTTGATCTTATTATAAATTTTTTTGCATTTCCATTAAGGAGCTGCAAATAGAGTACCATGGGGACCAAATCTTGAAAATAGGGTACTTTAGGGACCTGAATATAGGGTACAATTCTGCCGTGATTTGGAAAAACACCGTGAACTGCAATAAATCGAAAAATGAGTTTTTTATATCGTTGGAATCGTGAAAAAAAGATACACCTGATTATTAAAATAATTTTTTAAAATTTTTAATAACTTTAAAAATAATTATTGCATAATTTTTGGAAAACAACGTTAACTGCAAAGATTGGCGAGTTGTGATTTGAGAGAGAGCCGTAACTGACCGTTAACTGCAGGCGTAAATCAGAGACGACTAAATACGTGACGTCAAAATTCAAGAAAACGCCGTAACGGACAGTTACGGACTTTACCAAAATTATTGGACGGCGATTTCGAGCCTTCGTGATTTCGGAGAGGTCCGTAAGTGCTACGGCGTTCTCCGGAATCATCGAACCCCGAGAAAAAAGGTTTGTGATTCGAGAAACGCCATAACTGCACTTATTATTAGTTATTATATTCTTTTGCCGTGAACGGCGTTCTCTCAAATCACGGCAGGCCTGTTTCTGAGGTCCGTAATTCGAAGAGAGCCGTAACTGCCCGTTACGGCGTTTTCTGGAATTCCCGCATCCCAATCAACACCGTTAATTGCATTTTAGATAATTAATCAACATTTTTTAACAATGTTTCTTGCAAAAATGAAAAGATCGTATGCAAATTAGTCAAGAACAACAACAAAAAATCCGCACGCCTCGCGGGCACATTCTCATAGCGCGCTTCGCTCGCAAGTTTCAGCGCGCCTAGGGCGCGCACCTGTTGGATCTCGCGCTTCGCGCTCGATTGGGTATTCATCTCGCGCTTCGCGCTCGATTATATGGTTATCTCGCGCTTCGCGCTCGATAATGTATTCACCTCGCGCTGCGCGCTCGGACACATTTGTCGCCTAGGTTTTCACACTTCGTGTCCTCGCTAGTGCACGCTTCGCGGGCTAATACTCTCTTAAAGCTTCATCGTTATGACCTGCTTTTGGTTTAATTATGTCAGGTTTACATAAAAAGAAGAACTAATTTACTTAAGGTTCTATCGACCTTAAGGAACACATTCTCATCACGACACTCGCGCTTCGCGCTCGATATTTCGTTTGATCATCATGTGAACCTCGCGCTTCACGCTCGTTTCTGTTCATCGTATAATAGAAACCCAAAAGTTCGCCACGACCATATGTTATGTTCAATCTTCTTCAGATAAAAATGACTAAAGTTGTATTTGATTTAAAATGAAGAAGGTAATTCCTTTACTTTAGCGTATATTTCCGTATCTTTATAATAAATCCTACAATCAGAAAGATTTTTTTCCAACTATCTGAAACGGGGAGAAAAAAAGTATTTAAGTCGTTTTTGGAACATATATCTTGCTTTTTCATTCATAATCAAACCGACCCCTTGACTACCATGTGATTCCCTATCTACTCCTAACCATATTTCAAAACCGCTTTTCAACACCCCGTTTTCAATGTTTCTACTTTCGCATCCCTTTTTCTTTGTCTCAGGTACACATAAAATATCTAGTTTCCTAGCATGCATAGTTTCTCGTAGTTCTCTTACTTTAAGATCATTCACTCCTCTAGCATTCCAAACACCCAGTCTCCATTCATCGCCTGAAACTCAAACTTTACGTTTACCGCGTGTATGCATTTAGTCAATCAAAGTTTCAGTCCAGTCCGAGGCTACTTTATTGTTTGTATTGTTCATGCTTAGATTGTACACCCAACTACCACCTTTCTGCGCGAAATTTGTTTTGCGAGTTGAAATCATGTCCAAGTCAAGTAGTGATTCACCGTATAGTGGAGAGTCCAGCTCTAACGTCAGTCCCACGAAAACTTCTGTCACGGGG
>CAKNYM010051521.1:60336-76458 GCA_932195095.1 Andricus curvator
AAATTTTACACAAATCTAATACCTTCTCTAGATGAGAATGTAAAAATTCAGAAAATGAATAAGAATCCGCAATACACGCGAATAAAGATTCGAACAGTTTTCGTCGATTTTCTCGGCTTCGTTTATTTTGCAGTTAACGGTGTTTTCACAAATCACGGTAGAACATAACCTCAAAATTGAAATGTGGTCCTGGCCATTTACGTCCTGCATTTTTTTTTTACAAAAGCACGATGTAAAATTATACCAAATTTTTTTACAGTGTATGATACACAGTACATTTGGGATGAAATGTTGCGAGTCCTTTTCTGTTGACACTGAATTAGCACATGAAGTAGAATAGAAGATAAATGTCAATGAAGCTCACAAGTATTAATCAGGAGCCTGCTGCTTATTGAGAAAATGCCCCCATAGGATTTATAAATCCAGCATTTACTTAGTTAAAGCCATAAATACTCCGTTCCAACAATGGGCGTATTGCCTTTTGCATGCGAGTGGATTTCGATTACGTTACATCGTTTTATAGCTGCTAAGCTGCGATATGGCAACTACCAGTTTTCCTACTTCACACGCGGTCTCAGGCCTAATATAAATCCGAGTATAAATCCAAGCGCTGATCCATATGCGCATCTGCTAATGCGATTTCCAACTATATACGTATTTCTATGCACTTCTACTTTCACTATCGACCTCCCCATTGCGATTTGCGATTTGCGCACATGTGCGCTCTTCGTGCCGGGCGGCGATATATGTGTTTTCTCGACTGTAGAGAGCAAGTGATGATGCGGGCTTACGTGTTGTTCTTCGTAATAAACATGACCGACCCTTTGACCCAGTGCGAAGTTTCAAGGAGGAACTAGCTGCACATTCTCACGGGCTCAGTTCACCTGGCGTCCGCGTCCCCGCAACACATGCCGGTCTACTCGTACGTTTCGCCCCATTCAAAATTCCCGTTCCCCTCCCTATTTACACCCCTCACTCTTCCGTTTTTTTTCTTCTTTTTTCTTTTTTATTTCATTTAATTGAATGGCGCCTCGCTCGTGCCACAGATGCTTCCGTGCTGCACGCCTTATCGCGACAATCTCCAGGCGTATTTCTCGGATATTGTTATTTGTTGTTGGATTTCTGGGCCTATGCGTCCATATATTTTCGATCAAAATTCATCATTTACTTCACACACTTTCCGCTATTCGTCTCTTTTCTCCTTTTTATAAGAATTCCACTTTTTCTCGATTTTTCTTTTAAATGTGAACCAATAAGAAAGTCCAACTATCTTTTTTTTGTGGGTGATTCAAAACCAATCTATTTAGATTATTATGTTTTCACAAATAGGAAAAAGAAACAATCCAAAAATTGTTGCATGTATTTCTAAAATTGCTAATATTTAATGCATTCTTATTGCAAAAATTTGTAAATAAAAAGATTTCTTTCAAGAAATTGAGGTAAAATTATTGAGACTCAATCAAAAGAAATCAGAAAATAATCATAAACAAACCCTGCAGATTGGAACGAATCATTTGTTTAGTGTCTCTATATTTTTTTTAGTTGAAAATTCATCTATTTTATTGAAAATTTGTCTTTTTTTGGTAGAAAATTAATCTTTTGGTTGACAATTCAACTCTAAGGTTGAAAATTCCATTAAAAATTAAAATGCTTGGTTGAAAATTCACGTATTTTGTTAAAAATTATTCTTTTTTGGCAGGAAACTACTCTTTTTGATTGAAATTTTATTTCTTTGTTTGAAAAATGTTTTTTTTTTTTCTTACTGAAAATTAATTTTTTTAACTAAAAATTTAATTATTTTGTTAAAAAATTTATTTTATTTGGATAAGAACTTACTTCTCTAACTTGAAATTAAACTATTCTATTGTTTGTTAAATATTTATCTTTTTTAGTTGAAAATTCATCTATTTTGTCGAAAATTTGTCTTTTTTTGGTAGAAAACTATTAATCTTTTTGGTTGAAAATTCCTGTAATTTGTTAAAAATTATTTTTTTTATATAGAAATTTAATCTTTTTGGTTAAAAATTCATCTTTTTAGTTGAAAAGATGATTTTTTCGTTAAAAATTTATTTTATTTGGATAAGAACTTACTTCTCTAACTTGAAATTAAACTATTCTATTTTATGTTATAAATTTATCTTTTTTAGTTGAAAGTTCATCTATTTTCTTGGAAATTTGTCTTTATTTTGGTAGAAAATTAATCTTTTTGGTTGAAAATTCAACTGTAAGGTTGAAAATTCCATTAAAAATGTAAATACTTGGTTGAAAATTCATGTATTTTGTTTAAAATTACTCGTTTTTGGTAGAAAATTACTCTTTTTGGTTGAAATTTCATTTATTTGGTTGAAAATTAGTTTTTTTCTTATAGAAAATTAATTTCAACTATTCCACATTTTGTCGATTTTTTTAAAAGACATTTAATCTTTTTGGTTGAAAATTCATCTGTTTAGTTGAAAATTTAACTATTTTGTTGAAAATTTATTTTATTTGGATAAGAACTTATTTCGCTATCTTAAAATTAAACTCTATTTTTTTTTTAATTCATCTTTTTGAGTTGAAAATTCATCTACATATTTTGTAAAAGGTTGAAAATTCCATTAAAAATTAAAATACTTTGTAGAAAATTCATGTATTTTGTTAAAAATTATTCTTTTTTGGTAGAAAATTCATCTTTTTGGTTGAAATTTCATTACTTTGGTTGAAAATTTGTTTTTTTTTCTTGTTTAGGTTAAAATTTCGTTTTAGTTGAAAAGTCTTATTTTGTATTTTTGGTTGAGAATACATCTTATTTGGTTAAAATCTCTACTATTTGGTTGAAAATTGTATTCTTTTGTTGCAAATTCAACAATTTTTGTAGAAAATTAATATAGTTTGGTTTAAATTGAAACTAATTGTAAGACTGAAAAATAATCTGTTTTGATTGTGGATTCAACTATTTTGTGGAAAGTTCTTTTTTTTGTTGAAAATAATTTTTTTTTTTGAATAATTTGTTTTCACACTGAAAATGTAACTGTTCCATTTTTGGTATAAAATTGATACTTTTAATTAAAAACTGAACTTTTCTAGTTGAAAGTTCAACGATTTTCAATCAACTGCGGGTCGAAAATTAATTTTTTTTAACCAATTATTTTAACTTTCAACCCAGAAGTTGAATTTTCCAACCAAAAAGACGAATTTTCAATAAAGACTTTTCTTTCAAGAAAGAACAAAGTTCATTCAAATTGTTGTACTTTCAAGCCAAAAGACAAAGTTTCTGCACAACAATTGAATTTTAAAACCAGAAAATATTAGATTTTGAACAAAACAGATCATTTTTAAACAAGCAGTTGCAATTTTAACCAAAAAAGAGGAAATTTTAACCAAAAAAGAGGAAATTTCAACCAAGAAAATTAGTTTTCTAAAAAAAAACGAATTATGAACTATAAAACATCAATTTTTAACGAAAAATGGAACAGTTACATTTTTAGTTAAAAAATTAATATTAAACCAAAAACAACGAATTTGTGATGAACCTTTTACCAAAAAAAATAAATTTTTAACAATATTGTTCAACTGTTAACCAAGTGGTAGAATTTTCATTTTTATTATTTTTCATTTTCAATAAAAAAAATTCAACAATTTTCAATAAAATAGTTAAATTTTTGACCAAATAGTTGAGTTTTTAACGCACAAAGATGAATTTTCAACCAAGGAGATTAATTTTATACCCAAAAAGGGGAATTTTCAATGAAAGAGTTAAGTTTTCACGCTAAAAAAGTCGAATGTTTGAAAAAAATAGTTGCCTTTATACCCAAAAAGACGGATTTTCAGCAAAAACTAAAAAAGATCATTTTTAAACCAAAAATAGAATAATTCAATTTTCAGTTTAAAAAAAGAAACTTTCATTAAAGAAACGAATTTTCAACCAGTTCAATTGAACCAAAAAATAAGAATTTTTAACAAAATAGTCGAATCCTCAACCAAAAAGACGAATTTTCAACAAATAAGAATTGTTTGCAGCACAACAAGACGGGTTTTTCCAACAAAATAAATGAATTTTTAACTTATTAATGATACATTTTCCACCAAAAATGTTCAGATAAAAAAATTTATTTTTAACACACAAAAAAACGAATATTCACCAAAATAGTTACATTTTAACCAAAGGGGTGAATTAAAAAAAAATCGATTTTAACCAAACAGTTCAATTTTCAACCAAAAAGATGAATTTTTCGCAGAGAAGGTTAATTTTCTACCAAAAAGATCATTTTTCTACAAAATAGTTGAATCTCACCCAAAAGTGATTAATTTTCAACCAAAAATGGAATAGTTACATTTTCAGTTAAAAAATTAAATGTCAATTACAAAAATTCGAATTTTCAACTGAAGTTATGAATCGTCCAGAAAAGAAATGGATTTTTAATAAAGTTGCTCAACTTTCAATCATGTAGTTAAATTTTCAACTAGAAAGATTATTTTTTAACCAAGAAGATTAATGAAAAAAAACGAATTTTCAACAATATACATGAATTTTCATTTACATAGTTGGATTTTCGAATAAAAAAGATAAATTTTCAATCAACTAGTTGAATTTTCAACTAAGAAAGATAAATTTTCCACAAAAAATGGAATAGTTAAATTTTCGATTAAGAAACTACTTTTCAATCAAAAAAGAAACGAATTTTTAACAAAATTGTTAAATTTTCAACCAAGGAGAAGAATCCTTAACCCAAAAAATGAATTTTTGACAAAGTAGTCAACTTTCAACCAAGTACTTGAATTTTTTTACCAAAAAGATGACTTTTTAACCAAATTTTTGCATTTTCAACAAAAGAATAAAATTTTCAACCAAAAAGTTGAATTTTTAACCAAACGAGAGGCACATCTTTCGCAAAATTCGCAAACATTGTTAAAAATTATCATCAAGCTAAACATTCAATTGAATTGAAAAAAATGTGATTATCAATTCAAATTTACGCGAATTCACTTCTAATGATTTATCTCGCAAAATCGAAATTTTAGTGGTTTTATTTGTCTTTTTGACAAATCATATATGAATATATATATATATATATATATCTATCTATATATATATATGTATGATATTGCTTAATCATTTTGTTTAAAAATTGATCTATTTTGTTAAAGTCATCTTATACTCTTATATACTTTTTTGGTTGAAAACTCAAGAAATCTTTCTTGGTTGAAAATTCGTCTTTTTGGTTTTAAAATTCATATTTTTTGGTAGAAATTTCATCTTTTTTAGTTGAAACATCAACAATTTTGTTAAAAACTTAATTATTTTGTTGAAAATTCAACTTTTTGTTTCAAATTTTACTATTTTCTTAAAAATACGTTTTTTTTTCTTTGTTGAAAATTCAACTGAAAATTGATCTAGTTTGTTGAAGTCATCTGATTTGATCGAAAACTCAACTGAGCAATTTTTCATTTTCCCTGACTATTAATATTCAAAGAACATTATCCTGACGACTATATATATAGGGTGTTTTTTGTAACTTGAGATATCGAAATATCTCAAAAAATACGCATCCTATGAAAAAAAAATATCCGTGATAAAAACTTTGTATTTTCGAGGAGGAAAAGCGACTTTGAACAAATTTATCCCGCCCCCCCCCAGGAGACAAGAGGGAGGGGGGGGGGGGGGGTAACTTTGTAATTTCAAATGGAAACCTCAATTTTTTATCACAGATTCAGATTCTCCTTTATGAAATACGTAAGTTTTATTCGAAAATTTTTTTCGATTCGCGATTTTTTTTTCTCGATTTTTCGACTACCCACTCCCCACATGGGGTAAACTGTTTCAAAGTCGCTTTTCCCAATCGAAAATAAAAAGTTTTTATTACGGACATTTTTTTCATAGGATTCGTATTTGTTGAGATATTTCGATGTCTCAAGTTTAAAAAAATACCCTATTATATATATATATATATTTTTTTTTTTTTTTGAGAAACAGCTTCAATTAAACACCTGGGAAAGTTCCACTTATTGTTCTTTGATAATTTAATGATACCATACTATCAATTATTTTATTTTGAAAAATGCAATAAATACCACGCAGGTTCTATATAGTTATATAGGTACTATGCAGGAAAATGACACATGTTAGTAACGTTTCCCTTTCCCTGGTGAATCATTGATGGGCATGGGCCCCTTCCATAAAAACGCACTTCATGAAGCCACTAGAGAGAACTTTGTTCTCACGGGCACGTGACCGAATCATCTCGACTGCGAATCGTCGTTTAAGTTAAGCCCCCCCATACATGCACATTGTACATTGTACCACCATGATTATATCCGCAGAACGCAAATTGACGCGTGCGAACCAACGTCATGAGGGTTGGTTACACGTTACACCACTGAATTTCCGAGGGGAAGGTCCACCACCTATATCTTTGGCACGAGCCAAAGTGACATATGCTATATATGTGTTCCGGGACAGCTGATATACTAATAAGGCTCGCGCACGTGCGTTTCTTTAATACCTAGTCGATTGCATCGACGACATGGGAAAATGAAAGACTCGGCTGGAAAAGGTTCAAATAATTCAATTTAGTTGTTCAAGGATCCACTTTACTGTTTGGAAACAAAACGGTTCAAGAACTTTCTTAAAAATTCCTGTTATATATTTTTTAAAGTTCTTGAAACGATTTCTTTACAAAACAGAACGATGGATCCATGAACAATTGAATTGAAATAATGTATAGAATTCCTGAAAATAAAACAAGAATCCAACGATCAAATTTGGACAACCACCACAAAATGCTCCTATTGCAATTCCTAAAAACAAAAAAAACAAAAAATTTGTTTCTTTGGCCAAAAATGAAAAAGAGGAAAGAAAAATGAGAAAGCAACCAACCAAATCCCCTTCCTTCTCTTTTTTTATTTCTTTCGTCTTTTTTATTTTTATTGTTATCAAATCACAATATGAAAGCATGCACAATATTTACCAATACGTTTCGGTGCTCATACAGCACTATGAAGGTAAGAAAAATTAGAGCAGGTTCTTACTTCGATAAGGGCGCTGTATGAGCACCGAAACGTTGGTAAATATTGTGCTTGCTTTCATATTGTGATTTGATAATAATAAAAATAAAAAAGACGAAAGAAACATAAAAAAAAGAGAAGGAAGGGGATTTGGTTGCTTTCTCATTTTTCTTTCCTCTTTTTTATTTTTGTCCAAAGAAACAAATTTTTCTTTTTTGTATTTAGGACATGCAATAGGAGCATTTTGTGGTGGTTGTCCAAATTTGATTGTTAGATTCTTGTTTTATTTTCAGGAATTCTATACATTAACTTGAGTATTGGACGTTAAACGGGATTTTGAATTTGATTTTAATCTAATTTAAAATTCTTAAATTTGAATTGAAATATTTCGCCCTTACCAGCCATGATATTGTTCCATTTCGAAATTTTTTGTTTTAAACACACACGGTTTGAAAATTTTCAATACAAATTTTTCTATATTTAGAAGCCTCTACATAAAATTTTTCAAAAATGGTAAATAGGGTGATTTTCTCACAAAAAAGGGGAAAATAGGGGAAAGGTTAAAAAAAATTTTTTATGTCGAAAAGAACAAACGATCTTCTTATAACTAATGTTATTGTTTCAAATAATTTTCAATGATTTTTCAATGATTTCTGCCATTAAAGAATTTTTTTAATTTGATATACTATAGGTCGTTGGAAATCCATTCACAGTGATATAAAAAAGTCAGAGAAAAAGTAAAATTAGTTAAATACACAATTTCGATATCTTTAAAATCGTTCTTTCAATGTAAATTTAAAACTGCACTCTTTAGTAGATCGAAGTAAAAATGCTCAAATTAATCGAATCGTTTGAGCTGAGGGATAACACTTTGTGGGTCGACATCAAAAACAAGTAAAGAAAAAAATTTTGAAATCAGTAAATATCTTCTGTTCTCTTTTTTAAACTTACAATTAAAAAAATTTTTAATTCAAAGCAAAATTTTGCCTTATTTAAAATTGTTTGTAAATGTACAAAAACATGTTTTTTGGATTGATTCGAACCTGAAATTTCTTTAGCTTGAAGCAAGCATGTTTCCGAAACATGGGAAACAATTGGGAATTAATGAGAAACATTTTTTTCGTTCCCAAAAATCCTAAATCACGACAGAAGTTTTTGTCCGAAAAAGCAAACTGATAAAATATTTCTTTGGTTCAAGCTGAATAAATTTCAGGTTCGATATATTCAACTTTCTTTTAAATGTGTGAACATAACTCATTAAAAAAAAGCATGTTTTTGCACATTTTCAAAAAAATTGTGACTGAGCAAAAAATTTATTTTTAAATTTCGTAATTTATTATTGCTCACTAGTAAGCTGTAAATATAACAAATTCGTCATAATTGTTGAACCAATAGGAAATATTTTGAATTTGAAATCGTTAAATTTTACTAAGAAAAAAAGGGGAAGACTGTGCACCCTGTATTCAGAATTTTTTATCTTAAATTTTCAAAATCCTGAATTTGAAAAAATACTGAAAAAATAATTACCAAGAGAGAAATATCCCAAAAAATGAAAATTCCCGACAGAAAATAAAACTGTTTTGTTGAAACTTCGTCTTTTTGGGTTGAAACTTCAACTAGTTTGACAGAAAATTAACTTTTTGTTGAAAACTCATATTTCGGTATTGAAAATTCAACAGAAATCTTTCTAGGATGAAAATTCGTCTTCTGGTTTTAAAATTCATCTCCTTTCGTAGAAATTTTATCTTCTTTGTTGGAAATATAAACTATTTTGTTAAAAATTTAATTATTTCGTTGAAAATTCAACTTTTTGGTTCAAAATTTAACTATTTTGTTAAAAATTAGTTTTTTTTTCTTTAATGAAATATCAACTATTCATACAATTTTTGTTGGAAATTGATCTTTTTGATGAAAATTCAACTGCCTTCTAAAAAATTCGTCTTTTTGGATAGAAAATTTAACTATTTGGTACAAAATGCAACTGTTTTTGTGTGAAGTTAAATTTGTTCAATTCAAAATTCGACCATTTGCGGAAAATTCATCGTTGTTCGTTGAAAATTCAACAACTTGATTAAAAATTAAACTGTTTTGTAGAAAGTTTAATCATTTTGTTAAAAAATTGATCTATTTTGTGAAAGTCAACTGATTTCATCGAAAACTCAACAGACCAATTTTTCATTTTCCCTGACCATTAATATTCAAAGAACATCATCCTGACGATTATATTTTTAGTTGAAAATTTTCTTATTTGGTTGAAAATTCAACAATATTGTTAAAAAGTCATCCGTTTTGGTCGAAAATTAGTCTTTCTGTGTTGAAAATTGAACTAATTTGGCAGAAAATTAACTTTTTGTTGAAAATTCATATTCTGATATTGAAAATTCAACAGAAATCTTTCTGGGTTGAAAATTCGTCTTTTTGGTTTTAAAATTTATATTTTTTGGTAGAAATTTCATATTTTTTAGTTGAAGCATCAACAATTTTGTCAAAAATTTAATTATTTGGTTGAAAATTCGACTTTTTGTTTGAAAATTTAACTATTTTCTTAAAAATACGTTTTTTTTTCTTTGTTGAAAATTCGACTGTCCTCTTAAAAACTCGTCTTTTTGAATTGAAAACTTAACTATTTAGTTAAAAATGGAACTGTTTTTGGTGACAGTTTAATCTTTTTTTATTCAAAATTCTGTCATTTGCTGCAAATTCATCTTTGGTAGGTAAAAAAAAATAATAATTTGGTTAAAAATTCAACTGTTTTGTAGAAAGTTTAATCATTTTGTTAAAAAATTGATCTTTTTTGTAAAAGTCATCTTATTTGGTCGAAAATACAACTGAACAATTTTTTATTTTCCCTTGCCATTAATATGCAAAGAACATCATTTTAATCTTGCACAATTTTCAACATAGAATCTTTCATAAACGGAATAAAATAATTTCAGATGAAAATTTAAAAAGTTCAAATTTATTTATTTATTTCAACCAAAAAATATGACTTTCCTAACATGAAAAATGAATTTTCAATAAAAAAAAACGAATTTTGAACAAGAAAGTTGAAATCTTGATCAAAAAACGACTTTTTAACAAAATAAACCGATTCTCACCAAATATTTCAACTTTCTACAATACAGTTGAATTTTTAACCAAATACTTAAATTTTCAAGCCAAAAAGACGAATTTTTTAGAAGACAGTTGAATTTTCACCCCGAAAAGTTCATTTTCAACCAAGAAAAAAGAATTTTCAACCAAACACCATGATTTTATTACCATTAATGTTGAATTTTCAATCCAAAACAGCAAGTTTTCAACAAAACATTTGAATTTTCGATCCCAAAGATGACTAACAGAATAATTGCATTTTCAACCAAATAGATGAATTTACAAGTCAAAAAGGCGAATTTTTAGAAAACTGTTTAATTTTCAACATAAAAAGTTGAATTTTTAACAAAAAAATTAATTTTGAACCCGAAAAGATGACTTTTCTACGAAAAAAATGAATTTTTAATCCGAAAGGACGAATTTTAAACAAAACAGATCAATTTTCAAAAAAATAATTAAACTTTCTGCAAAGTAGTAGAATTTTTAACCAAATTGTTGCATTTTTAATCTACTAAGATGAATTTTCAGCAAATAGTCGAATTTTCAATAAAAAAGATTAAACTTCAACCAAAAACAGTTTAATTTTCAAGCCAAAAATATAATTTTTCTACCGAACAGTTGAATTTTCAACCTAAAAATATAAATGTTCAAGAAAATAGTTAATTTCAAACTCAATTCCTGAGCTACTAAGGGCCGGTTCCACCAACCTCGATTAAAAAGTTAATCCTCCGTTAAACCTAGTTACGCGTTCCACCACTTTTTAGCGGCCGGTTAACTCGCGTTAACCACAGTTAAATCTAACCGGTCAAAATTGATCGGTTAAGGCGACTTAATCGTCCTCTAACCTAAAAACTGCAGTGTCGTTGTGAAATATGGAGTTTTTGGAAGAAGTTCTGAGATCGTCTGATGACGAAGTCGAAGAAGATGTTTTTGAATTTATATGTGATATATTAATATATCACGAACAAAACATACACCAACATTCACTTTTTTTAGGTTAGTGTGGACACGAGCGTGGCGTGAACCTTACCTGGATTTGGCGCGCACGGACATATTGCTTTGCTTTCCACTCGACCGACGGGTAGCCAATCACACGAATGATTTAAAGTAAAATAGGAGTTACTTCGAAACGACTATCTGGTTAGCTAACCGCGCCCACGAAAAATGTGGTGGAACGCACAACAGGATAATCCAAGCTTAACTATGGCGTTAACTTTAACCCGCCGTCAGTTAACCACTGATTTAACCGAGTTTAGTGGAACCGGTCCTAAGACCTTCATGAATTACAAAATTAGATAATTTTCAGAAATTTAAATTTGAAACCAAACAATTTTGTTATCACAATTACAATTTGGGAACAAGAAACTAAAAGTTTACTCAAAATCTACGTTACTATACTTAAGCTCGAAAAGCATGAAGTTTTGTGAAATAAAGAAGGATGATGATTAAGAGAGGAGACGCCATACTAATTACCATACAGTCATACACTATAAGTCTATACAATTCCACAGAAACCAACCAACCCTCTCACAATCTTATCTGATTTTCGTCTGCCACTCGGTCAATTTAGAGATGAGCAATTGAACAAACTAACGTCTCCTTGTTATCACCTCCCTTCCCTCAATTCCCTTATTTCATTGAAACTTCAGTATTACAGTGAATCACCATTTCAAGTGAATTTATAAGAATTCCATGATATTCCTGAAAATTTGATGAAATGCCTAAGAATTCAAGGTGAGCTTAAAAGGCGTCAGGATGAAATAAACAAAAACTGAGAGAAAATAAAAAAAAAACATTGAATTGAATAGCATTATTAAATAAATGTAGAAGAATTCAAGTGAATTGAAAAAATACAAGAGAATTCCAAAGAATTTAAAAGAATTCAGGATAAATTAATTAGAATTGAGGGTGAATTTCAAATGAATTCTAATTAATTGCAAAAAATATTTGAAAATATCTTCATAAAATCATGTGAAATTCTATGAAACCAGTTATCCAATAATTTTGTTGAAAATTGAATTATTTGACCAAAAAGTCATTTCTTTATCAAAATTCAACTGTTTTGTTAAACACTCGTCTTTTTGGATCGAAAATTCGTCCTTTTGGATTGAAAACTTATCATTTTGTTAGAAACTCTATTATTTAATTGAAAACTTTATAATTTTGTTAAAATTTCAATTAAATAGTTAAAAAAAACATTTTTTGCCGAAAATTGAACTGATTTGTTGAACATTCGTTTACTTTTATATTCATCTTTTTTGTTGGAAAAAAAACTGATTTTTTTGGTTGGAATTTCCTCTTTTTTGGTTGAAAATGCAAAGGTTTGGATAAAAATCAACTTTTTGCTGAAAATTCATGTTTTTTGTTGAAAATTCAATTATTTTGCAAAAAATTCGTCTTTTGACTTGAAAGATAAAAAATTTCGAAGACATTTTTTTTTCTGGACTGAAAAATCTTTATTTATTGAAAATGTGTCTTTTTGGTTAAAAAATTGTACTTCTGCGTTAAAATTTGAACTACTTTGTTAAAAATTCTTTTTTTTTTTGGGGGGTTGGAAATTCATCAGTTTTGGTTTGAAATTCATCTCCTGGGTTGAGAACTAAAATACTATTTTCCTAAAAATTCTTCTTTCTGGTAGAAAATTAATATTTTCGGGTTGAAAATTCAACTATTTGCGTATAAATTTGATCTATTTTATTAAAAATTGAACTACTTTGTTAAAAAATTATATTTTTCTTTAGAGATTCATCATTTTAGTTTGCAAATTCTTCTCTTCGGTTGAAATTCAAACTATGTAATTCCTGAAATCCTGAACAAAATTATTAAAGTACCTTGTAAGCTTTTTAAAAAATCATTTAAAATCATTGAAATCCTCGGAAAACTTATAAAATAACTGGGCATTTTTTTAAATACACTTTAATATTCCAAGATCTTTGAAATATTTTTAAACTATTAAAATCAATTAAAAATTCCCTATAATATTTCAAATAGTTTGATATCTTTTGAAATCCACTGAAAATTTTTTAAGTTCTTGAAAATCCCATGGAATAATTTAAAACACCCTAAAATATTCAAAATCCTTTCAAACCCCATTAAATTTCTGAAATTAATGGAAAATTCCGTGGAATCTTTAAGAATGCCCTAAAATATTTCAAATCATTCAAAATCTTGTTGAATCCCTTGAAATTTGTTAAAGCTTTTGAAAATTCCTTGGAATTTTTGAAAACGCCCTTAAATATTTAAAATCCTTTGGAATTACTTCAAATTATTGAAATCTACTAAAAATACCCTAAAGCATTTCAAATTATTTAAAATCTTTGGAAACATCCCTTACAACTTTTTAAAACTCTTGAAAATTCCTTGAAATTTTTAAAAATACCTTAAAAGCTTTCAAATTCTTTGAAATTCCCTACAAATAATTGAAATCAACTCTTTTAAAGTATCCTAAAATCTTTAAAATTCTTTAAAAATTTTGGAAATACCTTAAAATATTTTTAAATTCTTTAAAATCCTACGAAATCTCTTAATTCTTGTGAATAAATTCTTTGAAATCCACTAAAATTATTTAATAACCCGTAAAAATTACAAAAAATCTGATATTTCCTGAAATCTTGGAAAATTTATTAAAATTGACAGCTTTTAAAATCCTTTAAAAGCATCGAAATCCACGGAAACATGATAAAATCCTTCGGAGTTTTCAAAAATATTCTAAAACCTATAAAACCGCTCCATAACTTTCGAAATTCTAAAAAAATTTGTAATTTTCTTGAAAATGTTTTAGAACCTTTTAAAATGCTCTAAAATATTTAAAATTATTTAAAATCTTTTTAAAAACCCTTGAAATATTTTGAAATCCCTTACAACTTTTTTAAATTCTTCAAAATTCCTTGGAGGTTTTAAAAATACCCTAAAATATTTGAACTCATTTCGAATACTTTTTATTTCAAATCTATTCAAAATTCCTTAGAATTTTTTAAAATACCATAAAATATTTCAAATTTTTTGAAATTTTTTGAAGTCCCTTGAAACTTTCGAAAACTCTTGATAATTCCTTGTAATGTTTAAAAATACCCTGAGAATTTTTTTAACCTTTTGGAATCCCTTCAAATTATTAAAATCTATTAAAAATACCATTGAATCTTTTAAAATACCCGGATATACTTCAAATCTTTTAAAACCTTTTGAAATCCCTAGACATTTTTTAAAGTTCTTGAAAAATTCAGGGAATTAAAAAAAAATTCCTAAAATGAAAAAAATTTGGAATCCTTTCAAATTATTGAAATTAATTAAAAATGTTTTGGTCTCTTTTAAAATAATCTTAAAGATTTCAAAAGAATGCAATAGTGGTTAACCCATGAGTTAATTTATTGAAAGAAAAGTGACTAAATTGATCTTTTCATTAAAAAAAGTAACTTTATTTTTAAAAAATGATTTGAGAAAAAAAGTGCCTAAAAGTGAATGTGTGGCAGCCCTGATTATTCTTGACAGTTACTTAAAATGCTTCTCACAGAAATTCCCTGACTTGTAATTTTCTTCAAAATTCCTGACTTTTCCTAATCAACAAAATTCCCAGACTTTCCCCTGATTTCCAGGTTTCCATGACCTGCAACCACCACGATTCCCTTATTTAATTGAAATATCAGAATTTCCATTCTGGACCATCAAAAATAATACCAATTAATAACAATTAAAAATTTTTCTTTCGGAATACCGCTTTCCCGAGTTTTTCTCTGATCTCTGCACTGAAGCGGTGAAATTCGTTTGAAAACAACATTGATGAGGGGACGTTCGTGACGGAATCATGATCGTCGTAAAAGAAAACTGGATGCCTTTTGCGCACAGTTTCGCAAAGCTCTCTTTGCTCCCTATCGCAATAAGAGGATGCGTGTGGAAATGCGTTTACCAATCGCCGATAGAGATTATGTCGAGTCGCGGCGAATTTCTACTACGGTGGAATGAGATTGTACCGGTTTTTCTTTGGCCGTAACTACCGATAATAGCAACCTGATTCGCTTTGTAGAGACGATAATTAAAGAAGGAAGAACTCGATAAAAACTGACCATCGCCACAAGACATAAGAGACTACATTGCTTTTCTCTTTCTCACTGACAGATGCTATTATCAGAGTTTACAGCCCAAAATGCTCTCAAAACAGGGGAAATAGCCTGATTTTTCACGAAAATAGGGGCACAAATTCTTTTTAATAAAATTAATGTAGGTACCATATTGAATTCAATTTCAAATGCTTTTAATTCCTGAGACTTCAAGACGAAATAAATTTCATTTTCAAGAAAATAGATTAATTTTTAAGCAAATAGTTGAATTTTCAACCCAAAATATTAATTTTATACGAATAAGATTCTATTTTTGCAAAAAAAAAAAGAAGAAAAAAATGCATTGTTAACCTCATAGTTGAATTTTGAACTAAGAAAGATCAATTTTCAATCACAAATGGAATAGATGAAATTTCAGTTAAAAAATAAATACATTTTTAACCAAAAGGGATGGACTTCAAACAAACAAAAAATTAATTTTCTACAAAACAATCAAATTTTCAACTCGAAAATACGAACTTTCAACAAAAAAGTTAATTTTCAACCAAATAGTTCAATCTTTACCAAACTGTTAAATTTCCAAGCAAGAAAAAAGGATCCTCTACAAAACAGTAGAATTTTCACCCCAAAAATATCAAATTTCAACAAAAAGTTAATTTTCAACCAAAATAGTTGAATCTTCATCCGAAAGAGATGAATTTTCAACAACAACAAAAACAACTGCTTTTTTACAAAACAATTGAATTTTCAAGCCGAAAATATGACTTTTCAACATAAAAGTTAATTTTCAACTAAACAGTTCCATTATTTATCAAACTGTTAAATTTTAAAGAAAAAAAAAGAATAATTTTCTACAAACAATAGAATTTTCAACCCAAAAATATTAAATTTCAACAAAAACTGAATTTCTAAACAAATAGTCGAATTTTCAATGAACAACAACAAAAGCTAAAAAAAAGAAGAATTTTCTACAAAACAGTAGAATTTTCAA
>CAKNYM010051521.1:76468-109847 GCA_932195095.1 Andricus curvator
TCTACAAAATAGTTGAATTTTCAACCAAAATAGTTGAATCGTCATCCGAAACAGATGAATTTTCAACAACAAAAACAACTAATTTTTTACAAAACAATTGAATTTTCAAGCCGAAAATATAAATTTTCAGCAAAAAAGTTAATTTTCAACTAATCACTTTAATTATGTACCAAACTGTTAAATTTTAAAGCTAAAAAAGGAGAATTTTCTACAAAACAGTAGAATTTTCAATCCATAAATATGAAATTTCAACAAAAATTAATTGTCAACCAAAATTGTTGAATTTTGAAGAAAAAAGCAACTAATTTTCTACACAAAGCAATTGAACTTTCGACCCTAAAATATGAAATTTTAACAAAAAAGTTAACTTTCGACCAAATAGTTGAATTTTCTACACATTTAAAAAAAATTTTAAGCCGAAAAGACGAATTTTCAACAAAAAGTTAATTTTCAACCAAATAGTTGAATTTTTAACCAAAGTGGTTGTATTTTGAACACAAAGAGAAATTTTCAACAAAATAGTTGAATTTTCAACCAAAAAAGACGAATTATCAACAAAATAGTTCATTTTCAACTATGAAGTTGAGTTTTCAACCAAAATAATTGAATTTTCGACCAAAATAATTGAATTTCAACATAAAGATGCGAATTTTGAACAAACTATTTGAATGTTTAACAAAAAAAAAAGATTTTTTTTACAAAACAATGCATTTTTATCACTAAAATATGAATTTTCAACAAAAAAGTTAATTTTCAAATAATTGTTGACTTTTTTACAAAATTGTTAAATTTTCAAGACAAAATGACGAATGTTCAACAAAACAGTTGAGTTTTCGATAAAGAGAGATAACTTTTCGACCAAAAAAGACGAATTATCAATAAAATAGTTAATTTTCAACGATGCAGTTGAATTTTCAACCAAAATAATGGAATTTTCGACCAAAATAATTGAATTTCAACATAAAAAAGGGAATTTTGAACAAACTATTTGAATGCTTAACATAAAAAGAAGATTTTTGTTATAAAACAATTTCTTTTTTATCACTAAAATATGAATTTTCAACAAAAAAGTTAATTTTCAAAAAATTGTTGATTTTTTTACAAAACTGTTAAATTTGCAAGACAAGAAGACAAAATGTTCAACAAAAGAGTTAAGTCTTCGATAAAGAAAAATAACTTTCCAATTAAATAGTCGAATTTTCATGTCAAAAAGACGATTTTTTGAAAAAAAAAACAATTGAATTCTTAATGTACCTACCTAAAGTTCTAAGCGTTCAGATGAACGAAATATTTTTCTCAATTCTACATTTTATTGAAAAATATTTTTCTAAATAAAAATAAACATAGGCATTATAACTTTCTTTTATATATTATACTACTTTTAAAGTAAATCAGCCAATATTTTTGCACTGATGACATTTCATTCAAAAAAGGCGAATTTTTAATCAAAAAGGACGAATTATCTATCCAAAAAGACGAGTGTTGAACAAAATAGTTGAATTTTCAACATATTACTTAAATTGTCAACCAAATAGTACACTCGGAAAAATTCTTGTCTGAATCAAACAAATATTTGTTTCCCTATATCAAAGAAAGAATTTGTTTGATTCAAACAAACATTTTTCTGAGTGTAGAACTTTCAACCAAGAGAGATGAACTCTTAATTTATCCATCAACATCCAAATATTATTCTCTTAATTTAGTTCAAAATCGGATTAAAGCGAAAAAACGTGAAAAAGGGCAAGTTTTTTGAAAACATGGAACCAAGAGGAATTCTTTTAAAAGAGGGGAAAAGAGGAAATGGGGGAAAGAGTGTGAAGTCCCTACTATACTTGAATTAAAAAGACATTATGTAAATATTCGAATCTACACTGTTAGAAATTTCTATAGCGATTTTACTATAAATGTAATGGAAGCAATATGCATATACGTGTAGTAAATTTAATATACCACCATCTTGTAAAATTAATATACACGTATAGTAAAACAGAGCGCGTGACAGTTGAAAGTTCTTTGATGCACACAAATCTTGTCAAATATTTAAAACTAAAGTAATAACCTACAATTCATCGACTAAATTCATATTTATAATCAAAGTGCAACGTATAGGTGGGATTTTCTTCAAAATTCACTGTAAATGTCAGAATTTTAACAAAACAACCGCTGCTTTTAGGTTAGGTGTCTTGATTATTCGCTTAATTGAACTTTTCCACTTAAAACCCAGTATAATTTATGTTTAACTAGAAAAAAAATATCATGCTTTATTATTTGGAATTGATGATCACTGCCAAAATTAATTTTAATTTGTGTAAAGTGAATTTACCTGACTTTTCTAAGAGTTGACCAATATACATGTATATGAAATTTACTATGCAGCCTCTTAATTACTATTTCATAGACCGAGTTTTTAGATTTACTATACAAATGTATAGTAAATCTATATTAAAATTGCAAACATTTTTAACAGTGTAACTTATGTGAATGCACCTATTCCAATATTTAACTACAAATACATATGCTATTGACATAATGTTAACTATTGTTTAACATTTGTCATTAGTTTCATGAAAAATTCATGTGTATCAGTCGCGTGGTACTTCCTGAGTTTGAGTCATATCCTTCTTCCTACGATTATTTTCGAGACATGTAATTCGCGCCACGTGCTAACTGCTAACTTCGCGGCGCGTGTTCACTGTTCACAGCACGTAAAGTACAGGCACATAAAAGTAGGGTATATATGAAACGTAATTTTCAAAGAGGTATTAAAGTGTAGTGTGGCTACACGTGTCTTGCCAGAAATCGTGTACTTTCAATATAATATGCACTTATTTTCATTATTAAGTGGCAAGATGATCTCATTCGTTCATTTTTTACAGCTGTAAAATAAAGTCATTGAATCGTAAAATTACGCATATGCGGTTATTTTTCCTCCTAATTGCATTAATAAACAATATCAATCCTTTTTATGTATTCAGGTCTCGGGCCCACTGCAGAGATAAAAAACAGTGTATAGTAGTAATATAGTATAATTAATAATGTTTAAGAAAGGAATTGCGTATGGACCCCCAGGCGGAAATATTATATATAGTTTATCTATAGTGAGAAGTATTACATATAATATTCATTTGTTTTATATACAAAATGTATAAAACAAATGAATATTATATATAATACTTCACACTATATATAAACTATATATAATATTTCCGCCCCTCAATTAAAATAAGACTTGAATGCTGATGGTGAAATTGTAAAGCCAATTTCACCATCAACATCCAAATATTAGTATAATTAATATTTAATATTTTAATAATATGATATAATATTTTAATTATAATTTTTGATAATATAATATAGTAGTAATATAGTATAACAGTGTCACAAACTTGAAAAAATATTGTCAAAATAGTGTCATAATATGTTTCAAGTTTTAAAGTTATCTGCAGTCCGAATTTAAAAGAGTATATTCCGAAATAAGAAAATTAACTTTATTTTTAAGCAAAATTTCTAGTTTTCTAACCTAATATTTGAAACGTATTAAAACTGGGCTTCAATGTTTACTTTAAATGTTATTCTTTAGTCTATATATAATCAAAAATCCTACTTCTTGATTGCAGAATTCACAGTATTTACCCTATTTCACTCTTTTTCTTGTTTGCCCACTTGAATGCGAACTGAATTACTAGAACCCAATTAGAAAATCTAAATATTTTGGGTTGAAAGTTCATTCTTTTCGGTTGGTTGAATTTTCAACCAAAATAGTTGAATCATCTTCCGAAAGAGATGAATTTTCAACAACAACAAAAACAACTAATTTCCTACAAAACAATTGAATTTTCAAGCAAAAAATATGAATTTTCAACAAAAAAGTTAATTTTCAACTAAACATTTCCATTATTTACCAAACTGTTAAATTTTAAAGCAAAAAAACAAAAGAAGAATTTTCTACAAACAGTAGAATTTTCAAGCCAAAAATATGAAATTTCCACAAAAACTTAATTTCTAACCAAATAGTTGAATTTTCAATCAAAATAGTTGAATCGTCATCCGAAAGAGATGAATTCTCAACAACAAAAACAACTAATTTTTTACAAAACAATTGCATTTTCAAGCCAAAAATATAAATTTTCAACAAAAAAGTTCATGTTCAACTAATCATTTTAATTATTTATCAAACAGTTAAATTTTAAAGCTAAAAAAAAGAAGAATTTTCTACAAAACAGTAGAATTTTCAATCCAAAAATATGAAATTTTAACAAAAAAGTTAACTTTCAACTAATTTTTACATTACTATTATTGTTTATTTTTATTTATACTTTAGGTCAACTTTTGGACGTTTCGAAACATATACTAGTTTCCTTACATTTGTCTGGAAGTAGTCGTTTTGATTTTTGTCACCACTTTTATCAATATTTTTAACTTTCAACCAAATAATTGAATTTTCTACACATTTTTTTTAATTTTCAAGCCTAACAGACGAATTTTCAACAAAAAGTTAATTTTTAGCCAAATAGTTAAATTTTCAACCAAAATGGTTGTATTTTTAACACAAAGACAACTTTTCAATAAAATAGTTGAATTTTCATCCAAACTAGTTGAATCGTCATCCAAAAAAGATGAACTTTAAAAAAAAATGAATTTTCAACAAAAAAGTTTACTTTCAACCAAATAGTTGAATTTTCAACCAAAAAAGACAAATTATTAACAAAATAGTTAATTTTCAACTAAGCAGTTGAATTTTCAACCAAAATAATTGAATTTCAACATAAAAAGGCGAATTTTGAACAAACTATTTGAATGTTTAACAAAAAAAAAAAGATTTTTTTTGATTATTTTGGATTATTTGGTTCAAAATTCAATTATTTCGTTGCAAATTCAATTTTGTTAAAAATTCATACTTCGTGGTTGATAATTCTACTGTTTTGCTAAAAATTCGTCTCTTTTACTTAAAAATTCAACAATTTGATTGAAATCTATTTTTTTTCTTGACTCATGAATTTGTTTCGGTTGAAAATTGATTTATTTTGTTGAACATTCATCTTTTTGGTTTGACAAGTCACCTCTTATTATTATACCATTTCCCTTTGGGGTAAGCGTGACTCACTCGATGAGGAAGGGAGTAATGTAGGGGAGGGGGTATAGATTTTTAAATTAATCTAGAATTTCCACGACCTCTTTCTGTAGAAATTTCACCTTTTTGGTTAAAGATGCAACTGTCTAGTTGAAAATTAACTTTTATGCTAAACGTTCTATTGTTTTGTAGAAAATTCCTATTTTGCGATCGAAAATTCAACAATTTGCTAAAAAAATTAACTATTTAGTTGAAAATTCTTGTATTTTGTTAAAAGTTTGCTTTTTTTGGTAGAAAATCAATTTTTTTGTTAAAAATGCAACTGTTTGGTTGAAAATTCATTTTTTTCAGGTTGAATATTCAACTCCTTGGTTGAAAGTTGAACTACTTTCTTAAAAGTTAATTTTTTTGTTAAAAAGTACATAATTCCAGTAGAAAAATCGTCTTTTTTTGTTTGTACAATTAATTTTTTTAGCTAGGAATTTCACGATTTTCTTAAAAGTTCAACTGATTAGTTGAAGATAAACTTTTTTGTTGAAAATTCCACTGTTTTATAAAAAATTCGTCTTTTTCAGTTTTTGGCTTTAAAATGTAATAAACCGATAGAAAATTCAACTATTTGGTACAAAATTAAACTGTTGTGCGTGGAATTTTTTTTCTTCTGAAAATCAATTCTCTTAAATGGAAATTAAACTACTCCATTTTTAGTTAAAAACTGATCGTTTTTAGTTTAAAAATTCAACTATTTAGTTAAAAATTTATGCAATTTGTTAAACATTTTTCATTTGTAGAACATTAATCTTCTTGGTTGAAAATTGAACTATATGGTTAAAAATTTACGTATTTCGTTGAAAATTCATCTTTTCTGGTCGAAAATTAATTTTATTCGTTGAAAATTCAACTCTTTGGTTCAAAATTTATGTATTTTTTTTTATAATTTTTTTTTAATGAGGAAAATTCATGTTTTAAGGCTGGAAATGTAACTCCTTGGCTGAAAGTTAAACTACTTTCTTAAAAGTTAATTTTTTGCGTTAAGATTCATAATTTTAGTTCAAAATTCGTTTTTTTGGTTGAAAAGTAATTTTTTAAACTGAAAATTTAACTAATTTGTTGAAAATTCAATTGATTGGTTGTAAAAAATTCAACTGTTTTATAGAAAACTCGCCTTTTTGGCTTGAAAATTCAAGAATTTAGTATAGAATTCAACTATTTGGTACAAAATTGAACAGTTTTGTTGAAAATTAGTTTTTTTTTTTAATTGAAAACTAATTCTTCTCAATGAAAATTTAATTATATCACTTTTAGTTAAAAATTGATCTTTTTGGTTTAAAAATTCAACTATTTAGTTAACAATATTCAGAAACGAAAACAGTATAAACTAAAAATCAATCAAATAAAATATGTACTAACATCACATCCACTATTCAAATAATTTAGTTGAAAGTTTATCTAATTTGTTAAAAATTCGTCTTTTTTGGTAAAAAATGTATCTTGTTCGATCAGAATTCAATTATTTGGTTAAAAATGTATGTATTTTGTTAATAATTCATCTTTCTTGGTAGAAAATTAGTTTTATTTGTTGAAGATTGATCTTTTTGGTTGAAAATTTAATTTTTTGTTGATCATACAACTGTTTTGTTGAATTTTGATTTAGAATGAAAATCTTTTCTGGGTTAAAATATCAACTATTACATTTTTTGTTTAGAATTCATCTTTTTTTTTGAAAATTTAACTACTTCGTTGAACTACTTTGTTAATTCATGAGAAACATTAAGATTTTGCCGTGGTTCAAAATTTCAGAAAAAAAACTTTATGTAATTTAAACAAGGCCCCTAAAAATCCGCATGGAGACGAATTTCCGGTATTTTGTGATTCGCTGATATGGCGGACATATTATTTTACCCAATTAGCAAAGAATTTCCAAAATATTCTTCAATGAAAAGTGAAGAAATGGCATTAGCGGACAATTTTGAGAAAATATTGTCTCTAGTGTCATTTTTTTCGAAATAGTAGTAAAATAGTGTCAATAGTGTGGTGAGTTCGAGGCTCGGTCCGAGGCCTGTATATCTTTTAGAGTTTTAGATCGAAAATTAAACACCTTTAATTTTTAATAAGCACTTTAAGCATTTTACGAGTTAAAACACAATTTTTTTCAATATGCATGCATTTTTATGTCTCTCATATGAGTGAATCTGTAAGTGCGATTAGTGTATGGATTTCAAGCCCCCAATTCCATGGAGTAACGAACACGTGTGCTTGAAACTGACTTTCGGACACACACGTGTCCATTGAGTTTAATATTCGAACTGTATCGTTTTAATGAACATCCATTCAAAGTACAAATCCCATGCTATGGAGATTACGGATTTCGCTTATTTGCCACACCTACAATCTTCACATTCGTTCGATCTATCGTATATCGTCAAATTACTGCTAATGTCTGACTAATTACGCCATAAATTTCTTTATCTGCTCATAAAATCCATTACTGATCCTCACATTGGATGAATTTTTATTCATCCCAAGAGATTTCAGTTTTACATTATTTCAGTAAAAAAAAATCAATCATGGTAACGTGGCCACTAAAATATAAGAAGAAATTCCCGATCATTAGGAATAAAAAATGAAATCTTTCAAACGCAAAATTTTTTGAATTTTAACTTTTTAAAATTAAACTATAAAGTAAAGTATTCAAAGCCTAAATCTTCCGAATTCGAGACATTACAATTTTTGAATTAAATAATTTAAAATTCAACAATTTTAAAATAATTTACAATTTCAAAATACAGCATTCAGAATCGTACACTTTTACCAATAACTATTTTCAGTGATTTTTGATTCACCCCTCCTTCTTGTGATAATTCATGAGATTTTGGTGAAGCCCCCCCCCCCCCCAAAAAAAATTCATGTGACACTGAAGCTGACCACCCTTCTATTTTTGAATACGAAACATAAATGTCATTTTATAAAACCGTCAATCGAACAATGAATAATGAGTAAAAAAACTGATATTAGTATGAGAATACTTTTAATTACACTTTTTATACGTTTTTTCTCATTTGAGAATATTTATACAATTCAAACATTAACTTAAATTGCAGACTATTTTAACAGATTAGGGGTCGTCCATAAACTCTTTTTCCCTTTTTAAAGAATTCCTGTTTTTTCTCCTGTTTTCAAGAAACTTCCCTTTTTTCTCGTATTCTCGCTTGAATTTTAACTGAATTATAATAGAACCCAATAAGAAAATCTGACTATTCTTGGTTAAAAGTTAATTTTTTTATTGAAAACTCTACCATTATATCTTAATAATGTTCTTTAGTTGAAAATTCAAGCGCTTGATTAAAAATTCATATATTTTGTTGATAATTTACCTTTTTTTTTTTAGAAAATAATCTTCTTGGAAATTTTTTTTTTTTTTTGAAAATTCAACGCTATGGTAGAATGTTGAAATATTTTTTTGAAAATCCCTTTTTTTATGAAGATTCATCATTTTAGATGAAAATTCATCTCTTTGGTTGAAAATTTAACTATTTTGCTAAGAATTCGTTTTTTTTTCTGAGAATTAATTTTCTTTGCCGAAAATGTAACAATTATATTTTTGTTTAACACTGATATTTCAAATTGAAAATTGATCATTTCTGGTTGAAAATTCATCATTCAGCAGTTGCATTTTAGTTCAAAATGCAAGTACTTGGTTGAAAATTAATCGGGTTTGGTTGAGGATTCAACTATTTTATGGAAAAATCGTCTTTTTTTTGGTTGAATTCAAGAGTTTTTTTATTTAAACTTAGAATTTTTTGCCGAAATATAAACTATTGCATGTTTCGTTAATAATTCTTTTGTTTTGTTTCATAAATCAACTAGTTGGTTTAAAATTGAACTCATTTGTGAAGAATCCATTTGTTTTTAAGATTCATCATTTTAGTTGAAAATTCAACTGTTTGGTCGCAAATTAAACTATTTGGTTGAAAATTAACTGTTTTGTTGAAAATTCATATCTTTGGTTAAAATTCAACTACTTGAATAGAAAATTAAAGTTTTATTTATTTGATTTTATTATTTAGTTAAAAATTTGTCTCTTTTATTTGAAAATTCAACTGTTTCGTCGAAAATTCATCTTTCTTTTTTGAAAATTAATTTTTTTTTCGATAATTCTTTTCCGGTTGAAAAGTCAAATGTTTTCTAAATTCTAAAACATTCGACTTTTTAGCTTGAAAACCTAACTAATTTGTTGAAAGTTTATCTTTCTTCGTTGAATTCAACTGTTTGATAATTCGTTTTTATTTTTGTTGAAAATTAAGTTTTTAAAATGAAAATTTACCCATTCCATTTTTGGTTGCAAACTTATCTTTTTTAGTTAAAAAATCTTTTTAGGTTACAAATTCAGCTATTTGGTAAGAAAGTCAGCTATTTTGTTAAAAGTTTTATTATTTTGTTGAAAATTCAATTTCTATCTTAATTTCTTAAAGTCATCCCATTTGGTCGAAAATTCAACTCTCTTGTCGAAAATTCGTCCTTTTGGATTAAAATTGTATCTTTCGTGATGGAAAAATCATCTCTTCCGGCTAAAAATGAACTTTTTGTCAAAAATTTAACTATTTTGTAGAAAATTCATGTATTTCGTTGAAAATTTGCCTATTTGTGCACAAAATTAATCTTGTTTATTGAAAATTCTTCATCTTGGTTGAGGATTCAACTATTTTGTTAAAAATTCATCTTTTTTCGTAGAATTCAACCGGTTGAAAATTAGCTGTTTTTTAAAATTGAAAATTAGTTTTTTAAATTGAAAATTTTTGGTTCAAAATGAATATCTTTTAGGTGAAAATTAAACTATTTCGTTGAAAATTCATTTTTCGTGATTGAAAATAAACTGTCTTGTTTTAAATTTTGTTTTGTTTAAAAATCAACTGTTTTCTAAAATATTCGACCTGTTAGCTTGAAAAGTTAACTATTTTGTTGAAAATTCGTCTTTCTTCATTGAATTCAACTGTTTGATAATATGTTTTTATTTTTGTTGCAAATGAAGTTTTTTAAACTAAAATTTACCTATTTTGGTAGAAAATTGATCTTCTTGGTTCAAAATTCATCTTTGTAGGTTAAAAATTCAGCTACTTGGTATAAAGTCAACTATTTGGTCAAAAAAAGTCAACTATGTCGTAGAAAGTTTAATTACTTTGTTCAAAATTCAACTATTTTGTTAAAGTAGTCTTTTTCGTTCGAAAATTCAACTTTTTTATTGAAAATTCATCCTTTTGGATTGCAAATTCATCCTTTTGGACTGAAAATTCATCCCTGTGGATTGAAAATTCACCTTTCATATTTTAGAAAAGTCATCTTTCTCGGTTGAAAATTCATCTCTGCTGACTGAAAATGCACCTTTTTGTTGAAAATTCAACATTACGGGTTACAAATTCAACTACACGAAAAAACATTTATCCGTAAAAAAGTCACGAACTAGTGGCTAGGTCTCGGATATGAGAAAAATTCATTGGATATTGATGTATTTTCGTAAATAATCTGGGAACTTTGAAAAAGAATTGACGAACTCGATGTGAAAATTCTAAAACCGTTCATCACTTTTTTTTTACGTGAATAATTAAAAAAATATTGCGAGTGATTGGGAAAAGATTCTCAGAGCACTCACGAGCTTGCCCGACAAATCTGGGAACTGGACACCCGCTCGTCCGAACGCGCGGTGCGTGTGTGTGCTCGTATGTGTGCTTCGAGTTCGTCGAACGAGTGGTCTTGAGGGTTCGAATCCTCTGAGTTGCGAATTTATAAATTAACATAAATTAAATCGCAAAAATAACATTTTTCCTCTTTATATTTTATTTTGAAATTTTCAGGAACTGTTCGTAGGAAATTCGAACTGTTCATAAAAAACTTCGAAATTTATCCATACATTTCGCATAGAAATAAGGACGTAATGTTTCATTTTTTTATCTCGTATCCGAGACCTAGCTACAAGTTCGTGACTTTTTTACGGATAAATTTTTTCCGTGCATTTGGTTGAAAAATGAAAATGCAACTACTACAATTTTTTGTGTCGACAATATTGGTGTGAATGTATTACAAAACCTTTTCGACGTTAGGGCAGCCCCCCCCCCCCATATTTAGAGTGTCACGTAGTATGTGGACGCTCCCTAATTGTAATCAAAGGTAATAAATATCTTTTCGAAAAGAGATTCTAGGAACACGACGTGCTAAGCCACATGATGAATCGCATACCGAAGCATTTTATTTTAATTACCACCATCGATCTTACACACGTGTGTACAAGCGATGCTCAAGCTCGTGATTTTGTTTTAGCTTTACATTGGACAAGACATTGCTGCCGTCACATCGCTGTCGAGCCGTTTATAACCAGACTAAAAGTCGGTGGCGCACTTTGTCTATCGTGCATTATTTATTGGCAAACTAAACTACATAGCAACCTATGCATGCGGCCACTTATAGGGGAGGTGTGTTTGTTAATTGGCACAGATCGCCGATATCGACAGCACATTTCGTGAGATCTACGATATCAGGCGTCACGCATATTTTCCCCAGCCCGATCACGCCCGTACATTCAAAAACGTTAATTGGAAAGTTCTAGTGGTCTTTGTATTTTTTTTTGCTTCGAAATTCTTTTCAGTTTTTTCCTCTCAACTCACGTCCCGTGACGAAACGTTACTTCTCGTGTTAACAAGTGTCTATCGCTGTTCGTATCTCTATTAGAAATCAAACATCGACGATCTTAAAACTGATACCACTTTTTTTTGTAGAGATATGATATAAAAAAAGTAGTTCAGATCAGGAGATATGATAGAAAAATTTTTTAATTAAAAGGCTTTGATTCAAGTAGGTTTCTGTGTTCTTAAATATTGTTAATATCTCAATTCATGTATGGTTATGATTTATAGCTTAATATTTGTGTAGCCTCACGAGATCTCGCGTACACTGTTGTCAGTTTGTGTATTTCTAAATGTTTCTAAACATTATTGATACAAGAGAACGTTTGGATTGTAAATGATTGTTTAATATTGGGAAAGAATTCTGTTCTTAACATTTTTCTACCACACTAAATTTGTAAACTTTTTCATACGTTTAAAGAAAGAAAACTTACAATATCTTAATTTATGAAAAAATTATCAGTACCGGTAACTAAAAAACTACAGGTGCCGACAATAAGATTTCTATGAAAATTCAAGATGATTTAAGTTTTATTAAAAAAAAATCATTTTCAAATTTGAAAATTACACTGTTAGAAAAATCTCTACTAAATTTAGTATACATGTAATGGAAGCAAAAATGCACAACATGAAATTAAATTTAGTATACCAGCGTACAGTAAATTGAGTATATTTATACTGAATGTAGTACACGCGTATACTAAATTTCATATACGTGTATACTAAATTCAGTAAGAATATACTAAATTTACTGTACGCTGGTATACTAAATTTAATTTCAGGTTATGCATTCTTGCTTCCATTACATGTATACTAAATTTAGTAGAGATTTTTCTAACAGTGTACATAATAAGTCAAAAAAGAATCTGGAATATATTTGAAGACAATTTTTAGTGGGTAAATCTAAACCAATCTATTTAGATTATCACATTTTCCAAATAGGGAAAAGAAACAATCCAAAAATTTTCATGTATTTCTAAAATTGCTAAGATTTAATGCATTCTTCTTACAAAAATGTTAAATAAAAAGATTTCTTTCAATAAATTGAGGTAAAATTATTTAGGCACAATTAAAAGAATTCAGAAAATATTCATAAATAAACCCTGCAGATTGGAAATAATCATGAGTTTAGTGTATCTATTTAAAAAGAAATTTAAATTAAGATCGAAAAGAAATATATTTTATCATGAATAATTTTATGCAAAATGTTCATGAAAAAGATTCACAATTAAAAAAACAGACCTCCAAACTACCTCACTTTTCGGCTCATTAGAGACAAAAAAAAACAAATGAAAATTTTCATGCTCATTTTGCATAAAATTATTCATGATGAAATAGATTTCTTTTCGATCTTAATTAAATTTTTTTTTTAATTTTGCAGGATTTGAAAAAATTGTAGGAAAACTGACTTATTTCAAAAGATATTTGGAAGTTTTAAAAAGATTCGAAAATAATTTAAATCTTGAGAAGTTTTCAAAAAATTTGAAACTAAAAGATTTTTTAAGATTTCTAAAAAAGAACATTTTTAAGAATTTTGAAAGGTATTACGAGAATCTAAACCAATTTGTAAAATTTCCTAGGAAAACGTTTAATATTTTTTACTTTGAAAAATGAATTTAAAGAGAAAATTGAAAAAGATTTCAAAACATTTCAAATGATTTTCTAAAATTTCTAAACAGAATTTAGAAGATTTTAAAGCAAAAGTTTTCAATTATGCAAGATTACAAAATTTTAGAAAAAATTCGAGTAAGTCTAAAAAATATTTAGAATTTATTTAAGATCGAAATGAAATCTAGTTTCTCATAAAACATTTTATGCACCGAAATCAGACCATAAAAAGATCAGAAATCAAAATTAGATTTCTAAACAAAAAAAAGTCCCCGTCAATTCCTCGTTTGCTAAAATTTGTCATGGTCAATGAAATTAAAGAATTCGAACTCTGAAACCTAAAAAATTTTCCATTTAAAGTAATGAAACCTGAACTGCAAATTAAAGCATTCAAAGTAGAAGTCTTGAATTTTAAACTTTTAAAATTCAAGTATAAAAATTTTTGTTTCAAAATTGTATTTATTCGGACGCTCAATTTGAGTCAATTATTTACATGTAAAAAATGGAAAATATTAACAGTTTTTAATTGTACAATTTTAAATTAAATGTAGTTAAAGTACAAAATTAAAAAGTTTTAACTTTTATAAATGGTACAGTTCAAAGATTCAGTTCAAAAAATATAAATTCACGTGATAATTTGCAATGCTCTAAGAAGAAAAAATCAATACATTTGTAAATTTTCAAAATTATATCATTTTAAACAATTTTAAACTGGAAAAATTTATATACCTATCAAGAATTTTTTTTGGAAATATTTTTTAAAGGTCTCATAAAATTAATTTTTCAAAATAAATAATCATTTAAAATTTTCCCAGTAATATCAAGAAAACTTTTTTATTATCTTAAAACTTTTAAAATCTTTTTGGGTTGACCAAAAATCTAACTTTTGACTGTTTTTTAGCCTTCTTGTGAAAATTCGTTGCACAATTTGACTGTTTTAAGTTAGGTTTTTTAAAGAAATGTACTTTCAAATTTTTTTAATCCTTCAATAAATTCAAAATTTTGTTTAAAAATCTTCAAAAATCTACAATTTGTTTGACATTTTTCCGAAATCTTTTAAGAATTAAAATTATTTTTTGAATTGTTTCTAAACTTCTAAACATCTTTTAAAATGATTCGAATTTTTTTCTTGAAAAAGATTAAATAAAAGAAATAAAAAAAAAAAATTCTTTTAAAACCATTTTCAATTTTCCTAGGAATCTTAAGAAAATTGTTTTATTCTCTTTAAACCTTTCACAATTCTTAGAAGGCTTGTAAATTTTTTGTTCCAAATCTGAAAAAATTTACATTTTGTTTCAAATTAGTAGAAATCATTTAAAGTTTTCAATTAATTTAGAATCTTTTCGAAACTTCAAATGGTATAGTTTGGAATATTTGATTTATAATTACTCGTTTTAAATGAGTAGTTAAATATTGCTTAACATCAAATAATTCTTCTTTTTCTTAATTAAAAAATTTCAAATTAAATGGGTTAAAAATTGAATATTTTAGACTGAAACAATATTTAAATAGGATTTGAAATTGAATAGAAGCATTTAAATATGAATCTATTAACTTGAAGTTATTCTGAATACCTGGATTCGAATCCCAGCGGAGCTAGAGACTTTTTTCAAAACTTATGAATAAAAATCAATATTTAAATATTGTTATAAGACCAGTAGACAAAAAAGAACTAACATCAAATATAATTGCTGTTAATTTAAAAAAATGTTAAAAAGAAGACCTAAAATGAAAAATTATTGTTAAAGGCAACGATTTGAGAATTACGTATTGTAAACGGAATGATTTCATAATTGAAAAAGTTAACAATTGAACTTATAGTTTTAAACAAATTGAAATCAAACTATATGAACTTTATGATGTTTCAAGTGATTCGACAGATTTTTCTTATAAAAACTTGTAAAATTCCCGGTCGAAAAATAAATTCGTTGTCATTTCCCGGTTTCCGGTCCAGCGGCCACACTATACATTAATTTTATTTAAAAGAATTTATTCCCCTAATATTCCCCTAATTTCCTGAAAAATCACCATATCCCCCCTGTTTTAAGGGCATTTAGGACTATGAAATCTTCTTTTTGGATTATTCTCGTGCAATGATAAATTGTCAATCCGGGATATGAAAAAATGGTCTGCCGTTGAAGCAGTAAAGAGTTAATCACCCGCGAAGCCGCTCGTAAAATTCGTCTTGGTGGACCGTTGGTCGGTTTTCGATAGTAATCGTTGGGAACGAGTTTTCGAGGCATCCCGCATGTTTTACATCCCCAGCTCAGAGCACTTCGAGATACTAATTTTGGCGAAGCTGTATGCTGTATGGGAATTACATCCTCGCGAGTTCCTCCTTTTCTTCTCTTCTGTTTTTTTTTTCTTCTTTTTAAATTTATTTTTACTTTTTTTCATCTCGTTCTTCTGCCACTTCCATGGCTACCACTTGTTCGATCCTCGTGCGTCTTCTTCGACTTCTTCCTCCCTTTTGCTCCACCAGATCGGCCTCCTCTATTTTTCTTCAAGTGGGTACTTAAACGTCGTTCGCACCGAATAATTACGCTCGCTCGTTCCTGGTCTTCTGCTACCGCGATTTTACGATAGCTTCTTCTTTTTCCTTGACTTTCCTTCATCATTTTTTTTTATTTCTTTCGGTGCGTTATGTGTCTTTTACTCCGTCTTTTTAAAATTATTTTCTATATTCTTTTTTTTTAATTTAAAGGTGTTGGGACAAGGCTAAGTTTCTACCGAGCTCTTTAATTATAAAACCCGCCTTTTCGTAAAAATGTGCAATTTGTCTTGATGACACTTCAATTTCCTGTAGGGGTTGCAGAACCAGCCGAGGAATCCGGAATTATTTCAGGAAAATGGATAACTTAATAATACAGGTTATATCTTTGTCTTCCTTGATATTTTATTAAATCGTCACAACATACGGCAAATTGATCAGATGCTTTAATCAGGTCTCGATCCATAATGTATTCACTGCATCGTTAAGGTTTTTACAAACTTAATAAGATCGGATTTTTATTTCGCTGATTAAATTGCAATCTTACTGGATTAATTTTATAACCCACGTTCTGGGATGTACTGAACTATAAATCATAAACTTATGAATTGAGACATTAAGAATTTAAGAACATAGATAGTAGATACCTACTTGAATCAAAGCCTTTCAATTAAAAATTTTTCTATCATATCTCATGATCTGAACTACTTTTTTATATCAGGAGTATTATCAATCGCTCGATAGATAGATAGAAAATAAAAATTTCGGATAAATATTTATTTGTTCAAAGTTTTTGAAGTCTTAAATTCGCGTCTAAATTAAATTTTGGGCATTTTATATACCACGAAAATTAGGCAAAAAAGGATTTTTGAAGATTTCAGATACGTCAAAAAGAATCTTGTTTCAGACAGTTCTAGAATACAGTTGAATTTGCAATGAAGTAGTTGAATTTTCAACCCGAAAATATGAATTTTCAACCAGAAAATATGAATTTTCAACCAGAAACTATAAATTTTCAACAAATAAGTTAATTTCTAAACTAATATTTAAATTTTCAACTACAGAATGAATTTTCAACTGATAAAAAGAATTTTTAACAAAAAAATACGAATTTTCAACCAAATAGTCGAATTTTCAACTAAAATGATAAATTTTCAACAACAATTTTTTTTAATAATGTGCTTCAACTTTCAACGATGAAGTTGAATTCTCAACAAAAAATATTAATTCTCAACAAGAAATGTAATCGTTGTTATTTCATCCAAGAATTATTTTAATTTGAATTTAAAAAAAACAGTTGAATTATGTACATAACAGTTGAATTTTGAACCTGAAAATATGAATTTTCAACAAAAAAAAACGAATTTTCAACAAAACAGTTGAATTTTCAGGCTGAAAGTGAAAAGGGGAATTGTCTAAGTAACATAGTTCAAATTTCAACTAAGAAGTTTTATTTTGGACCAAAAAGATTAATTTGATAAAAAAAGATGAATTTTCCACAAAATAAAAGAATTTTCAACGTAAAACAATCAATTTAAAAAAAAAAACAATAATTAAATTTTCAGTCAAAAAATTAATTTTCAACAAAAAAAAACGAATTTTCAACAAAACAGTAAAATTCTCAACCAAAGAGTTGACCTTGAACAAAAAAGGAATTTTTAACAAAGCAATTTAACTTTCAACCAAATAGTTAAAATTTCAACAAAAAAAAACAATTTTCAATAAAATAGTTAAATCTTCAATCAATAAAACGAATTTTTAACAAAGAATCTTAACTTTCAACCAAATAGTTGAACGTTCAACCAAAAAGATGAATTTTCAAGACAAAAAGTCGAATTCTGTCCAAACAGTTGAATTTTCTCCCAAAAGAATGAAATTTTCAAAAAAAATGACGAATTTTCAAACAAACAGTTTAATTTTCTACTAAAAACGACGAATTTTTCACCAAAAAGAGATTAGTTATATTTTCAAGTTAAAAATTATTTTCAATGAAAAAACTGAATTTTCAACAAAATAGTTAAATTCTCAACGAAAGAGATGAACCTTAAGGAGAAAAATGAATCTAAAAAAAAATTAATTTACCTTTCAACCATCTAGTTAAATTTTCAATTCAAAAAATTAATTTTCAACCAAAAAGAACGAATTTTCCACAGAATACATAGTTCTTAGTTTTTTTATATTTAACCAAGAAGATTAATTTTCTACGAAAAGAGACGAATTTTCAACAAAATAAATGATTTTGAACCAAATACATGAATTTTTAACCAAATAGTTGAATTTTCAGCTAAAAAGATCAATGTTGAACTAAAAATGGATTAGTTAAATTCTCGGTTAAATTTTCAGTGAAAAAATTAATTTTCAAACAAAAAAAACTAATTTTCAAAAAGGTAGTTCAAATTTCAACCACGTATTGAATTTTCCACCAAAAAATATGAATTCTCAACGAAAACTGTAATAGTTAAATTTTGAACTAAAAACAGTCAATCTTCAACCAAAAATGGAATAGTTGAATTTTCAGTTGAGAAAACTAATTTTTAACCATAAAAAATTAATTTCGTAGAAAATGTTGATGCACGTAGTTTTAACAAAATAGTTAAATCTTCCAGCAATAAAATGAATTTTTATCGGACTATTTCCGGCTTCAACCAAGTATTTGAATATTCCATCAAAAAGGGTAAAATTTTAACAAAACAGCTGAATTTTCAACAAAAGAATTAAATTTTCCACTGAATAGTAGAATTGTAACCAAAAAAGATGAATCTAAAACCAACAATAGATGACTTTTCTTTTCGGGTTCTATTCATTCAGTACGAGAAAAAGGGGAAGTTTCTGGAAACCAGGAAAAAGAGAGAAATTTTCTAAAAACGGATAAAGAGGTGAAAAGTGAAAGAGTGTTTCGTCTGAGAATAAAATATTTTCAATTATTGTTTATAATATTGGATGGTAATTTTGGCTTTAGGGTCAGAATAAATAATACAATTAATTTTTAATTGAACCAAACTTAATCATTTCATTGCATTGCACATTGTACGAAACCAAATTTGAAATAATTTTCTTATTTAAACTACATTTTTACACTACGTCCCTCATAAGAATTTTTGTAATTGTCTTTTCCAGAATAAAAATTAACCACTGATGAGGGCCACCATTGTGCGCCGAAACGTTTGGTTCAATTAAAAATTAATTGAATTATTTATTCTGACCCTAAAGCCAAAATTACCATCCAATATTATAAACAATTATTTTCATCAAGGGTCAATCTAATCTACCCACTGAGTATTTGAATTATCTCACAAGTTTTCCAAAATTCTGAAAAAGTCTCCAGTTCAGAAACGACAAGAGGTCAATTCGCTCGCGCCGGTTGATCCCGAGATCAAAGAAGAAAGAACTCTTTGGGTCGATGCCTAATCCCAAGGCTCGCCATGACCAGGCGGCAATCTGCCTCCGAACATACTTAATTAACATACTCGCCCAATTAGAATTAAATCAAGCACCGCAAAGTTCGCCAGGCACGTCCGGCCCATTCGGCATGAAATGAAACCGAGCCGAATCGCCCTAGACAAGAAGCCGCCCGAATGATTAATTGAGCAACAATCCGATCTTGCGATAGGCTTGGGTCACATCACCGTAACACTACCGTAAGTACCTTCAGTATATACCATGTACAATTTAAACATGTGCCCCCAAGCGATCGTGATCGGTAGAAGCTTGACTTGTGCCTAGCACGCTCCAACGGGGGGGGGGGGGGGCGAGACAGAAAATTAAAGGGAGAGAAACGAGAAACACCGATAAGTAAAGAAGTGGCAAAAACGAGGAGGACTAAGGAGAGTTCACGAGAGAAAGGGTTCGAGGGTGAAGAAGGGAAGCTTAGAAAAACGTGCACGAGTCGAAGGAGAAAGATGTACACAGGTTTCTATTGCCCGAGCCTCCCTTCCGCGAGTGCGGAAGAAAAAGAGAGAGAGAAAATGCGAGAGAGAGCGAGAGAGAATTCGAGAATACCGTGGCTTGGCCGCGAGTAATCAACGAGGTAAAGGCGATCGGTTGGGGCGCAGTGCGAACGAGGACGGAGGATCGGTGACGATGGCTTGGTTGGTGTGGGCGCGTGTCTGGCAGCTGCCGTTCAGTTTACAGGTGGTGTGCTTGCCTTGGGAACCAAGCTCTACAGAACGTTCCCACGGAAGGCCCATCCCTACCCCAGGCCCAGCCTAACCCCTCGTCCCACCACCACCCTGACCATGTCAGTATATAAGCTCCTCGCTCCACTCAGACCTCCATAATCACGCTGACAGTCGTACACTGTAGTTGCCGATTCTCCTCAAAGAGCTTCGAGCACTTCTAAACTCGCTTACTTTAAAACTCGCAATCGGAAAACTGTGTTGATATCCTCTATCAATCGGAGTTAGTGTTTCTTGTGATCTACAACTCAGTGATTCCATTTGGATTTATCAAACATGCAGATGCACGAGCAAATCATGATCGTCGATGGTCAGGAGCAACCCATCTCGAGAACTTATCAGTACCGCAAGGTAGGTGTCTAACTCTTCTTATATCTCAAATCATTTTTTACTACAACTTTTACTTCATTTTTTACAATTTTTACTTCATTTTTTACCATTTTTACTTCATTTGTTACTACAATTTTTACTTCACTTTTTACTACGATCTCAGTAGTATCTAACATCAAGTTTTCAATTCAAAAGAAAAGCTATATTTCAACCCAGATTCTAAAACAACAACTTTTTTTCTAATTCCAGGTGATGAAACCAATGCTTGAACGAAAACGCAGAGCGAGAATCAACCGGTGTCTGGATGAACTGAAAGACTTGATGGTGACAGCTCTCGCAGGCGATGGTGAGAACGTCGCGAAATTGGAGAAGGCCGACATCCTGGAACTGACTGTTCGTCATCTTCACAAACTCCAGAGACAGCAGAGACTTTCTGCCAATCCAGTGATTGATGCTGACAGATTCCGTGCTGGGTACACACACTGTGCAAATGAAGTGAGCCGTTGTCTTGCAGCAACACCCGGTGTTGATGTCGCTTTGGGCACCAAGTTGATGACACACCTTGGACACAAACTCAACTCCATGGACAAAACTGGACCCTTGACCATCCACGTGGCAGCACCTCAAACTTCACCAGTTTCTGACTGCAGTTCGGACGAATACTCCATGCCTTTGACACCGGCTTCGAGTCAACCGTCCCCTGTCAGATCCGAAATCGACTCCCAGACACACCAGGGTCTTCTTCGAGTGGCGAAACCCAACGAGCCGGTCTGGAGACCTTGGTAAACTTCCACAAGAAGAAACGGGAAGTTTCTTTGAAAGAAACATTGACGTCATCTATGAGGAAGACATCAGTGTGGCAATTTGAATCTGTGATCTAGGAGGAAGTGCCCAACGAGATAGTGTGTCATCGAAAGTGATGTAACTCGAAGTGTTGGGTTGTAAATCAAAAAGACAATCGTTGTTATATGAGTGTAAAAAAAATCGCGAGTAAAAAAAGAGAGCTAGACTTTGACTATAATTAATGGTAGTCTGTAAGTAAGTTGATCTAGAATTTGCTCAAGGAGACTTGCGGTTCAATGAGAGAAATATTAATAAGATTCTTTTATTTTGATTTGTCATCATATTAGTATCATTTGTAGAAGATAAATATGTACTGAGATCTCGACACGTGTAACACGGTCCACGCATATGTTGGTAAAGCTTTAATTTACTCGACAGTTAGGTTTTATCTATTGTTTATTTCATATTTTTATGGAGGATTTATTTTGTCAATTTAGCGCGAAAATTGTCGCGCAATCATTCCTCTTTTTCAACATTGTAATACCGACAAAGATTCAATTTTTGTTCACGTGCAAAGGATTACAGTAGGCGCGACACTTTTTCGTGCTAGGACGTTGTTATTGTCGCCGGTCAAGATTTGTAAGAGATTTAGCAAGGGAGAGTGAAAAAAACTTTGCGTTTTTTGTATGTTCTTGATTGAGAAAAAAATGACCGAGCGGAGCTCATGTGATAGAGAAACGTGTACCTGTGATATTTACTTGTAGTGTACATAGTAAATGGTACAAGATTTTTTAATAAAACAATTTTCCATATATAACTATATATATCTGCATTATTCAATGTGTATTCCCTCCATTTATCATTTAAGGTTTAAGTTAGACATTTTTTTCATATTCATTTTTAGATTTTCTTTAAATTAAAATCACTTTTCAGTTCTGTATTTATAAAAAATTGCAAAAAAGTAGGATTGATACTTTTTATTCGCTTCTTGCAACTTTGTAGTTCCATAATCTTAAATACTTATTAAGATATTCTGAGTTTATATTTCAGCAATTACCGAAAAATGTCGATAACATTTCGACCTCTTTAAATCGGGCAGGAGTCATTTAAAAAAATTATCTCGTTTGATAAGAATTACATATAAAAAATTACTCACTGCAGCCAGCCGTCGCTTCTCGCCTGATCCTCACCGATAATCACGCACTCACACACACCTAGAAAAGGGAATGTTTTTAAATAAAAATAAGTCGCACATTTAAATCAAATTAAAAAATAAAGTTTGTTATTTTGAGATGAATTTTATAAGTTTATAGTCTAAAATGAGAGAATCAAAGAGTTGAAACTGATAAAAATTGGAATCAAATATGCTCATGAGTTCAATAATTGAATTGAAATTAATAAGAGTTTTAATTAGCCTATTACACGTGACAGTACAATTCGTTCCTCTGGCTTACTGACACTGTTTCACAGTTTAGACAGTTAACCAAAACTAATTTTGTTGGCACCGATTCATTTGACGTTGAGCAGGTATATAAAATTAGATCGATTTCCGGTTAACATATTTTTTCTTTCAATTAAAGTGAACGATAATTTAAAAATTATGCAGAGAATAAAGAACCCATAATATAGAATGATTTACAATCGAATTATGGCAATTTCGAAATAAAATAGTATTTATAATAAACGTGTTTACGAACTTTAATCATTGAAATGGAAGCCGTTTTTCAAAAAGGGCCTATTACATGTCCACTACTGAATTCTATGATAAAAAGGGTCTTAATAATGTCTAATTATTCTTAAAAATAATGAAAAATATAATGTTTATCGAACAGGGATTTAACTGATTTTTAAAATGTCCCCTGATTTTAGAGGGTAAAATCTAAAATACGATAATTTTATAAAATTACAAAATATGGTAAACTATAAAACCCTTCGGTAAACAAAAATACAAGATAAATCATGAACTGTTATCTCATTGTCATAACGGATCTATAATAAGTATCATAAAATTTTTTTCGATAACTGTCACTAATAAAAAAGGTTTAAGTTAAACATTTTCCGTATTATTGAAATTTTCTTGTAGAGTTCTAAAGTAAAAAATCGTAAGTAAAAAAGGATCTAGGAACATTAAAATGGAATGCAGAAATAAAGGCAAAAAAAAAATTGTGATTAATTTTTCCGAAAACAGAACAGATTTCAGCAGAAACCAAATAGGCGAATATTCAACCAAGAAAGTTGAATTTTTAACCAAATATGGAATTTTCAACCTAAAACTTACAACTTCAACAAAAAAAATTTGACTTTTCTATCAAAATATGAGTTTTAAATCCAAAATGACGAATTTTCTATTCAGAAAGACGAATATTAAACAAAACACACAAAGATATGACTTTCCAACAAAACGATGAATTTTGAATCCAAAAGGATGAATTTTCGACAAAGATTTTTTAACAAAATAGTTTAATTTTAAACAAAATAATTAACTTTCAACCAAAAAAGGTGAATTTTCAATCCAAAAGGACGAATTTTCGATCTGGAAAGAAGAATTGTCAACAAAATTATTAAATTTTCAACCAAATAGTAGAATTTTCAACTAAAAAAGTAGGATTCTGACCCAAAATATAACAGTAGACTTTTCGAATAAAAAAAATTAATTTTCGAGTAAAAAAGATTAATTTTTAATTCAGAGGACGAATTTTCTATCTAAAATGGCGAATATTCAACAAAAGAGTTGAATTTTCAACAAAATAATGAAATTTTAATCAAATACTAGCCTTTTTATCCAAAAGAGATGAAATGAGAACCAAAAATAGAATAGTACACTTTTCAAATAAAAATAATTAACTTTCAACCAAAAAAGATGAATCCTCAATCCAAAAGGACGAATTTTCTACCGGAAAAGAAGAATGGCCAACAAAACAATTAAATTTGCAACCAAATAGTAGAATTTGTTACCGAAAGAGATGAATTCTGAAGCAAAAATTTAATACTACATTATTCAAATAACAAGAATTAACTGTCAACCAAAAAATATGACTTTTTAAACAAATAGTTGAATTTGCAAGCAAAAGAAATTAAATTGTAAACCAAAATATGATAGTAGACTTTTCAATTAAGAAGAATTAACTTTTAACCAACAGAAAAATCGCTTTTGTACCAAAGATGAATTTTTGACCAAAAAAAGATGTCTTTTTAATAAAACAGTTGTATATTCAAGAAAATAATTAAATTTTCAACCAAAAGATATGAATTTCGACCAAAAAATATAATAGTAGACTTTTCAATTCAAAAGAATTAAGTTTTACCCAAAAAAGATGAATTTTCAATTCAAAAGGACGAGTTTTATACATAAAAAGACAAATGTTCAACAAAACACTTGAATTTTCGACCAAAAAATATGACATTTTTATAAAATAGTTGAACTTTCAACAAAGTAATTAAATTTTCAAGCAAAACAGTTAAATTCTGACCCAAAAATATAAGAATAGACTTTTGAATTAAAAAGAGTTAGATTTCGAACTGAAAAATATGGATTTTTAATCCAAAAGGAGGAATTTTCTATTAAAAAAAAAAAAACGAATTTTCAACAAAACAGTTGAATTTTTCACCAAAAAAGATTACATTTTGATAAATTAGTTACATTTTTAACACAATAATTAAATTTTCAAGTAAAACAGTTGAATTCTGACAAAAAATATAATAACAGACTTTTGAATTGAGAAGAAGTAAGTTTCAAAGCAAAAAAGATTATTTTTCTACAAAAAGATGAATTTTCAATCCAAAAGGACGAATTTTCGACCAAAAAAGATTACATTTTGATAAATCAGTTACATTTTTAACAAAATAATTTAATTTTCAACCAAACAAGTTGAATTCTGACCCACAAATATGACAAGACTTTTGAATTAAAAAGAATTAACTTTGAATAAAAAATGTAGAATTTTCTATCCACAAAGACGAATTTTCTATCCAAAAAAGAGGATATTTTGATAAAATAGTTGAATTTTCAAGATACTTACTAAATTTTTAATTAAAAGAGTTGAATTCTGACTCAAAAATATAATAATAGACTTTTGAAACAAACAGAATTAAGTTTCAAAAAAAAAAAAGATGAATTTTCTATCCAGAAAGACGAATATTCAAGAAAACAGTGGAATTTTCGACCAAAAAAGATTATATTTTGATAAATTAGTTACATTTTTAACAAAATAATTAAATGTTGAAGCAAAAGAGTTGAATTTTGAATCAAAAAATATAATAATAGGATTTTTAACGAAATAATTGAATTTTCAACCTAAAAAAATGAATTTTGTACAAAAAATATAATAGTGCACTTTTCAAACAAAAAAAATTAACTGACAACCAAAATAGTTAAATTTTCTTGTTGGGTTCTCTTAATTCAGTTCACATTTAAGCGAAAAAAACGAGAATAATTGGAATTTCCTTGAAAACAGGAGGAAAAAGAGGAATTCTTTAAAAAAATGAAAAAGAGGGGAAATATTTTGAAGTCTGATATAATTATTAATTCATATTTTTGTTTATTAACTTTTTTTATTTTTCTCGAAACTGAGATTTTACTGCTTTTTTTGAACTCGCGGCTTTCAAATATTTAAATAATAATAGTAAAAGAGAGGCTATCAAATACTATAATGAATTAAGAAAGTAAATTTGAATAGTTTATAATTTTCAAAATCGAGAAAATAAACAATTATTTACCAACAATGCAAAGTACGAACTAGGTAAACATTATGCCAGACCAGAAAATAATAATGATATAACTCATGTTATCGTTACACAATCAATTAAAGTCAATCACAAATTAATGAGAAAAATCGGCAGAAAAATACTTCGCCTTGAATGCGCAACAAGTACACAATCATCTTTAATTTAAGGTTATGATATTTGCAGATTCGATCATATAAATAAAGTGGGTCATAGGAAAGCAAATATGAAAACACGTGCATCATTAGCATTAGTAATTTAAATTCCAAGCAAATAACTAATAAACTGAACAGTTATTGAATAAATAACAATAAAAAAAATTAATATTTCACTTATAACAAACATTTTGGAGCAACTTACAATCATATAATTAACTTCGTGATTCACCCCAAATAGAAATACAAAAAGGCATTTCTCTCTTGAAATATCTGCGTACCGTTCCACCCACGATATCAAAAAATGTCAACAAACTAGTCAAAACACTTTTCAAACCGTTTAATTCGATTATAACCTTTTTTTTGCAGTGATTTGAGACACGCATTAATTCCACAATTTACGAATATTAATTTCCACCTCGCTGAATTTTATCAATAAATAAAGTTGTTATCGTCTCGGGTAATAATATAAACGGGTTGGTCTAAAAATCGTTAGTAAATTTAGCGGCACACGTGTTGCGTAAATATAGGACACTACCGAAAGAAAATTCACCGGTATTTCCGCCACGAAAATTCTTCAGAATCTAATGCCACTTCCGGAAAAAGTTTTTAGGATGAAAAAAACTTTTGGGAAATCAGGAAATTTGTTTAAATAATACTCTTACTCACTTTTTCAACAACAAAACCGCCAATCAGCTGTAGCACATGTTGACACACGGTTGCACTATCGCGCCACGACCATCTTGCGGAAGTATTTTTCACTAAATTCAAACTACAAGAAGGTAAAGAAGGGCCGCTCTTTTTCCCGCGTTTTTCTCTAATTTTTTGGCTAATTGATAAAAATTCTTTAAATATTGCAGAAATAAAAATAAAACGTAAGAGTATGGAAAGAACATTTTCGCAAATCATTGTATGTCATTCCTCTGATTCATTGAATTTTATGGAAAATAGTAATCGATTTTTCAGTTGATCAGTTTAAATTAAATAATTAATTAATTAATTAATTAAATAATTATTCAGACTGATTAGGATTAATTAGTGAATTATTTATAGGAATAAATGATTTTAAAAACATCAATTTTTCGCGAATGCTGGCGGCATCTGTCGGACTTGAAGGAAAGCTTGTCTCTCTTTTTCTTCCGAGTAGGTAATATCACTATTCACTGGATCGACTGGATGTAGAATCTACTTTATCTACAGGATTCACTGTCGAAATTCTGTAAACATAAACAAATCATACAAATTCGTTCTCCGTCAGAAATTTACGATTTATTACTATGGAATGTGTGGAATTTCTACTATGTATGGTAAGTAGTAGAGTAAATTTAGATAGTTGTGACAAAAATATTTATATGGAATAAAAAAAGCGACTCGCGTTCTGTTAAAATTTAAAAACTTGATTTTTTGTTTGACAATTAATTAAACTATACCTATTTTGTTAAGTACAAGCATCGCGTTCTCCTTTTAAGTGCAAAAAATGGTGAAATATTTATAAAATACGTTTGCGTATTTTGAAAATCATGAATATTTATTACGAACATAACCTCTAAGCGACTGATTGTTGCATTATACGTTACGAACTGGACCGGGATAGAGTTCTTAAGTGCTCAAGAATTTATGTTGTGCAAAAATGCCCTCGAGAATATGCTCAGCATTTAAGCTCGTGCAGAGCATTTATAGAGATGAATTTGTAACTAAAATAATGAATCTTCCATTTTTAACTGAAATGATGAATAATTCACTGGAATACTTGAATTTTCAACCAAAAAGATGAATTTTCAAACAAGAAGATTAACTTTCTACCAAAAAAATCGACTCTTTTAAAGAAAATACATGAATTTTCAACTAAACAAAGACAACTTTTCAACCAAATAGTTGAATTTTGAATTAAAGAAAATCAATTTCCAGCAAAAAATAGAATAATTAAATTTTCTGTCGAAAAAAATTAATTTTTAACAAACAAAATCAATTTTCAACCAAATAGTTCAAGTTTTAACCAGGCTAGTTGAATTTTTCATCAAAAAAGTTTGAAAATTTGTCTTTTTTCATTACTTCAACTGTTTTTATATTTAAAATTGAAGCCTTTTTGTGTGGAAAATTAACTATTTGGCTAAAAATTAATTTTTCTGGTTAAGATTCATCATTTTAATTCGATATTTATCTCCTTTGGTTGTAAATGTAACTATTTTGTTTAAATGCGACTTTTTGGGTTGAAAATTCAACTATTTAGGTAGAAAATTCAAACACTTGGTTGGAAATTAACTTTTTTGTTGAAAATTGAACTGTTTCGTAGAAAATTCAGATATTTCGTTGAAAAGTCTTTTTTGGTAAAAGAATCAACTATTTTGTTGAGATTACATCCTTTTTGGTTGAACATTCAACTACTTGGCTAAAAATTAATTTTTTGTTTGTTGAAGATTCATCATTTTAGTTGAAGAATCATCACTTTGGTTGAAAATATAACTGTTTTGTTAAAAAATCATCTTTTTGGGTTGAAAATTCAACTATTTGGTTAAAAATGAACTATTTCTTTTAAATTCGTTAGTTTTGGATAGACAAATTAATTTTTGTATTGAAAATTCACATTTATGGGTTGAAAATAAAACTATATTGTAGAAAATTCCATTTTTTGGCTTGGAAATATAACAATTTGGTTGTAAAACAACTATTTTATTGAACATTCATCTTTTTTGGATGAATTTAACTGTTTTTTATTTAAAATTTAAATCTCTTTCCATTGAAAATGCAACTACTTTAGTAGAAAATTAAAATGTTTGGTTCAAAATTAACTGTTTTTGTTAAAAATTCAACTGTTTCGTAGAAAATTCAACAATTTGGTTGAAAATTAACTTTTTTGTTGTAATTTTTTCGTCCTTGATTGCAAAATTTTTTTAATTCAATGAAGATTCATCATTTTAGTTGAAAATTCATATTTTTAGGTTGAAAACTCAACTGTTTCGTAAAAAAAATTCAACAATTTGGTTCAAAAATTAACTATATTGTTAAAAAGACGTCTTTTTGAATGAACTCAATTGTTTTTTATTGCTGTCGACGATGTATTTCAAAACAATAAATCTTTTCGGAAATATTTGAAATTGGGAACTTGGTATCATCAAAAATTCAAAGAAATATTTTTCAAAGCGTGGTTTATAAACCTTATAAAATGAATTTAAACCTTATAAAAAAGAGAGCAAAGGGGAAAATTGGTTTAAAATTGTCGATTTTAGGTGTTTTAAGGGATTTTTCAAATCTAAGTGGAAAAAGGGGGTTAGGTAACAAAGGGGGTAGACTGTTTTTTTTTTTATTATTATACCATTAAGCCATTTCCCTTTCGGGGTAGGCGTGACTTGCTCGGTTGGAGAATAGTAGTGTGCATATGGGTATATAGGTATAAGGTAGGTAGGAATATAGGTATGAGGTGGATAGGTATATGAGTGTTAGGTATATATATTTTAGATTGATCTGGAGTTCTCGTGTTATTTATTTAAATGACACGTTTACTCCGCAAACACTGCTCCGACCCAGGTTGCTGATCAATCTCTCTAGCGATCACCCCAAGTGAAGAGCCTCACAAAATTGTTATGTATGGTTCTCCACTTGGGCCCATTAGTATCCAAGATCTTTGTTTCAGGCGTCATTCATTCTACTGTCACTCTGTTTACAAACTATTTGTCGCCACACTTTTCTGTCCTGGCATACTACTCTAGCTTCTTTCACGTCCATGCATTTTTTCATGCAAGCTCTTGTGTTCCTATGGCTTCTTATGTCTCTACGGATTAATGTCTCATTTACAGATTCTAACCATTCTTTCGGCGGTCTACCTCTGGGCATTCTGCCATTTACTTTACCTTTATACACTTGTTTGGTCAGTCGTTCATCTTTCATTCTTTCAAGATGTCCGAACCATCTTAACTGATTTCTTTCCCATGTGTCAACTATTGTCTCTTTTGCACCACATTCTTTGAGGATTGTCTCGTTTCGGACTTTGTCCATTAGTGTTTTCCCGCATATTATGCGCAGAGGTTTCATGCCGATCGCGTTAATTTTACTCCTGTCCTTTTCTTGACAGGTCCATGTCTCGCTACCGTATAGTACAGTCGGTACGAATATAGAATTGTGTATGGCCATTTTAGCTTTTTTTGTTATGTTTTTATTTGTTAGGATGGACCCTGCTCTACCGATAACCTGTTTACCCTTATTTATGCGCCTATCTAACTCCCCATCTATTTTTCCGTCGCTAGTGAATAGACTACCTAGATATACGTACTTGTCAACTTGTTCTAATCTCTCATCATTTAGGACAATGTTGCACATTGTTTTCTCACTCTTTCCCTCAAACACCATGATTTTTGTTTTATTTACGTTAATTTTGAGTCCCATGTCCTTCATGCTTGTATGAAGTTTATTCAACATTCTTTGCAATTCCTCGACTGATTCTGCCATAACAATCTTGTCATCTGCGAAAGCTAACCCACGTACCTTAACTGTTTGGAGATCTACACCTTCTTCGTCGAAGAGTGCAGTTCTTAGACACTTATCCATGAATATGATAAATAGCCACGAGGACATAACGCATCCTTGTTTCACGCCTTGCGTAATATCGAACCAGTCACTCAGTTTCCCGTTTACCCTTACGCTCGCTTTACTACCTGTATATATTGTTTTTATTGCTTGCAGGAGCCCTCCATTTACTCCGTATTCTTTAAGAACTTCCCAAAGTTTACTTCTATTTACCGTGTCAAATGCTTTTTCTAGGTCAATAAATGCACAGAAAACTTTCTTTCCTACTCTCAAGCTTTTTTCTGTGATCTGTCTTAGGCTAAATATCTGATCTGTACATGATCTTCCTGGCATAAATCCACTTTGGACTTCCCATATTTTTTCTTCTGTGATTTCCATTACCCTACGAATAAGTATTTTTGAGTATATTTTACTTACGGTACTTAGTAGGCTGATACCTCTGTAATTACTGCAGTTGTTTTTATCTCCCTTTCTTTTGTATATTGGTACGATAATCGCTTTTTTCTAATCGTCTGGGACTTTCCCCGTCTCGATACATAAATTTATTAATTCGCACAACCTGTGAGGTATGTACTCGCCACCGTATTTGAGCATTTCAGCACTAATACTGTCTATGCCAGCAGCCTTACCGTTTTTTAAGTTCTTAATTATGTCTCGGACCTCAGTGACACAGACTTTTTCAATTGGGTTTTCTAATGCATTATGTTCTATGTCGCAGTTTTGTTGTCCTATATCTTCACCTCCTAATAGTTCTTTAAAAGAGTCTTTTAAAGCGTCTACTATCCCGTCTATATCATATAGCATTTCACCTTTGCTGTTTCTCATGCTAGCAAACTCTGTACTTTTACTTTCCTTCAACTGTTTATATAGTAGTTTCATTATTCCTCCAAAGCCGTTTTGTATTTTGTTCTCTTCTTCTGTTCTGATTTTTTCTTTACTCTCCTTGACTAGTCGTTTCATTTTCCTCTTTTTGTCTTTGTAATCATTTTTGAGTCTATTTCTCTCCTCATCGCTAAGACCTGTCATGTTTAATGTTCTCTTGTGCGCTTTTTTCTTTTCTCGCTGGGCTGCTTGAATTTCATCATTCCACCATGCATCACCAGACTTTCTTCCTACCACTGCCGTACCACACACTTCAATTGCAGTTTTAACAATGATATCCCGTAATAAAGCCCACGCGCCCTCTATATCTTTATTGCTCGTAAGCGCTTCCCAAGTTGCTCTATCTATGCGTTCGCTTAACTTATTTTGAAACTCTATTCGCACTTCCGGTTTCTGTAAATTTTCAATCTTTATTCGAGTTTGTTTCGTTTTTTCTGTTCTCTTTCTTTTCCATCCCCGGCCTAAGTTTATTTTAGAGATTAAAAGATAATGATCAGTATTGCATTCGGAACCCCTCATGACTCTTGTATCTTTGACTAGTTCTCTTAGTCTTTCATCCGCAATAACGAAGTCAATTACACTGCGGTTATTTCCTTTACACCAAGTGTACGTGTGGATCATTTTATGTCGAAACCAAGTATTGGTAATAAATAGGCCCTTTTCTAGGCATAAGCTAACTAATTTTTCCCCGTTATAATTTTTTCTTGGATCCCCAAATTTACCTAGTACCCTTTCTGTATCTGTATCCTGACGTTGAACGCCGACCCATCCGTTCATATCTCCTAGCAGAATTATTCTTTCACCTGGATCGCAAGTACTTATTGTGTCATTTAAAGTGTCCCAGAAAGCGTCTTTGACTTCTCGCGGCTCACTGTCAACTGGGGCGTAGCACGCTATGATAAATAACCTTCTGATTCCTACCTTCATTCTAGCCCACAACAATCTGGGAGATACAAAATCATGATCTTTGAGATGCTGTCTTGCTTTTTTATTCATAATTAAACCGATCCCTTGACTACGATTTGATTCACTACCTACTCCTGACCATATTTCAAAACCGCCTTTCAACACCCCATTTTCTATGTTTCTACTTTCGCAACCCTTTTTCTTCGTCTCAGGTACACATAAAATATCTAGTTTCCTTGCATGCATAGTTTCTCGTAGTTCTCTTATTTTAAGGTCATTCACTCCTCTAGCATTCCAGACACCCAGTCTCCATTCATCACCTGAAATTCGACCTTTACGTTTACCGTGTGTATGCATTTTGTCGATCCAAGTTTCAGTCCATTCCGAGGCTACTTTATTGTTTGTATTATTCATGTTTAGATTGTACACCCAACCAACACCTTTATGCGCGAAATTTGTTTTGCGAGCCGAAATCATGTCCAAGTTAAGTGATTATTCGTCGTACGGTGGATAGTCTATCTGTAACGTCAGTCCCACCAATACTTCTGTTACTGCGTGTGGGGGGGGGGGGGTGGATGTGAGGACAGAGAAAGGAAACCGAGAGTCTCAATTGGTTGGTGATTTATGCTGAGAAGGTTACCAGCCTTCAGCAGCGTTGTATTTGATAGGAGTTAATATGTGCCCAAAGCCTGGTTAAAATATTAAAATAGTTATAATAATTGAACTGCAATATTATAAGTTTTAGGGAGAATTTAAGATGCATTTAGGAGTCTTTGAAAACGACGCGTCAATGCAATATTATAATTTTTAATCCCTGGCAATTTGCGAAAAGCTTTAACATGTGAGGATTTCTTGAAAATTTTGAAATTCCTTCGAAGCCATAAAAGATCAATTGAAAATTCCTACTAATGGAGAGCGGAAAAAATCGTAAAATATTTGAAAATCTTTGAAATTTCCTGAAGCGTTATTATTTTCTTCAAATAGGCTCTTGAGGTTTGAAAAATAGTTATATATAGACATACATTAAATTTTCTCCTGCTTGAAATATTAAAATAGTTATA
>CAKNYM010051521.1:110247-126549 GCA_932195095.1 Andricus curvator
CCCCCCCCCCCTGTGATCCCTGAAATTCCGGCCTTAAAAACTGAACGAAAAATTCAAGCAATTACTGACTTTAGATAACAAAAACTCTAATAATGAAGTCTGATTTTCGGCTTCAAAATCGACATATCACCACACTTAGTGTTATTAAATGCCCAAGAATAAATGTTGAGCAAATGCTCTTGAGAATATTCTCAGCATTAAGCTCGAACACAGAATTTGTAGAGCATTACAGAGAATTGATTTATTGTTTAAACAAATATATATCATAATTACTAAATATATTTTTACAAAAACATTCTAGAGTGAAATAAACATATACTTTTTTTAAATTACAGAGTTGCTACAGGTCAGGTAATGCCAGAAAGTCAGAGAATTTGAGGAAAAATCTGACAGAGTTAGGGAATTTTCGATAAATTAAAGTTGAAATTAATTTTAATATTATGGTTGAAAATCGCAAATATTTGGTGGAAAATTAATCTGTTTTGTTTGGGGATTTAAACTACTTTGCTGAAAATTCAGCTTTTTTTATTGAATTAAACTATTTTTGGTATAAAATTAAAATCCTTTTTGTGGTTGAAATATAATATATCACGTTTTTCGTCGAGAATTCATATTTTTTGGTAGAAAATTCAACTACTTAGTTGGAAGTGGAACTATTTTGTTAAACATTCATTTATTTGGTTGATGTTTCATCATTTTAGTTGAAAACCCTATATTTTGTTCAAAATTTAATTACTTTGTTGAAAATTAATTGTTTTAACTGAAAACTTAACTCGTACATGTTTGGTTCAAAATTTATCTTCTTAAGTTGAAAATTCAAATATCTGGATTAAAATTCCTGTATTTTATTGAAAACTCGAATTTTGTGGGAGAATATTTAATCTTCTTGGTGACTAATTCATCTTTTTGGTTGGAAATTCCTTTAAAAATTCAAATATTTGGTTGAAAATTCATGTACTTTTTTTTGTTGAAAATGAGATTTTTCTTATTTAGAATTCATTTTTTAAATTGGAAATATATCTTCCATTTTTTGTCGAAAATTTATCTTTTCTGATAGAAATTTAATCTTCTTAGTTGAAAATTATACTATTTCGTGGAAAATTTACTTTAATTTTATTTTAAATTAATTTTTTTTACTGAAAATTTAACTATTCTATTTCAAGTTGAAAATTTATCTGTTTTCGGTGAAAATTTAACTATTTGTAGGAAATTTAAGTATTTGCTGAAAAGCCGTCGTTTTTTTAGTAAAAAAGTAGTCTCATTAGTTCAAATTTCATCTTTTTGGTTAAAAAATTATTTTTTTTGGTTAGAAATTCATTTGTTGAAAATTCTTTTGTTTGGAATTTTTTTTTACTCACTGAAAATTATTCTACTTTATTTTTAGTAGAAAATTTATCTTTTTAGTTTAATTAAATTTTGTTTAGTTGAAGATTCATCACTTAAGTTGAAAATTCACTTTAACTATGCCATTTTTTGTGGAAAGTTTACCCATTTTGATAGAAATGCAATCTTTTTCGTTAAAAAATGATCTGTTTATTAAAAAATTAAACTATTATATGTTTTGTTAAGAATTGATTTCTTTCATTGAAAAAAAAATGTTAAAATTCGTTTTTTTTTGTTGATAGAAAAATCATCTCTTGGATTTAAAAATCCACTATTTGGACAAAATTTCATATTTTTGGTTGAAAGTTCATCATTGTGATTAAAAAATAATTTCTTTGGTTGAAAATTCGTTTCGTTTTAGTTAAAAATTAACTTTTTAACTGAAGATTCCATTTTTTTAAATTCACTTTTTTAACTGCAAATTGAAATATTATATTTTTGGTTTGTATATGTATATTTTTTAGTTTAAAATTGAATTATTTTGTGTGAAGAATATCTTAACTGAAAATTTAATTCTTCTGTTTTTGGTTGAAAAATTATTTTTTTTGTTATGAAAAAAAATATATTGTTTTGAAAATTCCTTCTTTTTTTAATTGAACATTTATTTTTCTGACATTTTAACTATTCTAATTTTGATTGAAAATGGATTTTTTTAGATGAAAATTGATGAACTTTGTTGAAAATAATTCTTCTTTGGTAGAAAATTAATCTTTTGGGTTGAAAATTCAACTAACTATTTGGTTAAAAATTCATATTTTTGGTTGAAGATTCATCATTTTAGTTAGAAATTCATTTCTTTGGTTGAAAATTTATCTTTTTGACTTGAAAACGCAACTAACAAGTGTTTCAAATAGATTTAGAAACCAAATTTATTTTGCATTAACATTATTATCTTCTAGGTGTAGGTGTATGGTTGGTTTTATACCTAGAAGAATTTAGAAATTGGGATATTGTAGCAACCCTAAATGAGGCACTGTTTAATGCGAATAATATGTTTTCTATTACTTTGACTACTTCTATTTTTCAAATTTAGCACCCTTTACAATTTCAAGCGATGCATTTTCCCGCGAAATTTAAATGTAATTATTATTATTAAAAGTAGAAAATACGATTTTTTAAATTTTAGTTCAAAATGCTCATAAATTTTCATTAAATTCTTTAGAACACTAGACCGGGAAATGACAGTGAATTTATTTTTTGACCGGGAATTTTACAAATCTTTCAAAGAAAAATCTATCCAATCACATCAAAAATCACAAATTTCATATTACAGGATACACAATGCAATTTAAAATAAGTTTGATTTTAACTTTTTTTTAATTTTAAGTTTAATTTTCACCTTTTTCAATTGTGAAATTATTCAGTTCACAATGTGTAATTCTAAAGTCTTTTACCATAGCAAATTTCCATTTTAGTTCTTCATTTTTGTGGGTACATTTTAAATTAAAAGAATTTTAAAATGCAGTTTTGAAGACTAGAAAAATAAAATTGGAATAGTGTTTAAAATTGCAATGTGTTGACAAAAAACGTTTTAAGTTGATCAACTGTAAATATAAATTAATTAATGTGTTTTAAAATTGAACTGTAGTTCGAGTATTTGAAATTGAACAATAATTTATTGATTTTACAGGACTTTTCTGAAACTGTTCAAAATTAAACAATTTACAGATTTTAACGTTGAAAATTAAGCTAATTCGAAAGCCTTAGTAAACTATGTTCAATTTTAAAATTATTTAAAATTAATATATTCAGAACTAAAAGTTTGTATTAAATTTCAAATCATATACAAATATTTGTTCAGTAAAAAATATTCCATTTTTAACCCATTAAATTTAAAAATTTGTAATGAAGAAAAAGTGCATTTTTCCAATAGTTAGCAATGTTTGACTGTTTATTTAAAATGAGCAATTATAAATACAAAAATTAAAACTAAACTATTTTAAAACGAATTGTGTGAAACAGAAAGTCTTAAATCGTTAAAATTTCAGATAGCTAAATTTAAACTTTGAACGTTGCAATGTTATCTATAATTGTTCTATTTTAAACACTTTTTATTTGTTGAAGAAATTTTTTAATTTGAATGTATATAATAGTTTAAAAAGATTTATGATTTACAAAAAAATCGAGTAAGTTGAGGAGATATTTACAAATTTTGAAAAGATTCAAACTTACTTAAAAACTTGAGAAGATTTAAAACAAAATATAGATTTTTCAAAATTTCGAATTAAAATTTTGAAGATTTTTAAGGATTTTGAAAGTTTTTAATGTAATAAAAAAATGTTCTTAAGATTCCTGTGAAAATTTTTAATGATTTTTTATTTTGAAAAATTAATTTTAACAAAATATTTAAAAAAATAAATAAAAAACGAACTTTAACGATTGAATAACTATTGAACAATTATTACTTTAGACCAAAATTAAGTAAGTTTAAGAGATATTTAGAAGTTTTGAAAAGGTTAAAATATAACTGCAAACTGGAAAAGATTTCTAAAAATGTAAAACAAAATGCAGATTTTTTAAGATTTCGAACAAAAAATTAAGAAGCTTTTTAAATATTTTAAGAAAATTCAAAACAATGAAAAAAATGTATTAAGATTTTTAGGAAAATTAAATTGATTTATTATTTTTTTAAGTTAGTTTTAAGAAAATATTTCAAAAGATTCTCAACATTGTTAGAAAAATCTGGGAAATTTTAAAGCAAGTTTTTTATATTTGAAGCTATTGAAGAATTTTAAAAGGTTTCAAGATAATACAAACCTTTTCTAAAGATTTCTGGGAAAATTTGAAGTGAATTTTTATTTCATAATTTTTTTAAAGAGAATATTTAAAACTATTTCAAAACAAATTTTAATGTATAAATAACAATCGAAAAATAATTAATTTGTTACGACTCAAAGTTTAAATAATTTAACTTCTAATTGAAAAAGTGTTCAATTAAAAAACATTTGTAATCTTTCAATTTTTAATGTTTCTAACTTAAATTTGCGTAACATGATATAATTTTTAAAATTTATAGCGTGGATTTATATTTTCTTGAATATTTGAACTGTTCAATTTATAAAAGTAAAAATTCCTAATTTTGTAGTTTAGCGGCATTTAATTTTAAAATTGATCAACTAAAAAGTGTTAAAAGCTTCCATTTCATATGTGTAAATTATTGAGCGTTTGAATTAACAAACTTTTAAAGTTTATATTTCAAAAGAGTTCAACTTTGAATGTTTTAATTGAATGAATTTGAAATAATTGAACAATTTGCAATTGCAATATAAATCTATAAAATTGAATAATTTTCAAAATTGAACAATTCCAAAAAAAGCATTTAAAATAGCGTCATTTTCTATTATATACATTACATTTTGAAGAGTCTTTAATTGAAAATATTCCAAATTTAAATTAAAAACTCTTCAATTTTGAAGATTTACAATTCAAAGTTCTATGATTTTAAAGAGTTGCAATTGAAAACTCCTGAATTGTATAGATCTATAAATAGACATTCTTAAAGTTAAGTAAAGAAATTTCGAAAGTAGATAACAAATTAGAGGGTTTTTAATTCTAAATATTTTCAAATTAATAGCTCTTCAATTTTAAAATATTTAGATTCAAAGTTCTGCAGTTTTGAGGAGTTACAATTGAAAATTCTAAAAGTTTTAAAATATAGGACTTCAAATTTTTCAATTTTAACGATTTAGATTTTAAAGGTATGTAATTTGACAACAAAATGGCAGAATTTTTGTTTTTAAAACTTCAAACTTGGCTTAATTTTAATTACAAATTGTCAAAATTAAAAACTCTGCAATTTTAAAGGTTTACAATTTAAATTTCTATAATTTCGAAGATTTACAATTCAAAACGCTTTAATTTTAATTGTTTACAAATAAAAAATCTTAAATTTTGATAATTTTGAAGATCAAAAGTCAACTTTTTAATTCTGAATATTCCAAATTGAAGAAATTTCGACTGTAAAGCAGGAAAATTATAGAAGTTTTTTTATTTAAAACATGCGTAATTTTTAATTGGAAAAAGCCAAATTTAAAAAACTTCAAATTTAACGATTTATAATGCAAACTTTTACTTTTAAAATGTAAATCTTGAAAATTGAATAATTCGCAATTCTATATTTTTGAAATTCAAGAATTTTCCAATGTAACTTTTCAAATTGTAGAGCTTTGAATTGTAAATCTTTAAAATGGAAGAGTTTTTAATTTTGAAAATTTACAATTAAAAATTGTGCAAGTTTTAAGTTTTACAATTAAAAATTCTGTAGTTTTTATAATTTACATTCAAAATTTCTTCAATTTGGAAGATTTGGAATTGAGAACTTGATTTTTGATCTTCAAACTCATCCAAATTTAAGAATTTTTATTTATGCATCTCTAAAATTCAAAATTTTTCAATTGTTACTCTTTAAAATTGTAAAACTTTGAATTTGAAATCTTTAAAATTTAAGTGTTTTTAATTTTGACAATTTATAAATGAAAATTATGCAAGTTTCAAGTTTTACAATTAAAATTCTGTAATTTGATGTGTTACCTCCAAAATGTCTTCAATATGGAATATTTAGAATTGAAAACTTTACTTTTGAGCTTCAAAATCATTAATATTTAAGTATTTTTATTTATACATCTTTAAAAGTCAAGCGTTCTCAATTGTAACTCTTCCAAATTGTACAAATTCGAATGGTAAATCTTTCAAACTTTAGATTTTTTAATTTTCCCAATTTACAATTGAAAATTCTGTAATTTTTATGATTTACATTCGAAATTTATTCAATTTCAAAAATTTAGAATTGAAAACTTGACTTTTGATGCTTTTGATTTCCAAAATCCTCAAAATTTAAGAATTTTTAGTTATCCATCTATCTAACAATCAACATTTTTCAAATGTAATTCTTTAAAATTGTAGAACTTTGAATTTTAAATATTTAAAATTGAAGAGTTTTTAATTTTGAAAATTAAAGTTGAAAAATTATGCAAGCTTTAAGTTTTAGAATTTTAAAAAGTCAGCAATTTTGATGCTTTATATTCGAAATTTCTGCAATTTAAAGACATAGAATTGATATCTTGACTTTGGATTTCCAAAATCATGAAAATTTAAGAATTTTTATTTCTACATCTTTTAAATTAAAGAGTATTCGGTTGTAAATCTTCATCGAAATAAAATTATGGAATTTGGATACCTTTAAAATGTAAATCCTGAAAATTGAATAATTTTTAATTCTATATTTTCAACATTCTATAATTTTTAATTGTAACCCTTCAAAATTGCAGAACTTTGAATTGTAAATCTTTTAAAATTGAAGAGTTATTAATTTTGAAAATTTACAATTAAAAATTGTTTAATTTGGTTGATCTGCTTTCGAAATTTCTTCAATTTGGAATATTTAGACTTCGAAGCTTCACCTTTGATTTCAAAAATCTTAAAATCATCCAAATTTAAGAATTTTTATTTATACATCTCTAAAATTCAAGAGTTTTTAATTTGGACAATTTACAATAAAAAATTATTCAAATTTTATGTTTTATAATGAAAAATTCTGTAATTTTGATGATTTACATATTTAAAATTGAAGATTTTTTAATTTTGAAAATTTGCATTTAAAAATGATGCAAGTTTTAAGTCTAAAATTAAAATTAAAAATAAATAAAATTTTTATGAAAGTCGATATAGATATTTATTTTAATTTATTAGTAATAATGATATTTTATAGTACTTTGAATTAAAGCATATTATATTAATTTCATAATTAGGTAATCAAAATAAGAAACGTGCGTAGCGCGCTAGTTTTGACAGTATTTCAATAAAATTTGTATTATTTTTTATACAAACTTTTTTTTTCTAAGATTTATTCAAACTTTAGTACTGTATCTTGTTATTGATTCAAATGAGTAATTTGTCGTGCCCATCCCTATTTGACACCACATTGTTTGATGAGTTGTCATGTCAACCATAGATTTCAAGAGAAACTGTGCAGCAATAATTGTATCACTTCAGAGTCTTATTTGTAGTTTAACTGTCAAATTATTTTTACACCAACATACGTATAGATTTCTTACAGTATAATTTGTAAGAAAAAAATAATAATAAAACGTATACATTTCAGCTGAAAAATGTATTCTATCTTCTACACACAACCAGTGGAAACACTGTTAGAAAAAAAGGTGTGTATGCAATTTATGGAATGTATTAAATTTAATTAATTTAATCTATTTAAAATAAATTAAATTTTTATGGAATAACTCAACTTTTCTGTATTCGCTAAACATAATTATTATTAATTATTAAATGTATGACAACGTTTAAAAACTAGCTATTTCTATAACAAACAAAAATTTTTTTCACAGGTATATGACAGACCTTTGGCATTGGTTGCTTCAAAAAAATCCTACGATTATTTTGTTGATTACACGACTGAAGCATATAGAATGTCCATACTTGCTGAAAAAGAGGCAAAAAGATTGGCAGAAGTTAAAAAAGCCACTCATGAAATGTCCAAAACATGGGATAATACAATTGAGGTAAACATTTATCATATAGAATAAAATCAGTTTTATTGATAAACAAAAGGAAGGATTGAAAAATCCCGAAAAATAAAATTCCCGAATTGGAAAATTTCCTAATAATAAAATTCCCGAGTTGTGAACTTCAAGAATAATAAGATTCCCGAACAGTTTATAATATTGCCGAACTGGAAAATTTCCTCATAATAAAATTCCCAAAAAATTTGTCGGTAAAATTTCCTAATTATTTTGGTAAATTTGTAACATATTTTGGGAATTTCCCCCAAATAACTCTGGGGAAAATCCACAACGATTTTGGTAATTTTTCCAGTGTTTAGGGAATTTTCCCGAAAAATTATTCGGTAAAATTTCATAATTATTTCGGTAAATTTCTTCGAATATTTTATAATTCGGCAATTTTCTTTCGGCAATTTTATTATTATAGAATTTTCAAATTCGTTAATATTATAAACTGTTCGAGAATTGTATTAATGGAAAATTTTCTGATTCGGGAATTTTCAAATTCGTGAATTTTATTTTTCTGAAATTTTATTATTCGGGACAATAATTTCAATTTATTTACTGAAACTATGCAAGGGCGGATCGTCTTTTTAGGTAGAAAATTAATCTTTTTGGTTGAAAATTCAACTATTTGGTTAAAAATCTATGCATTTTGTTGAATATTCATTTTTTTTTTGTAGAAAATAAATTTTTTTGGGTAAAAATGTAACTGTTTGGTTGAAAATTAATCAATCTTGGTTGAGGATTTAACTATTTTGTTGAAAATTCTTATTTTTTGCTTAAATTTAATTGTGTTTTATTTAAAATTAAAACCTTTTTTGGTTGAAACATCAACCATTACCTTTTTTTTGATTGAAAATTCATCTTTTAGGTTGAAAATTCAACTCCTTGATTAAACGTTAAACTACATTTTTAAAAATGCATTTTTTGGTGGAAGATTTATAATTTTAGTAGAAAATTCATCTCTTTGTTTGAAAGTTGAACTTCTTTGTTGAAACTTCCCTTTTTTGGGTTTAAAATTAATCTTTTGAACGTAAAATTTAACTATTTAGTTGAAAATTAATTTTTTTGTTGAGATTTCATATTCTAGGATTGAAAAAATGAAAATTAAACTATTTTGTATAGAAAATTCGTATTTTTGTTTTGGAAATTTAACAATCTGGTAGAAAATTCAAGTATGTTGTAGAAAATTCAGCTCTTTTTCAGAAGATTCTTTTTTTTCGTTGAAAATTAATTTTTTCAACTGATAATTAATTTTTTCAACTGAAAATTTAACTATTCCATTTTTGGATTAAAACTGATTTTTTTAGTTTAGAAGTTTAACTATGTGGTTAAAATTTTTGTTAGTTTATTGAAAATTCATCTTTTTGGTAGAAAATTAATTAAAATTATTAATTAAATTTATGTATTTTGTTGAAAATTTCTTTTCCGGTTAACAACTAATTATTTTAATTCAAAATTTAACTATTTGATTGAAAATTAACTTTTTTTTTGAAACTTCATGTTTTCGGGTTGAAAATTCAACTGTTTTTTTTTCACAGAAAATTTCTTCTTTTTGCCTTAAAAATTCAACAGTTTGGTAGAAAATTCAACTGTTTTGTAGAAGATTCGTTTTTTTATTGAAAATTAATTTTTTTAAATGAAAAGTTAACTATTGCATTTTTGATTAAAAATTAATATTTTTAGATTAAAATTGAACCGTTTGTTTGAAAATTAATGCAATTTGTTGAAAATTCATTCTTTTTGGTAGAAAATTATTCTTCTTGGTTGAAAATTCAACTATTTGATTAGAAATGTATGTCTTTTTTTTAATTCGTATTTTTTGGTAAAAATTAATCTTCTCGGTTGAAAATTCAACGATTTGGTTAAAAATGTATGTATTTTGTTGAGAATTCGTCTTTTTTCGAAGAAAAGTAATCTTCTTGGTTAAAAATTTATCTTTTTGTTTGAAAATTTAATTATTTGATTAAAAATTCAACTGTTTTGTAGAAAGTTCGTCTTTTTATCTTAAAAAGTACACTGTGGTTCAAAATTTATCTCTTGTTGAGAATTTGTTTTGAATAGTAGAAAATTATTCTTCTTGGTTGAAAATTCTACATTTTTGATAAAATTTTTTTTCTTTGTTGTCTGAAAAATTTTGTCTTTGTGGAAGATTCATGTATTTTGTTGAAAATTCGTATTTTTTTCATTGTGTTATTCTTGTTTCTAATAAGTCGAAAAGTGAGGTAGTTTTTATCTTTGGTTAATATCACAGTTGTAAATTAATATGAATTATCTTTAGTTAATATTTCAATCTAAAATTATAAAAACATTTTTTTTTATTTTAAATATAATAATATGTATTTTTTATTTAAGGGTTACTTGTTTAATATTTAATAATAATAATCAATAATTATATTATTTATCTAAATTTGTTGTTTTTTAGAAAAATAATTAATAAAAATGATAACTATTTTCAGAACATAAAAAAGCAAAGGAATGAAGAACTAATTGCTAAAAGTAAAAAGGAAGAAGAAGATAGAATCCAGTTCATGAAAGAAATGGCTGCAAAAAGAGCAGCAGAGAATTTAGAAGTCATCAAAGAAGCCAGAAAATTGATATTTCGTCAAAAACCTCAGTGTCGACTCATCAATAGGGCTCTCCTCACATCTGAGGTGAATATTCTCAAGTTTTTTAGTATTCCAATACTTTTCAATTACTCTAGTTTTAATTACTAGTGTCTCAGAGAATTAGATGCTCAAATTCAATTTAAAAAAACTCTCCAAGGAATTGATAAGGAGCAAAGAATTGAATCTGTGGAAAGACTTAAAAAGGATGTTGAGAAGTTCAATGAAGAGGAAAAGAAAAAAGCAGAGGAACTGGCGATGAAGAACAAAATTTATGCAGAAGAATTGAAAAAACAGTGGGTTTTTTTATTATTAAAATTTAATTTCAGTAAATTATCATTGATGCTTATTTTTAATTGCAGAATGGCAGTAAACGAGAGTGACTTAAAGCGACTGGAAAAGAAAGAAAAAGAAGCTGAGAAGCAGGATTTAATAAATCTGGGAAAGGAAATTGAACTGATGAAGAAATGTGAATTAGAGGAGGTATTACAAAAAATGTATTTAGTTCTCCTTTTTCTTAAAGTTCATCGCAATAATATTTTGTTGTAACACTGAATGCTTTTTAAATATTTTTTTTTAGTCACACAAATATTGAAATTACTTACAAGAAAAGAAGTATTATCAGTTTGTTTTTAAACTCATATAAATACAAATTTTATAAGATTCTTGAGAAAATTAGAAAATATTTTTGCATTTTTCAGATCTGACAGGATTTTACAAAATAGTAGGAAAAAATTCGAGCCTTTTGAAAAGATATTTAGGACTTTTAGAAGTTTTGAAGAAATAAAAAATGTTTGATACATTTTCGGAAATGCTTCCAAGTTTTAAAATATTTTAAATCTAATCAAAACCTCTTAAATTCCTAAAAATATTTTTAGCTGACTCGAATTTTTCTTAAAATTTTGAAAAATCATTCAAAATGTAAAAAATGCCTTACAATCTTCCAAATGTTCCTAGGAATTTTAAGAAAATTTGTTTATTCACTTGAAACCTTTCAAAATTCTTTTGAAGCTTCTAAATTTTTGGTTTGAAAACTTTTGAAAAAATCTGCATTTTTTAAAATCTTTTACAGTTTAAAATTCTTTTTCAATCTCTTCAAATCTTCTAAATATTGTTTGAATTTACTCGATTTTATTTTTTAATCTTACCAAATTAAAATTTTTCCTTTTTTAATCCTTTCAAAATTTTTAAACCTTCTAATATTTTTAAATTATTCAAGTTTTTCGTGATTTTTTTTTTAATTTCGCAAAATTAAAAAAATTGTCTTAAAATCTTTCAGATTCTTCTTTGACAATTTTAGAAATCTGTTTAAGTGTTTTGATTTTTTTTTTAAATATTCTATTAAAATTGATTTTCGAAATAAAAAATCATTTTAATTTTTCCTAGGAACCTAAAGAATTTTTTTCATTTTCTTGATGCCCTGCAAGATTGAGTTTACCTAAATTTTTTTTTAAATTCTGAAAAATTAAAAGAATTGTCTTAAAGTCTTCCATATTCTTTTTCCACACATTTTGAAATCTTCAAAACTTAAAATTATTCTTTTAAAATTAAACCTAAACCATTTAATATTTTTCTAGAAATCTTTAACAAAATTTAATCTCAAAATCTTTTAAAATTATTAAAAAGCTTCTAAATTCTTTTTCAAATTCTTCAAAATAAGTTTTTCCTATAATTTAATTTTTCTTATATCTTTGAAAATGTAAAAAAGTTTAGAAATTAGTGTGGTAGCAAAATGTTAAGAACAGAATTATTTCCCAATATTAAACAATCGTTTGCAAGTTAAATGTTCTCTTCTATCAATAATGTTTAGAAACATTTAGAAATAAAGTTTATGATAAAGTAAAATTATTTATTTGGAAATTTCGATATGCAAAATTGATGGTGAAGAAAATTCATAAATCTTTATTAATAGATGAATAACCAGAGAAAAGTATTGAGGGGCAAAGTATTGATTTGCCCCCCTATGAAATCGAATGATTAAATTCATCGGATCGTCGAAACTAAAAATCTTTCAATTCTTTCTTGCTTTGTTCAATCTTTGAAATCTATCTGGAATCTTTGTGAAATAATAGAACTTTGTGAAATATTTTTAATCTATCCGAAATCTTTGCGAAATATTTGAAACCTTTGTAAAATCTGTATAAAATCAGGGTGGCGACTCGACCGGGAAACCGGGAAATGACCGGGGATTTAATTAACAAACCGGGAATATACTTCTGATCGCAGTGAAATTAAAAAAATTCAACTACTTGGTTTAAAGTTAAACTCTTTTGTTAAAAATTAATTTTTTTGGTGGAAGATTCATAATTTAAATTGAAAATTCACCTCTATTTGAAATAGTAACAACTTTGTTAAAAATAAATTTTTTAAACTAAAAATTGAACTATTCCAGTAGAAAATTGGACTATTTTACTGAAAATTCGTTTTTTTTGTTACTGAAGAATTAGATTTTCAACAAAAAATTTAACTATTCTATTTTTGGTTAAAAAATGATCTTTTTTGGATGAAAATTCAACTATTTGGTTGAAAATTGATATTTAAAAATTAAACTATTCGTTTGAAAATGTATGTAGTTTGTGAAAAATTAATCTTTTTGGTGGAAAATTTAAACTACTTTGTTGCAAAATCGTGTTTCGGTTCAGAATTAATTTTTTTTTACTAAAAGTTTAACTAGTTCATTTTTGGTGAAAATTTGGCTTTCTTAGTTGAAAATTCTGTATTCATTTCAAAATTCATCTTTTTGGTTCAAAACTAAAGTATTTTGTTGAAAATTCAACTATTTGGTTAAAAATTGATTTTTTGTTGTTCAAAAATTCGTCCTTTTTGTTAGGAAATTATTCTTCTTTCTTGAAATTACATCTTTTTGTTTGAAAATTGATATTGTTTTGTATTTTTCGGTAGAAAATTAATCTTCTTCGTTGAAAATTCATGGTTCTGGTTGAAAATTTACCTACTTAGTGAAAAATTAATCTACTTTGCAGGAAATTCAACAGTTTTGTTAAAAAGTGATTTTTTTTTGTTTGAAAATTAAACTGTTTTGTTAAAAATTCATTTTTTTAGGTTGAAAATTCAACTATTGTGGTAGGAAATCATTTCTTTGGTTCAAAATTTAAAAATGTTAAAATTTTTTTTTGTTTCACTTTTTTTAAAATTGAAAATGTAACTATTTTTCCAGTTGAATATTCCATAATTTTATTTAAAAATTCATCTCTTTGGTTGAACATATCTTTTTTTTTTACTAAAAATTTAATTATTCCATTTTTGGTTGATTAATTATATTTTTTAGTTGAAAATTCGCCTTTTTTGGTAGAAATTAATGTTCTTGGTTGAAAATTAATCTTTTTGGTAAAAAATTCAATTATTCTAGTTAAAGATTCATCATTTCAGTTAAAAATTCATCTTTCTGGTTTATAATTCAACTATTCCAGTTAAATATTCACAATTTAATTTGAAAATTCATCACTTTGTTTGAAAATGTAACAATTTTTTTGAAAGTTAGTTTCTTTTGTTGAAAGTAATTTTTTTAACTGAAAATTTTACTTATTCCAATTCAAAACTCCATAGGTGTAGTTGAAAATTCGTCTGTTTGGTTAAACATTAATTTTTTTAACTTAAAGTTAAATTATTTAAGTTTTCGTTGGCAATTTATCCTTTTTAGTAAACATTAATTTTTTTGTTTGAAAATTCAACTATCTCAGATGAAGATTCATTGTTTTAGTTGAAGAATCTTATGTTTGGTTTAAAATTATTATTTTTTTAACTAAAAATGTTACTATACTATTTTCGGTTGAAAATTATTTTTTTTTTAGTTCAAAATTCAAATATTTGTTTGGAAATTTGTCTTCTTTAATTAAAAATTCAACTATTTCGTTAAAATTCTAGTATTTTGTTGGAAAATTGTATTTTTTCGAGAAGATTAATCTTATTATTTGAAAATTAATGTTCTTGATTAAATATTCATCTTTTTGGTCGAAAACTCAAGCGTTCCAGTTAAATATTCATTATTTTAGTTGAAAATTCATCTTTTTGGTTTAAAATTTAACTACATACTCCAGTTGAATATTTATAATTTTATTTGAAAATTCATCACTTTGGTTGAAAATTGAACTATTTTATTGAAAATCCGTTTTTTCTGTTGAAAATTCATTTTTTCAACTGAAAGTGTAACTATTCGATTTTTTTGTAAAAAATTGATATTTTTTAGTGGAAAATTTAATTATTTGTTTCAAAATTCATGTATTCTGCATTGTTTTGCTCTGTTGTGTTAAAGGATATTCAGAATGAACGTCATGAATTGAAATAAATGTTTGCGTTTTGTGGCAAATATGCATATATGTTACTTTTAGTTCACTAGGAAAATTGAAAAACTTGACCGGGAAAAACCGGGAATTTGAAATTGTCCGCCGAATCGCCACCCTGAAAATCTTTGAAATATCATTGCAACATTTGTCAAATATTTGTGAAATTATTTTATAAATTAATTTATTACTTTTTTAAATTATTTTTAATTGAATAATAGTTAAAATTTTATAACGTTTAAATTGCATTTAAAAATTATTTTAAAAAAAATTTATTTTTGAATAAAACTAAAAATTTAGTATTTAATTCAAGAATTTTATTTTATTTTCAAGAATTTATTCAAGAATACTGACATGAGTGCTGTTGGCACATCGTGGGTGTGGTGAGCCCACACTTGTAGTTATTTATAACTACAAGAAAAACCTAGAAACACTACCCGAATCGGGTAGTGTCACGCCTACCCTGAAAGGGAAATGGTTTAATGGTATATATTTAAATCTTTAGGAAATCATTCAAATCTTTTAAACCTATCCGAAATCTTTGGGAAATCATTGAAATCTTTATCTCTTTGTAATCTATCTGAAATCTTTCTGAAATAATTTATATCTTGCTGAAATCAGTTCAGTTCATCTTGAAATATTTTTTTGCATATTTGGTCATATTTGTGAAACTATTGAAATCTTTGTGAAATCATTTAAGTGTTTATGAACTCTTTTAAATCTATCCGAAATCTTTGGGAAATCATTGAAATCTTTGTGCAATCTTCGGAATTTATCTGAAATCTTTGTGAAATAATAGAAGTCTTTGTGAAATCTTTCAAATCTATCCGAAATCTTTGCGAAATATTTAAAATCTTTGAAATAACATTGCAACCTTTGTCAAGTCTTTGTGAAATCTTTGCAAAATATTTGAAATATTTGGTAATATTTGTGAAATTATTTAAATCTTTAGCAAATCATTGAAATATTTTAAACCTATCCGAAATCTTTGAGAAATCATTGAAATCTTTATCTTTTTGTAATCTATCTGAGATCATTGTGAAATAATTGAAATCTTTCTGAAATCAGTTCAATTCATCTTTAAAATATTTTTTTTTGGATATGTGGTAATATTTGTGAAATCATTGAAATCTTTGGGGAATCATTGAAGTCTTTGTGAACCCTTTTAAATCTATCCAAAATCTTTGGAATTTATCTGAAATCTTTGTGAAATAATAGAAGTCTTTGTAATATAGTAGAAGTATTTGTGAAATTTTTATATCTATCCGAAATCTGTGCAAAATATTTGAAATATTTGGTAATATTTGTGAAATTATTTAAATTATTGTGAAATCTATCGGAAATCTTTGAAATATTTTTGAAATATTCGATAATATTTGTGAAATTATTGAAATCTTTGTATAATATTTGAGAAATGATTGAAGTCTTTGTGAAATCTTTGAAATCTATCTGAAATCTTTGCGAAATATTTGACATCTTTGTGAAACCTTTGTAAAA
>CAKNYM010051521.1:141351-156533 GCA_932195095.1 Andricus curvator
TTTAACTGTTCCATTGTGAGTTGAAAATTAAAATTTTCAAGTTCGGAATTCCACAATTTGGATAAAAATTTGTCTTTTTAATTGAAAATTTAACTATTCCGATGAAAATTCATGTATTTTGTTAAAAAATCGATTTTTTTTTTGGTAAAAAATTATCTTATTTTTCTTTGAAAGGTTATCTTTCTGTTTAAAAATTCTTCTTTTCGGTTAAAAATTCAAGTATTCCAGTCAAATATTTATTATTTTAGTTGAAAATTCATCTTTTAGGTTTGAAATAAAATTATTTGGTTGAAAGTTAAGCTCTTTTGTTAAAAATTAATTTTTTTTTAGTTGAAAATCCATCTTTTTAATTAAAAATTCATTTCTTTGATTGAAAAATGAGCTGTTTGATTGCAAATTTGTTTTTTCTTTGGATGTTTTTTGCTTGAAAATTATTATTTTTTTTTTCAACTGAAAATGTAACTATTAATCCAGTTGAATATTTCATAATTTTAGTTCAAAATTCATGTCTTTGGTTGAACATTCATTTTTGACTAAAAATTTGATTATTCAATTTTTGGTTGAAAAATTATCTTTGTTAGTTGAAAATTCGTCTTTTTTGGTAGAAATTAATCTTCTTGGTTGAAAATTAATCTTTTTGGTCAAAAATTCAATTATTCTAGTTAATGATTCATCATTTCAGTTAAAAATTCATCTTTCTGGTTTGAAATTCAACTATTGAAGTTAAATATTTACAATTTTATTTGAAAATTCATCACTTTGTTTGAAAATGTAACTATTATTTTGAACGTTAGTTTTTGTTGTTGTTAAAAGTTAGTTTTTTTTGTTAAAACTAATTTTTTTAACTGAAAATTTAACTTATTCCAATTGAAAATTCCATAGCTGTTGTTGACAATTCATCTGTTTGGTTAAACGTTAATTTTTTTAACTTGAAATTTAATTATTAAAGTTTTGGTTGACAATTTATCTTTTTTTAGTAAAAATTAATTTTTGGTTTGAAAATTGAACTATTTCAGTTAAAGATTCATTGTTTTAGTTGAAAACTCCTATGTTTGGTTTACAAATAATTTTTTTAACTAAAAATGTTACTATTCCATTTTCGATTGAAAATTATTATTTTTTCAGTTAAAAATTTAACTATTTGGTTGAAAATTTGTCTTCTTTTATTAAAACTTCAAACCTTTCTTTAAAAGTTAATGTATTTGGTTGAAAAATTGTATTTTTGGGTAGAAAATTAATCTTTTTATTTAAAATGTAATCGTCTTTAAAAATTCGTCTTTTTGATTAAAAATTCGAGTGTTCCAGTTAAATATTCATCATTTTAGTTGAAAATTTATCTTTTTGGTTTAAAATTTAACTATTCCAGATCAAGATTCATAATTTGATTTGAAAATTCATCACTTTGGTTGAAAATTGAACTATTTTATTGAAAATCCGTTTTTTTTGGTTGAAAATTAATTTTTTCAACTGACAGTTTAACTATTCCATTTTTTTGTAAAAAATTGATATTTTTTAGTGCAAAATTTAAGTATTTTTTTCAAAATTCATTTATTTTGCAACGTTTTGCTCTGTTGTGTTAAAAGATGTTTAGAACGAACGTCATGAATTAAAATAAATGTTTGCGTTTTGCGGCAAATGTAAATATGTTACTTTGAGTTGACCGGGAAAAACCGGGAAATGACCGGGAATTTGAAATCGTCCGCCGAATCGCCACCCTGATAATGAGACCAAAGCTTTCAAGAGTCAGGGATTTAAAAAAAAGTAGCAAATCAGGGAATATCAAGAAGTAACTGTAAAAAATAATCAGGACTGCCACACAGTCATTATTAGTCACGTTTTTCTCAAATCACTTTTTAGTTACTTTTTAAAGATAAATTCAATGTAGTCACTTTTTAAAATAGAATGATCACTTTAGTCACTTTTCTTCTAATAAATTAACCCATGGGTTAATCTCTATTCAGTATATATTTTATGCCTATTTCTGAATTGTCTTGAATTATTTTGAAATATGTTAGGGTATTTTTAAAGATTCCAGGAAACTTGTAATAGATTTCAATAATCTGAAGAGATTTTTAAGATGTTAGAGTATTTTTAAATCTAAGGAATTTTCAAGAACCTTTAAAAGTTTCAAGGGATTTCAAAGAATTTTAGGGATTTTTAAAAGATTCCAAGGATTTTTTTATTAATTTCATTAATTTGAAGGGATTTCAAAGCATGTGAAATATTTTAGGATAAAGAATTTTCTAGAATTTCGGAAGATATCGAACGATTTTACAAGTCCTATACTGTTTTAAGATACATATTTTAAAAGATTTAACGGGATTTTATATGGTTTCTGAGGATTTCAATGATTTTAAGGGTTTTTAAGGCTCTCAATGTATTTTAATAAATTTTCCTGGATTTCGGGAATTATTATCAGGTTTCATAGAATGTCACCGGATTTTATAATATTTTAGTGGATTTAAAAAAATTTATTCACGAGAAGTAAGGTATTTTGTAGGGTTTCAAAGATTTGAAGATATTTGAAATTATTTTTTTGGAATTCACCCTGCATTCTTATTAATTTATCCTGAAGTCTTTTAAATTATTTTTAATTTTTTAATTCACTTGAATTCTTCTAAATTTACTCAATTCTACTTAGTCAATGGATTTTTCTTTATTCTTAAAAGTTTTGATTTAATTGATCATGATGATCAACTGATAAAATGATCGAAGGATTTGAATTATTTTAATTTTTGTTTTCAAATTCCTTAGCATTTTCAAGAGTTTTAAAAAATTTCAAGGGATTTTGAAAGATTTAAAATATTTTAGGTCATTTTAAAAGATTAGAAGTAATTTTTAGTTGATTCTAGTAATTTAATGGTATTTCAAAGGATTTGCAATATTTTAGGTTATGGTAAAAGATTTCCAGGCGTTTTCAAGGACTTTAAAAAGTTTTAAGGGATTTCAAAAGATATCAAAAAGGATTTAAAATGTTTCAGGAATTTTCTTTATTTCAATAGTTTGAAGGGATTTCAAAGATTTTGAAATATTTTAGGGTATTTAAAAAGATTTCAAGACATTTTCAGGAAATTTTAACAGTTTCATGGGATTTCCAATGGGTTCAATAATTTTAAGGGATTTTAATATTTTGATGGATTTCAAAGAATTTATTCACAAGAAGTGAGGGATTTCGTAGGGTTTCAAAAATTTCAAGAGTTTTTCAAATATTTTTTGCAATTTATTTGGAATTCACCCTGAATTCTTATTAACGGATGAATTCTTTTAAATCCTTTTGAATTCTTCCTTTAAATTCGCTGAAATGTTACTGAAATCAATGGAATTTTTTAGATTTTTAAAATTATTTCCAATTCTTTTGAATGGTTTTGTAGTCATTAGTCACTTTTGTTGAAAATTCGTAGGGTGCTAAAGATTTTAAGAGATTTGAAATTATTTTTTGGAATTCATCCTTAATTCTTAATTTACTTGTATTTTTCTAGATTTACTTAATTCTAATTTGGCTTTATCAATGGCTTTTTTAAATTTTTAAACGTTTTTTTTAATTGATCCTGGAGTCTTTTAACCTCATCTTGAATTCTTAGGCATTTCATCAAAATCTTTTGAATTCCCTTAAATTTTTCTAAGCTTATTTCAAATTTATTTAATTGAGTGAAGTTTTTTCACATTTTAAAATTGTTTTCAATTCATTTGAATTTTTGTTTAAATTCACCTTGCACTTTTATGAATTTCATAGAATTCTTCTCGTTTACCTTAAATTCCTCTAAATTCATTCTAATTTTACGGAAATTAATGGAATTTTTTTTATTTTAAAAATTTTTTCCATTTTATTTGAATTATTTTGAATTCAACTAAATTGTTTTGAAGTTTTATAAATTTATCCTGAATTTGTTACCCTTTGACCGCGAAAAAATTACCCTATGACTGTGACAAAAAGTACCCTTTGGTCCCTATATTTTATCCCATAGGGACTGTGAGGCCTGTTCTTTACTGATTTTGGCAGAAGCCTTTCGAATTTAGGAGAAATACTAACTGAATTTTTTTCTGCAGGCATTGAGAGAAGCTGAGCAAAAGCGATTGGCATTAATGGATGTTGATGATGTGAATAAAATTATTGAAAAAACAAATGAGAAAGTTCTGCGATATGGAGAAGAAGTTCTCAAAGAATCCGAAGGCGTCAGGCCCCTCTTTCCAATCATTAAAGTTGTTGAGGTAATTTAAAAATGTATTTTTCAGGGATCACAGTCCGTCCTCTTTCCCCCCTTTTTCCCCTTGAATTAAAAAAATCTCCTGAAACACTTAAAATCGAGAACTTTGAAACAATTTTCTCTTTTCCCACCTTTTTTTACAAGGTTTGGATTCATTTTTTTTAAATTATAAACAGAAATTCATGATATTAGAAGAAAAAGACTCTTTGAAAGAGAATATTTTTGAATTTTTATTACACCAATTTCAGATATTTCCCAAACGATTTATCTGCTAATTTTCTAGATTTGAAGGGCATCGTCGATAGCGAAAAAATCACTAAAGATTCAAACAAGAAAGTAAGCCCGAAAGATAAATCAATTCTGTAGTTGAAAATCAAAAACAGAGGAAATAAGGAGATTTTCCACGAACTAGGGAAATAAATTCTTTAGGCAAAAATGAATGTAGGGACTAATATTAAATTCAATTTGAAAAGCTTCAAATTCCTCAAATTTCAAGTAAAAATATTGCATTTTCAACAATATAGATGAATTTTCATCCAAAGAGTTGAAGTTATGACCAAAAACAATTGAATTCATCCAAAAAAGACTACATTTGAACAAAAGAGTTGATTTTTGAACTAAATTGTTGAATTTTCAAGCCAAAAAGATATGTTTTCTACAAGACAGTTAAATTTCCTACCCAAATATTTGAATTTTCAACCAAATAGTAAAATTTTCAAGCCAAAAAGACGAATTTTTTACAAAACAGTTAAATATCCTACCCAGAAATATGAATTCCCTACTAAATATTCGAAATTTTAACCAAATATTTCAATTCCAACCAAAGAAAAAAACGAATTTTTTTAACAAAAGAGGTCAATTTTCATCTAAAGAGATGAATATTTAACCAAGAAATATTTTTCAGTCAAGGACGAATAAAAACTTCAATCAAATTGTGAAATTTTCAAACCAAACAAATGAGTTTTCTACAAAAAAGTTAACTTTCTATTAAAAAAATTAATTTTTTACCAAATATTTCCATTTCTATCAAATTTTTGAATTTTCAATAAAAAAATGAATTTTCAACAAAATAGTTACATTTTCAACTAAAGAGATGCATCTTTAACCAAGAAAGATTTTTCCGTCAAGAAAGGAAACAAATTTCAAACAAATTGTTTAATTTTCAAACCGAAAAGCCAGATTTTCTACTAAACACTTAAATTTTCAAACAGAAAATATGACCTTTAAACCAAATATTTGAATTTGCAACCAAATATTTGTATTTTCAAAAAGTAGTTGAATTTTTAACCAAATTGTTTAATTTTCAAACTAAAAAGGTGAATTTTCTACAAAACAGTTAAATTTCCTACCAAAACATTTGAATTTTCAACCAAATAGTTAAATTTTCAAGCCAAAAAGACGAATTTTCTACAAAACAGTTAAATATCCTACCCAGAAATATGAATTCTCTACTAAATATTCGAAATTTTAACCAAATATTTCAATTTCAACCAAAGAAAAAAACGAATTTTTTTAACAAAATAGGTCAATTTTCAACTAAAGAAATGAATATTTAATCAAGAAATATTTTTCAGTCAAGGAAGAATAAAAACTTCAATCAAATTGTGAAATTTTCAAACCAAACAGATGATTTTTCTACAAAAAAAGTTAACTTTCTAATAAAAGAATTAATTTTCTACCAAATATTTCAATTTTTATCAAATTTTGGAAATTTCAACAACAACAAAAAATTAATTTTCTACAAAACAGTTAAATTTCCTACCCGAAAATATGAATTTTCAGCCAAAAAGCTAATTTTCAAAAAAATATTCAAATTTTCAATCAAATATTTGAATTTTGCCACATTTTTTAATTTTCAACCATAGAAAAAAAAACGAATTTTTAACAAAATATTTTAATTTTCAACTGAAGAGATAAATTTTCATGCCAAAAAGACGAATTTTCTACTAAGCAGTTAAATTTTCAAATCGAAAATATGACCTTTCAAACCAAATATTTGATCTTTCAACCAAATATTTGTATTTTCAAAGAAATATTTGAATTTTGAAACAAATTGTTTCATTTTCAAACTAAAAAGGCGAATTTTCTACAAAACAGTTAAATGTCCTACCCGAAAATATTAATTTCCAGCCAAAAAGCTAATTTTCAAAAAATATATTTAGATTTTCAATAAAATATTAAAATTTTGCCACTTTTTTAATTTTCAACCAAAGAAAAAAAAAGGAATTTTTAACAAAATAGTTAAATTTTCAACCAAGACAGGTTTTTCAGTCAAGAAAGGAAAAAAAATTCAACCAAATTGTTTAATTTTCAAGCCAAAAAGGCGAATTTTCTATCAAATATTTAAATTTCTATCAAATTTTTGCATTTTTAACAAGAAAAAAATGAATTTTCAACAAAATAGTTAAATTTTCAACTAAAGAGATGAATTTTCAACCATGAAAGGTTTTTCAGTTAAGAAAGGAGTAAAGTTTCAACCAAATTGTTTAAGTTTCAACCCAAAAAGACGAATTTCCTGCAAAACAGTTAAATTTCTTACCCAAATATTTGAATTTTCAACGAAAAAGCTAATTCTCAACAAAATATTTTAATTTTCAACCAGATATTTAAATTTATACCACATTGTTGCATTTTCAAGCTAAAAATACGAATTATGACTAATTTTTGATACTTTCAAAATATATAATAAAATACACAAAACGGCATATCATAGAAAAGCATGTGAGTTTTGGTTATAGAATCAAATTTTGGAAATCTAAAACAATTTGCAAAAAAGTAGCGTATCCTCTAATAAAGTATGATTAATTTAGGGTTGATTGTATATTTAAAAAATTTGTTATTTCCGCGAATGATAATTTTTTTCTGTTTTTTACACTATAATATTTTTTTAGCTTTCATTAAAAAATTTTTTAAACATCTGAGAGATTTGAACCGATAAAAAGAATTAGAAGAAAATTTATGCGCCTAAAGAAACAAGAATAAAAAAGTAGGTTTTTCAAATAGCCATTTTTGTTTCAAATGATCTCTATCTAGATTAATTAAAACATTATTTTAAGAATAAGGAATCAAAATCTATCTACTGATAAAAACACATTAAAAAAAAAACTTGAGTATTTTTCAATTTTCGTTATTATTATCTATTTTTCAATCTTTGATCTTGAATATTTTTTTGATATGTTTTTATCAGTAGAAAGTGCTGACGTATTTAACAGATTTTTTGAAACGAGCTAAAAAAAATTTAATCAGAAAACTGACTAGAAAACTGGTCAAAGGGAAGGCTAAAAAGTTTTTAATAATAAATCAAATCCACTTTTAATCCCCTTTTTCGAATTAATCCCCTTTCAATCCCCTTTTTCGGAAAAATCACTGTGATTCCTGCTTTTTTTATTTAATTAATTCTGCTTCTATAAATGTCCGCGAGACTTTGTAAAAATTATTTTTTATTACAGCAATTTAAAAGAGAAATTGGATTAGCCCCACGAAAAGTTTCAACAGAAGCTGTTATTCCAGTTAAGAAGTTCAAAAAAAAGCGGCGACCTCTTTGTGCGAATCCAATTCCAGAAAATCAGATTTGTTACATCTAAAGAAACGATATAGTCAAGTTAACTAATATACAAAATTTTAAACTCGAATATTTATTTACATTTATTAAAGTCTTTTTATTTATACATGTGAAGAATTCTCTCTGCGCAACAACAATCCAAGATACTGCAAAATAAATTTGTTCGTAAGTATATATTTTTTAAATGATGAAAATTATATGATCACAACTTACTTTTAATATATCTAATAGAATACTGAGTCCACTAGAATTTCTAATTGGTTTTCTAAGGACTTGAATTTTCATTCTTGTCGGTTTTTGCGTTGCATCGAGAATTCTTTCCCGAATTTTTTCGACTTTGTTCTTCTCTTCATGTGATAAAACATTTCGAGTATCTGGACCCTCTGGCAGACCTTCTACTGGAATTTTTTGATCCACTTTGTATGTTCTTAAATTTAAATTCAGTCTGTCTATTATCTCGAGTAGTTCTTTAATTTCGATTTCTTGTCTATCCAGTGTCTGTCTGTAAATTAAATTCTGGAAGAAAAAATATTTCGTATGTAATGTCTCCTGTTAGTAATTTATTTGCTGACGATAATAATTTTAGTAAAAAAATTTATTATTTGGTTGAAAATTCAACAATTTTGTTAAAAAGTCATCCTTTATGGTTGAAAATTTAACTGTTTTGTTGAATATTCGTCTTTTCGGCTTAAAAATTAATGCCTTTTGGTAGAAATTTAATCTTTTTTGGATAGAAATGCTGTTTGGGTGAAAATTAATCTTCTTTGATTGAGGATTCAAGTTTTTTTGTATGAAAATTCGTCGTTTTTGGTTGAATTCGACTGTTTTTTATTTAAAATTGAAATATTTTGTGGTTGATATATCTTTTATTACATTATTCCTTGAAATTTTTTTATATTTTAATTCAATTAGTGGGCCGAAGGTGAAAACACTTTGTTTTTTGTTGAAAATTCATTTTTTTAACTAAAAATTTACATTTTCCATTTCATCATTTTATTTGAAAATTGATTTTTTCTAGTTAAAAGTTGAACTACTTTGTTTAAAATTCAATTTGTTGGTTGAAGATTGAACTATTTTGTTCAAAACAAATTCGTTTTAAATTATAATGTAACTTATTCATTTTTGGTAAAAATTGATCTTTTTTAGTTGAGAAAATTATTTGGTTGAAAATTCTTTTTGTTTGTTCAAAATTAATATTTTTCAATGATAATGTAACTTTTTCATTTTTGGTTGAAAATTGATCTTTTTTAGTTGAGAATTCGTCTTTTTGGTTGGAAAATTAATATTGCGGTGTAAAAATTCAACTCTTTTGTAGAAAATTCGTTTTTTTGGTAGAAAATTAATATTTGCGTTGTGAAAACTCCACTGTTTTGTAGAAAATTCGTTTTTTTGGTAGAAAATTAATATTTGCGTTGTGAAAATTCAACTGTTTTGTAGAAAATTCGTTTTTTTGGTAGAAAATTAATATTTGCGTGGTGAAAATTCAACTGTTTTGTAGAAAATTTGCTTTTTTGGTCTAAAATTTGTCTTTTTTGGTTAAAAGTTGAACTTCTTTGTTAAAAATTCATTTTTTTGTTTGCAGATTCATAATTTTAGTTGAAAATTCATCTTATTTGTTGAAAATTAATTTTTTTTATTCAAAATTAATTTTTCAGTATTAAAAATTAAACTATTCCAGTTGAAGATTCCTAGTTTTTGTTAAAAATGCATAGATAAATTGTATTAATACAACCTTTGGGAATAAAATCATTTTTTTTAATTTAAAAAAATCTTTTCAAATACGAAAATTTTTTTTTATTTTAAATTTTTGAAATTGTTGAATGAAATGAAATTATTTTTTTTCGGATTGAAAATTCAACTCCATGGGTAAAAGTTGAACATTCAATTACTTAGTTATAAGTTGTACTACTTTGTTAAAAATTAATTCAATTGGTGAAAGATATAACTATTTTGTTGAAAATTCTTTCTTTTTTTTATTTCAAATTAATTGTTTGAAGTTATAACGTAACTTTTTTATTTTCCATTGAAAATTGATCCATTTTAGTTGAAACTTCGTCTTTTTGGTTTGAAAATTCAATATCTGGGTTGAAAGTTTAACTGCGTTGTTAAAAATTCATTTTTTATTTCTTTTAAATATCTTTAACTATAAATTCAACTATTTTGTTGAAAATTCGTCTTTTTGGTAGAAAATTAATATCTGCGGTTTGAAAATTCAACTGTTTTGTAGAAAATTCGTCTTTACATTGAAAATTGGTCTTTTTTGGTAAAAGTTGAACTGCTTTGTTAAAAATTAATTATTTTATTTGTTGAAAATTTAACTATTTTGTAGAAAATTATTTTTTTTTGTTTAGAAATAATTTTAAAAAATTGAAAATGTAACTTTTTTTTTGTTTTTGGTTGACAATTGAAATTTTTAAGCGGAAAATTCGTCTTTTTGATTGGAAAATTCAACTTCTGTGTTGAAAGTGTAACTAAGTTGTTATAAATTCATTTTTTGTTTGCTTAAAGTTTCATAATTTTAGTTGAAAATTCATCCCTTTGACTACAAATTTAACTATTTTGTTAAAAATTGGTCTTTTTGGTAGAAAATTATTATTTGCGGTGTGAAAATTCAACCGTTTTATATAAAATTCGTTTTCTGGTAATAAATTGGTATTTTTTGGTTAAAAGTAGAATTACTTTATTAAAAATTAATTTTTGGTTGCAGATTCATAATTTTAGTTGAAAATTCATCTCTTTGGTTGAAACTTGTCTATTTTGTTGAAAATTAGTTGTTTTGTGGTTGAAAATGAACTTTTTAAACAAAAATTAAACTATTCCAGTTGAAGATTCATCTCGTTGGTTAAAGGTTTAACTACTTTTTTTTAAAACTCGTTTTTTTCAAATTATTATATGATAATAACTATTCCATTTTTGGTTAAAACTTGATTTTTTCTAATTGAAAATTCAACAACTTGGATAAAAGCTGAGCATTCACTTATTTAGTTGAAATTTGTAATAACTAAAAAATTTTTTTTTTCAAAATTAATTTTTTAAGTTAAAAATGTAACTTTTTCATTTTTGGTTGAAAATTAATCTTTTTAAGTTGAAAATTCGTCTTTTTGATTGGAAAATTCAACTTCTGGGTTGAAAGTTTAACTGCGTTGTTAAAACTTCATTTTTTGTTTGCTTAAAGATTCATAATTTTAGTTGAATATTCATCCCTTTGACTACAAATTTAACTATTTTGTAGGAAATTAGTTTTTTTTTGTTCAGAAGTAATTTAGAAAAATTGAAAATGTAACTTTCTTTATTTTTGGTTGAAAATTGAAATTTTTAAGTTGAAAATTCGTCTTTTTGATTGGAAAATTCAACTTCTGGGCTGAATGTTTAACTACGTTGTTAAAACTTCATTTTTTGTTTGCTTAAAAATTCATAATTTTAGTTGAGAATTTATCCCTTTGACTACAAATTTAACTGTTTTGTTGAAAAATCATCTTTTTGGTAGAAAATTATTATTCGCGGTGTGAACATTTAACTGTTTTGTAGAAAATTCGTGTTTTGGTTGAAAATTGATATTTTTTGGTTAAAAGTGGAATTACTTTGTTAAAAATTCATTTTTTAGTTGCAGATTCATAATTTTAGTTGAAAATTCATCTCTTTGGTTGAAATTGGCCTATTTTGTTGAAAATTAGTTTTTTGTGGTTGAAAATGAACTTTTTTAACAAAAATTCAACTATTCCAGTTGAAGATTCATCTCGTTGGTTAAAGGTTTAACCACTTTGTTTAAAACTCGTTTTTTCAAATTAATATATATATATATATATATATATATATACCATTAAGCCATTTCCCCATCTGGGTAGGAGTGACACTACCCGATTCGAGTAGTGTTTCTAGGTTAGTTTCTTGTAGTAAATAACTACAAGTGTGGGCTCACCACACCCACGATATATATATAATAATTATTATTATATATAATAATAACTATTCAATTTTTGGTTGAAACTTGATTTTTTCTAATTGAAAATTCAACAATTTAGATAAAAGTTGAACATTTACTTATTTAGTTGAAATTTGTACTAAAAAATTCTTTTTTTCAAAATTAATTTTTTAAATTGGAAATGTAACTTTTTCATTTTTGGTTGATAATTAATCTTTTTTAATTGGAAATTCGTCGTTTTTGGTGGAAAACTATTCTTTTTGGCAGAAAGTTCCTCTTTTCTGGTTAAAAATGCAACTTTTTGGTTGAAAATTAAACTTTGTTGTAGAAAATTAATCTTCTCGGCTTGTCAATTGAACAATTTGGTTGAATTTTTTTTTCTTTTCTGTCTGAAAAATCGTTTTTGTTGATATTTCGTATTTTTGGTTAGAAAATTCAACTTCTGGATGTAAAGATGAACTATGTTAAGATAGTAAGATAAAGAAAGTTGATAGTAAAAAATCAATTTTTACCTCTGCAGCTAGACTTTCTTTTTGAACTTCGACTTGCTTTAAGTAATTTAACTCCTTACACATGTTTCTATATTTTTCTCGGTCTGAAGGACTCACAAGGTCAAGATTTTGTCCATTTCTGTCTACGAGAGCCATGTATGATGCTTTTATTTCTTCTAATTCTGAAACACTCGATTTTAATTTTTCAGCTTCCTTTCGATGAGTTTCTGCTTGAGAAGCTCTGAGTTTCAAAAGTTTTATATCTTCTTCCATGGAGAGATACTCAGTTAACTGAAGATATCAAAATTAATTTTTTAAATAGTGTCCTAAACCAGGGTTTCTACAGGTCAGAAAATTCTGGAAAATCAGGGAAAGTCAAGGAAGTGAAAACTGGTCAGGGAATGTCAGGGAAAACCTGAAAGAGTTCGGTAATTTTCGATAAATTGAAGTTGAAGATGAAGAGTCATCCACATCCACAATTTTGTTCAAAAGTCATTTTTTTGTTGAAACTGCAACGGTTTTGTTGAAAAATGGTCTTTTTGAGTTGAAAATTCAAATATTTTGTTAAAGTATTCAAGTATATGGTTAAAAATGAACTTTTTGGTTGAAAATCTGTATTTTCGCTTTGGAAATTCAACTGGTTTGTAGAAAATTCGTTTTTTTTTTTGCATGAAAATTGGATGAAATTTTTTTTATTTATTGACTTAAAATTCTTTCTTAATTGAAAATTCAACTCTTTTGTTGAAAATTCGTCGTTTTTGGTTAAAATAAACTGTTTTAGGTTCAGAATTAAAATATTTGTTGTTTAAATTATCAACTATTATATTTTTCGTTCAAGATTAATTTGTTTGGTTGACTGCATATCATTTAAGTTGAAAAACTTTTTTTGTATATCTTTTTTAGTTTGAAAACTTTGAAAATTCAACTGGTTTGTAGAAAATTCGTCTTTTTGACATGAAAATTCAACATTTTTGTTCAAAAGTAATTTTTTTTTGTTGAAACTGCAACGATTTGTTGAAAAATGTTCTTTTTAAGTTAAAAATTCAACTATTTTGGTAGAAAATTCAAGTATTTGGTTAAAAATGAACTTTTTGGTTGAAAATCCGTATTTTCGCTTTGAAAATTCAACTGGTTTGTAGAAAATTAGTTTTTTTTTAAAATGAAAATTCAACATTTTGGTTGAAATTTTTTTTATTTATTGACTGAAAAATCTTTCTTAATTGAAAATTCAACTCTTTTGTTGAAAATTCGTCGTTTTTAGATAAAATAAACTGTTTTAGGTTCAGAATTAAAATATTTGTTGTTTAAATTATCAACTATTATATTTTTCGTTCAAGATTAATTTGCTTGGTTGACTACTTATCATTTAAGTTGAAAAACTTTTTTTGTATATCTTTTTTAGTTAAAAATTCATGTATTTTGTTGAAAATTCGTAGTTTTTGGTAGAAAATTACTTTTTTGGTTTGACGATTCATTCATTTTAGCTGAAAATTGATCTTGTTGGTCGGAAATTCTTTTCTTTGGTTAAAAAATTGAACTATTTTGTTGAACATATTTTTTTTATTCAAAATTAATTTTTTTAACTGAATATTTAATTATTCTATTTTTTGTTGCAAATCCATCTTTCTTGGTTAAAAATGGAACTTTTTTGTTGAACATTCATGTATTTTGTTAAAAAATCATCTTTTTTAGTAGAAAATTAATTTTCTTGATTGAAAAGTCATATGTTTGGTTAAAAATTTAACTATTTTCTTGGAAATAGTTTTTTTTAGTTAAAATTAAATTTTTTGACTGAACATATAACTATTCCACTATTTGGTTGAAAATTCGTCTTTTTGATAGAAATTTAATCTTCTTGGTTGAAAATTCATCTTTGAAGAAGATTCATAATTTGAGTTAGAAATATTTTTCTTTGGTTGAAAATTTAAATATTTTGTTGAAAATCTTTTTCTTGATTAAAAATTAATTTTATTAACTGAAAATTTAATTACTCAATTTTTTGTTGCAAATCCATGTATTTTGTTACAAATTCATCTTTTTTGTTAGAAAATTAATCTTCTTGCTTGAAAATTGATCTTTTTGTTTGAAAATTCATCTTTTTGGTCGGGAAAATTTTTCTTTGGTTGAAAATGTAACTATTTCGTTATCAATTACACACCACTATCTGACGTGTATCTTTTTTAGTTGAAAATTCCATTATTTGGTTGAAAATTTATCTTTTTTGGTAGAAATTTAATCTTCTTGGTTGAACATTCATCTGTTTAGTTGCAAATTGAACTATTTTGCTGGAATTCATTTTTCTGGTTGAAGATTCATAATTTGAGTTGAAAATTTATCTTATTGGTTAGAAATATTTTTCTTGGGTTGAAAATCTTTTTCTTTATTAAAAATTAATTTTATTAAGTGTAAGTTTAATTTCTCCATTTATTGTTGCAAATCCATCTTTTTTAATAAAAATTCAATTATTTTGGTGAAAATTCATTTATTTTGTTAAAACATTATCTTTTTTGTTAGAAAATTAATCTTCTTGGTTAAAAATTTATCTGTTTGGTTGAAAATGCATCTTTTCGGCTGGGAATACTTTTCTTTGGTTGAAAATTTGAATATTTGGTTCAAAATTCAATTTTTCACTTAAAAATTAATTTTATAACTGAAAATTTAATTATTAATTTTTTGTTGGAAATCCATATTTTTTTTATTAAAAACTCAACTATTTTGATGGAAATTCCTGGATTTTGTTCAAAATGTATCATTTTGGTAGAAAATCAATCTTCTTGTTTGAAAATTTATCTTTTTTTTTGAAAATTTATTTATTTTGTTGAAAATTCGTTTTTTTATATCGAAGTCAATTTTTTTACTGAAAATTTATCTATTCAATTTTTTGTTGAAAATTTATCTTTTTTATTTTGAAAATTCATCTTTTCGGTTGGGAATATTCTTTTTGGTTGAAAATTTGAATATTTTGTTAAAAATTCATTTTTCTACTTAATAATTAATTTTAT
>CAKNYM010051521.1:156543-167698 GCA_932195095.1 Andricus curvator
ATAATTAATTTTATTAACTGAAACTTTAATTATTCATTTTTTTGTTGAAAATCCATCTTCTTTTTTTTTATTAAGAACTCAACTATTTGGATGAAAATTCATGTATTTTGTTAAAATTGTATCATTTTGGGTAGAAAATCAATCTTCTTGTTTGACAATTTATCTTTTTGGTTGAAAATTTATTTCTTTTGTTGAAAATTCGTTTTTTTTTATATCAAAGTTAATTTTTTAACTAAACATTTATCTATTCAATTTTTTGTTGAAAATTTATCTTTTTTAGTTGAAAATTCATCTTTTCGGTTGGGAATACTTGTCTTTAGTTGAAAATTTGAATATTTTGTTAAAAATGCATTTTTCTATTTAATAATTAATGTTATTAACTGAAACTTTAATTATTCTTTTTTTTTTAAATCCATCTTCTTTATTTGGATGAAAATTTGTATTTTGTTAGAAATTTATCGTTTTGAGTAGAAAATTAATCTTCTTGGTTGAAAATTAATTTCTTTTGTTGACAATTTAACTATTTTGTTGAAAATTCATTTTTTTTATATATGAAAGTTAATTTTGTTAACTGAAAATTTATCTATTCCATTTTTTGTTGAAAATTTTTTTAGAATTAATTTTTTTGAAGATTCATCTCTTTGTTTGAAAATTTAACTATTGTGTTTAAAATTCTTTTTTTTTTGTATAAAATTAATTTTCTTGGTTGAAAATTCATCTCTTTGGTTAAAATTGAACTATTTGATTAAAGATTCATCATTTTGTTGAACATGCAATACTTTAAGTTGTAAGATCGTTACGTAAGATCTTCCAATCTGTTCGTGTGTTGTTACTAAAAGTATTAAAGATAAATTTAGAAAAAAATATTCTTTTACGTTAAAATTATTGATCTGCTAGGTATAAGGTTGTTTTTATATCTGAAAAAAAATCTATAACTGTCAGGGAAAATTAAAAATTGGTCAGACAAATAAGTCAGGATAAGTCCGAGAATTTCGAAAATTAGATTTTGTAGCAACCCTGTAAACGCTGGTTTAAATTTGTATTTAAATTTTACTTTCAATCGCAGTTGATCTCTCTCATCAACAATTTTTGTAATCGATTCTCCACAAACTCTCAATACTGCTGGACTCTCTTTCACAATTTTATCAAGTTGCATTCTCAGTTGATCTTTGTGGGTAGAAGCTTCCATTAATTCATTTAACAATTCCTCAGTTCTATTATTTTTGCGCAATTTCCTTATATCATTTTCCATTTGTAAACAATTTTCGACAAGAAGGTTGACCTGTTTTCTCAAATCATCTCGTTCTTGAACTGTCTTGTCGAAATCTTTCAATCTCTTTGTTAACTCTATAAAAATGTATGGCTTTTATTTCTCAATCTTTTTTTTTTAGTAGATAGAAAATATTTGTTAGAAATCTTTTTTCAGACCTGTATTTTCAGCACATAATTTACTGTATTCATTTTTGAATCTACCCTTTTCGTCTTTCGTCATGGTTATCAAAGACAATTCTCCCTTTTCTACCATTTCCATTATTTTCACATGAGTTTCTAGACCAGGTTTTATCTGATTCAAGTCGAAATCTGCAATCTAAAAAATATGTAATCAGCTATTGAAGAAGATTTTTTTTTTTTTTCTTCAAAAATTTCCAATTATACAATGGCCGCTGGATCGGGAAACCGAGAATTTGTTGAGACCGCGAAAAACCGGGAAATGATGGTTAATTTCTTGTTTGGCCCGGAATTAAAAAAATGTTTACGAGAAAAATATATCCAATCACTTGAAATATCAAAAAATTAATATCACATGATATAATGTAAAAGCTTGATTTCAAATTTTTCGTGAATGCTAAGTCCAATTGCTAAATTTTTCAATTCAGTTTTAATTTATTGGGAAATGAGGCAATACATATTTTTCCGATTTGTAACAAAAAAAACTGTCTACAAAGTTATGCGTATTTGAATTTTAGGCTTTGTTAAAAATTTTTTTTTTCTTCAACCATTTATAACTTTTGACCTAATCCAGATAATTATCGTTTCCTTTCTGATTCTAAAATCGTTTATCTTTTTCTTTCGAAATCCGCCGGAAAATTTGAAAAAGGTTTACAATTATCAAAATGGTGACGGTTTTTCTGAAAATATTAAAAGTCGATTTTCTCAAAAAACCCACATCATATTTTTTGAAAATTTTTTATTGAATTTGTACTTTCATAAGGAAAACACCTCGTGAGTTTTCTGTGGGCTAAATATTTTTGTAGTCAGGAGAATTTTTTTCAATAAAATCGAATTTTCTAATTTTTCTCGCAAACTCTAAAAATTTGCTTTGAAAAATACCTCTTGCTCTTCTATGATATATTCCATCGTTTACGAGAAAAATTGCAAAAATGGATTAACCTGCAAAAAGCTGACAGGAAATGTTTCTTACATAAGCGGAAAATCTGAATAAAAAAATGGGAAAAATAAAAAAGTTGGGGTTTTCCAGAAAATCTTTTTTCACCTTTTTCTTCAAATTTTGAACAAATGGAAGAAATACTTTTTAGAAAACTCCACCTTTTTTGTTATTTCCAATATTTTTGAAAAGTTTCTGCTAATAAAAGAAAGGCAACCTATCAGCGCAGTTTAATGCAGGCCAAACAATTTTCGAGGCGGGTAGTATTTTTTTTCCAAAAAATATAATTTTGGAATTTTTCTTGTAAATGATTCAAGATATCGCTAAAGAGCAGGAGGTATTTTTCATAGAACTTTTTTAGACGTATAATCTTTTATCGTGACATTTTTTTCGTAAAGAAAATTCCACTGTTTGGTTGAAAATTCGTCTTTTTGTTAGAATTGTCATATTCTTGGTTAAAAATTAATCTGTCTGGTTAAAAATGTAACTATTTTTTTAATTAGTTTCTTTTTGCTTGACAATAAATATTTTTAACTGAAAATTTAATTATTGTAAGTTAAAAACTTATCTTTTTTAGTTGAGAATTCGTCTTCCTTGGTAGAAAATTAATCTTTTTGATTGAAAATTCAATTTTTTGGTCAAAAATTCATTTTTTTCTGTTGAAGATTCATCATTTTAGTTGAACTTTTTGGTAGAAAGTTAATCTCCTTGGTTAAAAATTAATCTTTTTGCTTAAAAATTTCACTATTTGGATGAAAATTCCTCTTTTTTGTTCGAAATTTGATCTGCTTTGTTAAAAATTCCATTATTTGGTTGAAAATTGAACTATTTTTTGAAAATTTATTTTATTTGGTTGAAAATAAAGTTTTTAAACTCAAAATTTATCTTTTTTAGTTTAAAATTCAACTTTTTGGTTAAAAATATATGTATTATGCTGAAAATTCGTCTTTTTTGGTGTAAAATTAATTTGTTTAACTCTAATTTTATATTTTGTGATCGAAAACTTCATGTAAAAGCGTACATTTTCCATTTAAAGAATTTTTAAATGCATTTTCGAAGATCTAAACAATTACAAAACTAAAAGATATTGAAATAGAAATTTTTTTATAAATAGTGTTTCAATTTAACCAACTGTAAATATAAATTAATTAATAATTTCCAAAACTGAACAGTAGTTCGAGTATTATAAATTGAACAATAATTTATTTTATAAGGTGATTCTGAATCTATTTAAAATTAAAAAATTTAAGTCAAACATTGAACTGTTCCATTTACAAATGTAAACATCCGATTGAAACTTTCTAAGCTATTTTCATTTTTTTTTAACTTCAAATAAAAAGACTCATTATTAATTTAATATTTGAGAATGTAATATTTTTACCACATAATCTGAAAGCTTTTCCATGTGCATGATTAGACCCCCTTTTTTCGAAAAATGTTTTTTTTATATATTATTTAATTTCAGATGCTTCTCAAATACTGTCTGAGTCTAAAATATTCCATTTTTAATCCATTCAGTTTGAAACTTTATAATTAAAAAAAAGAACAACTTTTTAATACATATTTAGCAATATTTGACTGTTTATTTAAAATTAGCAGTTGTAAATTAAATAATAAAAACCAAACAGTTTGAATCTGAATTGTTTGAAATAGAAGGTCTTAAATCGTTAAAATTCCAAAGTAGTAAATTTAGACTTTGATCGATACAATTTTAATTGTTCCATTTAAACAAATTGTAATTTGTGAGTTGAAGGGTTGCAGTGAAAAACTAGACAACCAACATTTTTTCGGAAAATGGGCTTTTTGCATGGAAAATTCTTAAAAAATCAAATACATTTTGTGTTAAAAGCATTTTTCTGAATGCTCATTTTTAATATAATAATAAAAAGATTGGTAATTCAAAACCAGATAACTGACTCTGTACTTGTCTCCCATCTTCTTTTTTTTCAATTGCCTAACCTCTTACCTTTTTTTCAAACCTTTTTCTGGCCGATTTCATCTTCATAATAGTTTTTAAATGCAGTAAAATAATAAAATAGTTCTTTTTAAAAAAAAAGCTCTTGAATAAAACTATTGTATGAACCTCAATTTTGCGAAATATGTCGCGAAATGGTTAAAAAAGGGGACAAAATTGAGATGTCCTGTGTATGTGAAGCCCATAAGACTGTAGTTGTAAGCAGCAAAGCAAACACGGCATGCAGACCAGCTGTCAAATTCGCGCTCCGATGCTCTGAAGTCCGAACCTTATCGACCGCGTTTTCAGGCTTCCGAGTCTCAGCCAAAGATAAGGCAGTTTTCAATTGAGAAATAAAAATAAAAAATGGGAATAAAATTGACTACAAAATATTGAAATAGTTTTTGCAGACAGTATCTGCAAATGCACCAATTTTATAGATAAACCAATTTATGATTGTATGTCAATTTGTAAATTTGCTAGTTTGAAATTATAACTAGATTCTTTGCAAATTTATTTCCAATTTCGATATTACCAAATTTACCATATTGATAATCCCAATATTATAAAACTGACGAGTTTTCACTTTTCCTTATAATTATAAATTGCGCAGTTCGCCAAGCAATAAATTTCAAAAACATGAATTTCGAATTCTGAAATTTCCAAATTAGGCCCTCTGCAAATTTATTTATAAATTCCAAGTTCATCAAGTCGCCCAAGTCTAAATTGCGATATTGCAAAATTGTCACATTGATAATTCCAATATTACAAAACCGGCAAGTCTTCACTTGTCTTTATAAATTATAAATTTTGCAGTTCGCCAATTGAAAACTACCTTCTTTTTGGCTGGGACTCGAAGCCTGGACTCGCGGTCGATAAGGTTCGGACTTCAGAGCATCGGGGCGCGAATTTGACAGCTGGTATGCATGCCGTGTTTGCTTTGCTGCTTACAACTTCAGTCTTATGGTCTTCGCATACACAGGACATCTCAATTTTGTCAAAAAATCCCAAGTCGGATTTAACCAACACCCTTAAAGCTAGAATAATTTAACTTTTTATTTAGAAAGTGTTCAGTTTGAAAAAAAGGTAAATTGTTAAATTTTTCATGTTTTTAACTTGAAGTTACTTAAAATTATATAGTTTAGAACACTTACGAATTTTCTAAATTCATTCTTTAATTTAGTGTATTGAAAATTATATGGTGGATTTATATTTTTTAAGTAGAAATGTTTGATATTGTGAAGAAATTTATATAAGTTTGCATTAAACAATTCTAAATAAATATTTTTAATACTTAATTTTAGTTTAAAAATTTTAAATTGAAAAGAGTTCCATTTTCAGTTGTTTAATTTTCCGTTTAGTTTTGATTGATTCAATGAAAAAAATTTCAGCTTTAAGAGATCCGTGAAAATTTTTGCGAACATGGAAAAAACCGGGAATTTTTTTCTCGTTTAAAATCGCTACCCCTAATTAATAAAAAAATAAATAAACCTTAGTTTCTACAGTTTCTTGTAAAATTTGTGTTGTTTCTCTAAGATTTTTCCGTTTTTCTTTTAGTTCCTCGATTTCCTCGCGTATTCGAATTTTTTCTCTTTCCAGCATCATTAAATGTGCATAATATTGTCTCTGACTAGAAGGTAATGAATAAACTCGTTCAATCAAATGAATTCGTTCATCCTCAATTAATCCGATTCGTTTTAATTGAATTTTCAGGGACTCGACACTTTGAAACAATTGTTGCGTTCCGCTTAATAATTTATTCTCGAAGATATCCTGAAAATATAAATTAATTTGTAATCATTTAAATTTCCAAAAATGAACAACATTTTTAGAAAAAATTAAATAAAAAATTAATTTGTGTCCTAGATTGAAAGAATTGCACATGGTTTAGATTCGTTTTTCATTTTAGAAGATACGTTCCTTTTTACTTTTACTATCATCATGTAGTTTTCCAATTTGAGAGGAAATAATTTTTAAAACTAAATAAAAAATTCGAATAATTATAATAATTATAATAATATAATAATAATTATAATAATAATAATAATAATATGGCCAACGGCCATACCACGCTGAAAACCCCAGTTCTCGTCAGATCACTGAAGTTAAGCAGCGTTGGACGCGGTTAGTACTTGGATGGGTGACCATTCAAGAATACTGACATGAGTGCTGTTGGCACATCGTGGGTGTGGTGAGCCCACACTTGTAGTTATTTATAACTACAAGAAAAACCTAGAAACATTACCCGAATCGGGTAGTGTCACGCCTACCCTGAAAGGGAAATGGTTTAATGGTATATATATATATATATATATATATATATATATTTATTTGTTAAAAATTTATTAAGAGTTTAACTGAAGCTAAAAATAGATTCCGAGGTCTGAGATCAAGGAAATAAGTATGAAAAAGTATTGAGAAAATTAAAAAAAAATATTTGAAGATTTCAGATGTATTGAAAAAGAATCTAGAAAAGATTTTTAAAACGTTTTTTTATTTTACAGGATATTACAAAATATTAGGAAAAAATCGAGTCTTTTCAAAAGATATTTGGGACTTTTAGAAATTTGAAAGAAATTTAAAAATATTTTATAAATTCGCGGAAATCTTTTGAAGTTTTAAAATATTTTTAGTTTATTTTAAACTTCTATAATTCCTAAATATATTTTTAACTTACTTGACTTTTTCTTGAAATTCAAAAAAATTGTTTTCAAAATTAAAAAAAGAAAACCTTACAATCGTCCAGATTTTTTCGGCATTTTTATCAATCTTTTCAATCGTTTTGAAATATTTTTAAATTTTCTTTCAAGATTAATTATTCAAAATGAAAAATTATTTAGAATTTTCCAAGGAATCTTAAAAATATTAGTTTATGGTCTTGAAAACTTTCAATACCCTCAAAATGCTTAGATATATTTTTTTTCAAAATCAACTAAAATCTGCATTTTAGTTGAAATTTTTACAAATCTTTTTAAACTTATAATTATTTTTGAATCTTTTAAAAACTTCTTCTAAATATCTTTTAAAATGATTCGAATTTTTCTTTAAATTTGTTAGAAATCCTGCGCAATTAAAAAAATTGTCTTCAGGTCTTCCAGATTCTTTTTTGAAAATTCTGAAAATATTTTGAAATTTTTGTAAATATTCTCTTGAAATTCATTTAAAAAAAAAATATTTTAAATTTTCCTAGGAATCTTAAAAATATTCTCTTAAAATCTTCAAAAATTCTTCAAAAGCTTATTTTTTCCGAAATCTTATTTTTGAATCTTTTGAAAAATTCTAAATATCTTTTAAACTTACTCGATTTTTTAAAATGTTGTAATCTGCAAAATTAAAAACTCTTACTTTAAATTCTTCTTCACACTTTTTCGATCTCCAAAAATCTACATTTAAAAAAATTTGTGCAATCTCTAAAAGTTTTAAATTATTTTTGAATCTTTTCAAAACTCCTAAACCTGCTTAATATCTTTTACAATTATTCAAAGTATTACTACAATTTTTTTAAAATTCTGCATAAGCATCTAAACCTTTTAAATATCATTCAAAATTATTCGCATTGTTTTGAATTCAAAAATGTTTTGAAGTCTTTTTTAATTTTCTCTTACAACTCATTTTTAAAAATAAAAAATCATTTGAACATTTCGCAGACTTTTCAAAATTCTGAAGAAGTTTCTTTTTTCAAAATCTTCAAAAATCTACATTTAAGCAAATATTTGAAACCCATAAAAGTTTAAAATTCTGTTTTAAATTTCTCTTGAAAAAAAAAATTAAAAATGATTTGAAAATTTTCAGTAAATCATAAGAAATTGTCGTGGATTTTCGTTAAAAATTTTTCAATTCTAAAAAAGCTTATTTTTTCAAAATGTAAGATATCCTATCTTCAAAAAATTAAGATATTCTAAGTTTTTGTCCATATCATTTTACCAATCATTTATCAAATCTTCCAAATTTATCTAATTATTTAGAAATAAAATGTTCTCTTTTATAAATAATCGTTAGAAACATTTAGAAATCAATTTTATCATGGAATAAAATTACTTATTTGGAAATTTCAATTTACAAAATTGATGGTGCAGAAAATTTGTAATCTTTATTAATAGATAAAAAAAACTTTTACTTACATGATTTTTTAACTGATATATCTCGATGGCATCTGCTTTTTCTTTTACGGGAGTTTGCAAAAAATCCTCTGCGATGCTTCTCGACAATTTTTCCTATCAAGAGAAACAGGATTTATAAATAATTTTTTGTTTTTGAAATTTTAAATACAATTTTTCATTTACTATACCTGATATTTAATTAGCCTTTCTAATCTCATTAGAGTTTTTAGAATATCTTCTCGCAGTAAAGTTTGTTCTGATGGAAAGTTATTTTTGTGTCTAAATCTGTCCAAAGCCAATGAAAGATTTTCGTTATCATAAAGTGCATCAGTCTCTTGACACTATACAAAGGAATTTATTTAAAAAATTTTTGGAACATTTTTCAAAAATTATAGTCAAAATTAAAAATAAATATTTTCTGGAAATTTCACAATTTCATATTTAAATTTTGATTCTATAAATATTAATTAAGAATAATCATACTGTATCCTTTAGTGGAGCCAGCGTGTTCTCATTGATAGACATCTTCAGAAAAAAATACAATTGCTCTCGTTGACAAGATAATAATTTTTTTAGATTTGATATATATTCGTCCTTTCTGATCAAAATCGATTGCATGTGATCGTCCATTCTCAAACATTCTGTTAAATCATTTTCTGAAATAGGTTCCTTGAAAAAATGGCATTTTAATATTTATATAAAAAATAATAATAAATTATTAATAAACAGGGTGCCACTGGAATGAGAAATATAATTTTTTAGAAGAAAAATCTATTCAATCTCTTTAAATATCAAAATTTTCATATCACATGATATAATGCGTTTTAAAATAAGTTTGATTTCGATTTTTTAAAACTAAAATACTTGATTTTAAAAATGTTCTATTTCAGATCTTCATTATTAAGCGTACATTTTTAATTTAATGAATTTTCATATTTGAAGAAACAAGAAAGTGAAAATTTCGGATAAAAACGTTTTAAGTTGATCAGCTTTAAATACAAATTAAATCATGATTTTAAAAATTGAACTGTTGTTCGAGTATTGAAAATTGAACAATAATTAATTTTACTAGACGATTAGTAGTTAAACAAACGTGAACGTTCTGTTTAAAATTTATAAACCATTTTCAATTTTAAAATAACTAAAAATTTATTAATTTATACTTGAAAGCTTTTATTAAATTTCAAATATTGTTTTAGTCTAATATAATTCATTTGTAACCCAATTAACTTGAAATCTTTTGATTAAAAAAAAAACAATATTTTAGTATTTAGCAATATTTGAATATTCATTTAAAATGAGCAATTATAAATCAAATATTCAAACCCAACTCTTTGAAACTGAATTCTTTGAAATAGAAAACACTTAAATCGTTACAATTTCAGAGAGTTAAATTTAAACTTTGAAACTTACAATTTTATTTCTTCCATTTTTAAAATTTTGTAAGATGAAGTGTTGAATTTTTATTTATAAATAACAATTGAACAATTAATAATTTAGAAAAAAGTTGTGTAAGTTTAAGGGATATTTAGAAGTTTGGAAAAATTCAACAATAATTTCAAACTTAAAATGATTTAAAAAAAATACAAAAAAATTTAGATTTTTGAAGATTTCGAAAAAAATGTGGAAGTTTCTTGAGAATTTTGAAAAGTTTCAAGATAAAAAAAAACTTTCTTAAGATACCTGAGAAATTAAAACTCATTTTTTGTTAGAAAAATTAATTTCAAGAGACTATTTAAAAGATTTCAACAAATTTCAAAAGATTAAAAAGTTATTCAAAAAATTCTTTCAATTATGCAGGATGTTTTTTTAATCTAGAGAAAATTCGAATCATTTTAAAATCTGAATAATTAAAAATTCGAAAAAATTTGAAACAATGTGTAAAGTTTTGAAGTTTTTGAAATTCATTTTAAGAGAATAGTATTTAAAAAGATTTGAAGGCATTAAACAAATTTCCAAAATTGTCAAAAAATAATCTGGAAGGTTTTAAGGTAATTTGATTAATTTTGGAAGATTTTAAAAAAATTTCAAGAAAAATTCGAATAATTTAAAAATATATTTAAAAGTTCTCAAAAAATTTCAAAAATAATTAGAAATTTCAAAAGATTAAAAAAATGTAAAGTAACATGCAGATTTTTTGAAAAATTCGAATACAAAATTTGGAAACTTTTTAAGAATTTTGGAAGGTTTTTAAAGAATAAAGAAATTTTCTTAAGATTCCTGACAAAATTTAAAATGATTTTTTTTAATTTCAAAAGATTTCGTAATTTTTCAAAAAATAATCGTTTAATTTTGCAGGGTTTTAAATTTTGTTAAGAAAAATTCAAATCATTTTAAAAGATATTTAAGAGTTATGAAAAAATTAAAAAAAATTTAAAGCAAAATGTAGGTTTTTGAAGATTTCGAACAAAAAATTTGCAAGTTGCTTAAAAATGTTGAAAGGTTTCAAGAGAATAACCACATTTCCAACTAAGACATTCAAAATTATTTTTTTTCAAATTAATTTAAAGATACTATTTAAAAGATTTCCAAATTGGTCAAAAAAGAATCTTTTAATTATGCAGGATTTTTTTTTAATTTGAGGAAAAATTTGAATCATTTTAAAAGATATTTAAAAGTTACAAAAAAATCAAAATAATTAAAAATTCGAAAAGATTTCGAAAAAATTTGAAACAAAATGTAGAGTTTTGAAGTTTTTGAAATGAATTTTTGAAA
>CAKNYM010051521.1:167708-182327 GCA_932195095.1 Andricus curvator
ATAAAAAAGTTGGAAACTTTTTAAGAATTTTGGAAGGTTTTTAAAGATTAAAGAAATTTTCTTAAGATTCCTGAGAAATTTAAATGATTTTTTTTAAATTTCAAAAGATTTCCAAATTTGTCAAAAAAGAATCTTTTAATTTTGCAGGGTTTTAAATTTTTTTTAGGAAAAATTCAAATCATTTTAAAAGATATTTAAGAGTTATGAAAACATTTAAAAAGATTTAAAAAAATTTAAAGCAAAATGCAGGTTTTTGAAGATTTTGAACAAAAAATTTGCAAGTTGCTTAAAAATGTTGAAAGGTTTCAAGAGAATAGCAAAATTTTCCTAAGAGTTCTAAGAAATTGAAAATGATTTTTTTCAAATTAATTTAAAGAGACTATTTAAAAGATTTCCAAATTGGTCAAAAAAGAATATTTTAATTATGCAGGATTTTTTGTAATTTGAGGAAAAATTTTAATCATTTTGAATAATACTTCAAGGTTTTGAAAACATTTCAAAATCATTTAAAATTTGAAAAGAATTCAACAAATTTCAATCAAAATATAGATGTTTGAAGATTTTGAAATAAATTTTCGAAGCTTCTTATGGACCTTGAAAGGTTTCAAGAGAGTAACATTTTCTCAAAATTCGTGGGAAAATTTAAAAATGTTTTTTATCTTGAAAAATTATTGTTAGAAGAATATTAAAGATTTAAAAAAGTTTAAAAAGATTTCCAAAATTGTCAGAAAAGAATCTGGAAGATTTTAAGGCAATTTGATTCATTTTGAAGAATTTTTATAAAAATCGAAGGAAAAGTTCGAATCATTTTAAAAGATATTAAAAAGTTTTGAAAAATTTCAAAATAATTTAAAATTTGAAAAGATTAAAAAAAATTTTTAACAAAATGAAGATCTTGGAAAATTTCTAAATAAAATCTGGAAGTCTTTTAAGGATTCTGAAAGCTTCCAAGACAATAAAGTTTTTTTTTAAATTCCTAGCAAATTTGAAATATTAAAAAAAGTTAATTTCGAAGAGAATATTCAAAAAGATTTCAAAAAATAAATTTTGATGTATAAATAATAATTGAACAATTATTAATATGAAATGACTCAAAATAAAAATTATTTAACTGTTAATTTAACAAATTGTAGGTTTCAAATAAAATGTAAGTCGTTCAATTTTTAATATTTCTAAATTAAATTTGTTCGAAATGATATAATTTTGAAAATTGGCATTGATTCATTCTTTAGTTTAGAGCACTGAAAAGAATATCGTTGATTTACATTTTTTAGCCAGAAATCTTTGAACTGTTCAATTTATAAATGTATGAAATATAAAAATTTAATTTAAACTTGTTCAATCTATAATTTTTAAAAACTTCCAATTTGAAGGTACAAATTGTTGAGCGTTTGAATAACAAATTTTTAAGCTTTAATTTTAAAAGTTTAATATTTAAAAGAGTTCCACTTTTGCTGCTTTAATTTGCAATTCAATTTTTATTACTTCAAATGAAAACATTTTTTTTTATTTGAATGGCCGTGACAAATGTTTGCTAACCAGAAAAAATCCAGGAAATGACCTAAAAATGAGCCTAAATCTTTCAAATTATATAATTGGATAGTAATTTCAATTTTAAATCATCGATACGAGAAGCAATCAAAGTTGAACATTATTTTTTAAAATCCTAAGCTGTTATTTGAATTTTGTTAACTAACTATATTTTATAAGATTAATTATTATTAGACTAATTTTAGTACTTGAACAACAGGACTGCAATTTTGCTCTGCTCGACAAAGTATTTGACCATCTTGATAAATCAATCTTTCTTCCGAAAACGTGTCGTCTTTTCCCACTGGATTTTTTTGAAAATCGCCATAATCTTGATTGGAACTGATAGAATCCAGAAATTCTTCCGTATCGCTACTGGAAGTCGAGCAATATTCATCGAAAGATGACCAATACATTATTTTATACTACAAATTTTAATGACATTTAAAAAAAAACGTGCGAAATGACAACAAAATTTGACAAAGTTTCTTAAATGGTATGAAACTTTCAATTTCGAATGACAGGCGACGATCATTTATTATTTTTTAAATCAAACTAATTTTAATTATAATAATATCTAATAAAAATTAAATACTTTTTACAACCACGAGAAAGATTTTATAGTTGTAAAAATATTTAATTATAAAAAGAATTTAAAGCATAAAATTAAATTTTGATGAAATAACTGAAATAATATTTCTCTTTACAATAAGTTTTCCATTTTCTATAATAAAACTTCTATATTTATTTTTCATACTTTCTATAAAATATTCTATTTAATTAGTATAATTACGTTATAGGCAATAAGAATTTTTTTGCAAAATAAAATTAAAGATAATTGGAACTTCGATTGTAATTATACTTATTTAAATATAAATTTAAACAATCACGAAGCGAATTTCAATAATCAGCGCCCTCAGGAAAAAGCGAAATAATAAATATTTTAATTAGTAAACTTATATTAGGTTATGAAAGTGTTTAAAAAAAGCTTTGAATCTTAATGTATGTGAATGAAAATTTTAGAAAAGCTCCTTGTTGTTTAAACGTTATTTCCATAAGAACACTGAAATGTCTGATGAACCGAATGACGAAAAACCAAAAACTATACCCCCAGTTATAAATTTTGTAAATGCTGGATTAGCTGGGTAATTACTAATTTTTTATTTCTATTTTTATATCTTATAAGAATCTTGTAAATACTTAAAACTAAATAATTTCAATTTTCCGAAATTTTAAATAAAGAATTTTATATTTTAATTTTTAAAGCAGTCGTGCTAAAAGTCAGATCTGTAAAAAAATCATGATTTTAAGAATTGAAATGATCTTTTCAGTTATATATTACTAAAGAAAAGCCATGGTTTTTTTATGAAAAAAGGTTAAAACTTACAAAAAATAATCATTACATTAATAGTTTTTGTAATTGATTTTTTTCTTATTGTCGCTTCTTACCAATTTACAAAAAATGGTTGAATTTTAATAAATCATGGCTTTTTCGGAAATATCATTTTCTACAACTCTACTGTTTCTAGTTTTTGAAATAAGTGAATAATCTTCAATTAAATAGTGGAAAAAAGTTGTTTCTTCAAAAAATTATGTTAACAATATTTCAGCTGTAGAAATGTTTACTTTAAAAATTAAGAACTTTAAAAGAAAATAGAACTTTAAAAAATAAGAGTTGTAGAGAATGCTATCCCAAAAAATAAAATATTCGAAATAGAAAATTCCCGAAATTATAAAATTGCCGAAATATAAAAAACCCGACTTGGAAAATTCTCGAATAATAAAATTCTCGTATAATTTAGAATATTAGCGAATTTGAAAATCTCCGAAAGTTTATAATATTACCGAATCTGAAAATACCCGAATAATAAAATTTTCGGTAGCAAATTGCCGAATTATAAAATATCCGAAACTGCAAAATTCCCGACTCTAGAAAATGATCAAATTTAAACAATTAAATTTTGTTTAAATATATTATATTTATTCATTAAAAATACATAAATGACATATTTTGATAACATTTTTTTGAATGTTCAGAGTATTTTTTTAAATTATTGTTTGAATTTAGAATAACAATACAAAACCAAGATTTTTATTACAAGAGCAATAATTTAAAAAACTACATTGAACATTAAACAAAATTTTATTTGATTAAAATATTTCATTATTGTACTTTTAAAAAGTAAATAATGTTGATTAAAAAAAGAACTTTTTCAATTGTTTAAATTCGGGAATTTTCTAGTGTCGGAAATTTGAAAGTGTCCGATATATTATAATTCGGCAATTTTCTGTCGCGAATTTTATTATTCCGAAATTTTCAGATTGTCAGGAATTTTTATACTTCGGCAGTTTTATAATATCGCGATTTTTCTATTTCGAATTTTTTTTCGGGAATTTCGCAGAGTTGTGAATTTTATTTTTCGATATTTTTCTGTCGTCCCATGCAATCTGCCAAAAATTTAGTTATCATTTATTAAAATTCAACCATTTTTAAAAAATTGGTAAGAAGCGTTAGGGGGGGGGGGGGGGTGGAGAGTTTGAGAAACGTGAAGTAATATTTTTTTAAATGTGATAATTTAAATAAAAGTAAAATAATATAAAAGAGGGTAGAGGGACGAGTGAAAAAATTATTTTTTGAAATCTGTTTTTTAGGTATTTGTAAAAGAGGGGTTAACAATTTTCAAAGCTTGAAAATTAAAAAAAATTATATGGGTTTAAAAATGATTTCAAATTTTTTATATGTACAGTTTTCGATGATAAATAATATAAAATTACAAATTTATAAATTATAATATAAACTGTATACGATAAAATAATTTTTGATCGAGTTAAACTTTTTGAAATACTAACAAAAATTAGGTTTGTTCTGTATTTGATTAATGGGATACTTACTTATTGACAATTAAAAAAAAATTATTTTTCATAAAATTAGTTCTTTTCAAACGGAAGAAACACACCACTATTTTTTTTGCACGTGAACAATTTTTTGTTCTCAGTCATTAGTACTTATTTAAAATAAGTGTTGCATTAACCAATTGCAAAAAATCTAACATTTAAAAAAATTATTACTTGATCTAAAATTATTTTCTCTAAAATATGATTTTATATTATTATTCTTTATCGTAAACTGTACACACACAAAAATAAAATTTAAGAAATTAAATTCAGAATAAATCAAAATTTAAACTTGTCTATAATTAAAATATTCAAATTTAACTAAGAAATTTTTGGAAATTACAAGAAAACAAGAATCCAAATTGGATTGTTGGATTCTTGTATTTTTTTTTTGATTTTCAAGAATTTCGTGGTTGAAAATAAAAAATTAGTCGTAATTGATTTTATGTTTCCTAATATTAAAAACATAAATAATTAAAAAATTTGTAATAACAAATTTTTAAATATTAAATGTTTTCATGATTTTTGAAACGCTTTAAATTGATTTTCTAAAATAAAATATGATAGAATATCGGTTGTTGGATTTATTCTCGGAAAGAGGAGAAATTATTATTTTTTGTTTCTTTTACGAATAAACAATTTTTTTTAATAATAAAAATTATGATGCGCGCGAGGAGTTTCTTATGGCAGTCAAATTCTCAACATAAATATTTTAGGTTGGCTTCTTAAAAGAAACAAAATTTTTGTTGTTTTCCTGGTTAGAAAATCTTTTTTCCGGGACATTACAATGAAAAATTAAAACTTTCCAATCTGAAATTTTTTTAATTTCTGTATTAAATACATAACAACAAAATCAAAGCATTCAAACTCTTCTAAATTTGATGTATGTAATATGAAAATTGAAATTGTTTATAAATTTTGATTTGGAATTCTTTGAAGTTTGAAAAGTTTAATTTTTAATTAAAAAAATTAATTTTTTTTGTGCATTTTTCAACATTTTGGTTAATATTTTTATTGACTTAAAGGGAGTCAAATTCTTTATTTTGGACTTTTTTTCTTGCTATGAAAAAGAGGAATTTTTTATTTTCAATTTTTTGCTGAATCGGAAGAGAGAATTTTTTTTATTTTTAAATCTTTATTCAATTGGAAGAAATGAAAATTTGGTATTCAATTTTTTTCTGAATTGGAAGAGGGAAGTTTTTAATTTTTTACATTTTGATTAATATTTTAAAATCTTCGATTTTTCTCTGAATCGGAAGAGAGAATTTTTTTATTTTTAACATCTTTATTCAATTGATAGGGAGGAAATTTTGGTACTTAATTTGTTTCTGAATTGGAAAAGAGATGATTTAAATTTACTTCTGAATTGGAATAGGGATATTTGGTATTTTTAACATTTTTATTGAGTTAGAAGAAAAGAACTTTTGGTTTATAATTTTTTTTTGAACTGAAAGGGAGCATTTTTTTATTTAAAAAATTTTTGTTATTATTTTAATTGATTTGAAGGCGGGAAATTTTTATAATCTTCACATTTTCCCTAAGCTGAAGGGGGGTGGGGGCATTTTTAATTTTCAATTTTTTTCTGAATTGTTAATTTTTAACATTTTAATTAATATCTTTATTGACTGAAAACGGGTCAGATTCTTTATTTTAGAAATTTTTTTTTATGAAAAAGAGGAATTTTTAACTTTTGACATCTTTATTCAATCAGTAGGTAGGAAATTTTGGTGTTTTATTTGTTTGTGAATTGGAGGAGGGACTTTTTTCATTGTTAAGATTTTGATGAACATTTTTAATTTTTTTCTGAATCAAAAGATAGCAATTTTTTATTTTTGACATCTTTATTCAATTTGAAAACAGCAAATTTTGTTAGTTAATTTGTTTCTGGATTGGAAGAGGGAATTTTCAACACTTTTATTAATATTTTAATTGAGTTGAAGCGGGGAAGATTCTTTATTTTAGACAATTTTCTTCAAATGAAAAGGAATAATTTGAATAAAAATTTTTTCTGAATCGGAAAAAAGAAGTTTTTTATTCAAAACATGTTTATTTGATTGGAAGGGAGAAAATTTTGGTAATTAATTTGTTTCTGAATTGGGAGCAGCGATTGTTTAAAATTTATTTCTGAATTGGAAGAGGGACATTTTGTATGTTTAATATTATAATTTTTTTCTGAACTTAAAGAGAGCATTTTTCTTATTTTTTTATGTTTCGGTTAATATTTTAATTGAGTTCCAGGGGGAAAACTCTGCAATTTTAACATTTTTCTTAAAACAAAAAAGGGGGGCATTTTTAAATTTTTTTCTGCATTGGAAGAGGGATATTCTTTATTTTTAACATTTTGATTGAGTTGGAAGGGAGATTTTGGTTTTTAAGTTTTGTTCTGAATTGGAAGAGGGAATTTTGTTATTTTTCAAATTGTTAGTTTTTACGAAAATTACTTAATACTAGTCAGCGCCTTATAGGGGAAACCTTCCTACAGTGGATAATGCAACCTACAGTGGATAATAATTAATTAAGTACACAAATAAAAGAAAAATAATTAATTTTATATTTAATTTATGAACACGTATGGTGTCTTAACTAATAATTAAACTGAATGAATTATTTTACATATATTAGTATTTTTAATTAATGGCTATCCACTGTAGGTTAAATTATCCACTGTATGAAGTTTCCTCCTGGTTAATTCATGTCCTATTATTTCTTTCTTAAATATTTTTTTTTTGCAGTATGTGTGGAGTATGTGTTGTTCATCCAACCGATGTTGTGAAAAATAGGATGCAAATCAGCACACAGACAGTCACAATTCGGCAAACTTTTTTTCATATTTTAAAAAACGAGAGGATAATTAATTTTTATGATGGACTGAGTGCTAGCCTTGTTAGGCAGGCCACTTACACAACAACCCGATTAGGCATTTATAATCAACTTCAAGATATTTGGAGGTAAAATTATGATTTTAAATCACCCAACATTGTACATAATTTATTTTTCAAGGAATCTGTATTATCATCAGAGAATAACAGAAATTGTTAACGTCTTTTCAGACTAGATGGAAATATGAAATAAAAATGATTTTAATTAATTTTTTTCTGAAAAAAAGATCTTCTTCTTTCGCTCCGCTGGTAATCAAACCATAGAACTTCCGATTGCCGGTCGGGTGCTTTTCCATTAAGCCACTAGAGAGATCGACAGAAGAAACTTTTTTCAGAAAATACACGCATTATTTTGCAAGGTGGCACATATCAAATTTTTCAAGGAATCTGTATTATCATCAGAGAATAACATAAATTTTCAACGTCTTTTCAGACTAGATGGAAATAGAAATTAAAAATTATTTTAATTAATTTTTTTCTGGAAAAGTTCTGTGGTTCGATTCCCAGCGGAGCGAAAGGAGAGGATCTCTTTCAGAAAAAAATTAATTAAAATAATTTTTAATTCATATTTCCATCTAGTCTGAAAAGACGTTAAAAATTTCTGTTATTCTCTGATGATAATACAGATTCCTTGAAAAATTTGATATGTACCAGCTTGCAAAATAATGCGTGTATTTTCTGAAAAAAGTTTCTTCTCTCGATCTCTCTAGTAGCTTAATGGGAAAGCACCCGACCGGCAATCAGAAGTTCTGTGGTTCGATTCCCAGCGGAGCGAAAGGAGAAGATCTTTTTTCAGACAAAAATTTTTTAATTTTAAATAAAATTTTTGACCTTTAAAAATTGTATTCAAACAGAGAGAAATATACTAGCAAGCCTAGTTTTCTTGCTCTATCTGGGATGGCTGCTTTTGCTGGTGGTTCAGGAGCTTTTGTTGGGAATCCAGCTGATCTGGCATTAGTCAGAATGTCCACTGATGGTCGTCTACCTCCGGGTAAATTAAAATTTGTTTCAAAACATTTTTAGAGTCATTAAAATTACAGTAATATATTTTCAAGGTTTCAAAACAAAATCAAAGACTTTTTCCTAAGACAATTTTCAGGTTTGTAATCTACAGTTTTTAAAAAGTGAACTCATAGCTGTTTTTCTGACCCTATATCTTTGTCCACTAGCTTATGACACTCACCTTTGACCTCTGACTTATTACTCTTGACCTCTGCCCTTTGGCCTTTGATTCATTGACCTTTGACTTCTGCAGGGTGGCTGCAGGTCAGAGAACACCTGATAAACAGAGGAAAGTTAGGGCTGCCACACTGTCACTTATTATATTTTTTCAAGATAAAGTCACTTTTTTTGATGAAAAGATAACTTTAGTCACTTTTCTTTAAATAGATTAACCCATGGGTTAATTTGAATTGTTTTGAAATATTTTAGGGTATTTTAAAAGATTTCAAGAAAGTTTTAATAGATTTCAGTAATTTAAAGGGATTTTAAAGATTTTAGGGTATTTTCAAGAATTCCGAAAAATGTTTAAGAGCTTTAAAAAGTTTAAAAAGATTTAAAATTATTTCAAAGAATGTAAAATATTTTAGGGTATTTTAAAAGATTTCAAGGATTTTTAATGGGCTTTAATCATTTGAAAGGATTTCAAAGGATTAGAAATATTTTTGGTAATTTTAAAAGATTCCAAGGAATTTTTAATTGACTATAATAATTTGAAAGGATTTAAAAGGATTTTAGTGTATTTAAAAAAAATCCAAGTAATTTTAAGAGCTTGAAAAAGTTTTAAGAGATTCCAAAAGATTTCAAAGGCTTTAAAATAATTTAGGGTATTTTAAAACATTCTACAGAATTGTAAATATGTTTAAATAATTAGAATGGATTCCAAAGGATTTTTAAAGATATTAAGTTTTTTTTTATAAATGAAAAGGAATGTCCAAGAGCTTTAAAAAACTTCAAGGGATTTGAAAAGATTTGAAAGGATTTATAATATTCTAGAGAGTTTAAAAAGATTTCAAGGAATTTTCAATTGACTTCACTAAATTTTAAGGGATTTCAAAGTATTTAAAATATTTAAGGTATTTTAAAATATTCCAAGAAAGTTTCAATAGATTTCAATAATTTGAAGGGATTTTGAAAGATTTTATGGTATTTTCAAGAATTCCGAAGAATTCTCAAGAGCTTTAAAAAGTTTAAAAAGATTTAAAATTTGTTCAAAGAATGTAAAATATTTTAGAGTTTTTAAAAGATTTCAAGGATTTTTAATTGGCTTTAATAATTTGAAATGATTTCAAAGGATTTGAAATATTTTTTGGAATTTTAAACGATTCCAAGGAATTTTTAATTGACTTCAATAATTTGAAAGGATTTAAAAGAATTTCAGGGCATTTTTAAAAATTCCAAGGAATTTTAAGACCTTTAAAAAGTTTCAAAAGGTATTTTTAAAAATTCCGAAAAATTTTCAAGAGCTTTAAAAAGTTTCAAAGGATTTCAAAAACTTTCAAAGGATTTGACATATTTTAGGGAGATTTAAAATATTCCAAGAAATTGTTAATTGACTTCAATAATTTGAAAGGATTTCAGGGCATTTTTAAAAATTCCAAGGAATTTTAAGACCTTTAAAAAGTTTCAAAAGGTATTTTTTTAAATTCCGAAAAATTTTCAAGAGCTTTAAAAAGTTTCAAAGGATTTCACAAACTTTCAACGGATTTGACATATTTTAGGGAGTTTTAAAACATTCCAAGAAATTCTTAATTGGCTTAAATAATTTAAAAGGATTTCAATGGATTTGAAGTATTTCAGAGAATTTTCAAAGATTCCATGGAATTTTCAGTTGACTTTAATAATTTGAAAGGATTTTGAAGGATTTTAGTGTATTTTTCAAAAATCCAAGTAATTTTAAGAGCTTGAAAAAGTTTTAAGGGATTCCAAAAGATTTCAAGGGCTTTAAAATAATTTAGGGTATTTAAAAGTATTCCACAGAATTTCAAATATATTTAAATAATTAGAATGGATTCCAAAGAATTTTTAAAGATTTTAAGTTTCTTTATAAATTACAAGGAATTTTCAAGAGCTTTACAAAACTTCAAGGGATTTTGGAAAGATTTCAAAGGATTTAAAATATTCTAGAGATTTTTAAATGATTTCAAGGAATTTTCAATCGACTTCAATAAATTTAAATGGATTTCAATGTATTTGAAATATCTAAAGTATTTTGAAAGATTCCAAGAAAGTTTTAATATATTTCAGTACTTTGAAGGGATTTTAAAGGATTTTAAAGATTTAATGGTATTTTCAAGAATTCCGAAGAATTCTCAAGAGCTTTAAAAAGTTTAAAAAGATTTAAAATTTGTTCAAAGAATGTAAAATATTTTAGAGTTTTTAAAAGATTTCAAGGATTTTTAATTGGCTTTACTAATTTCGAATGATTTCAAAGGATTTGAAATATTTTTTGGAATTTTAAAAGATTCCAAGGAATTTTTAATTGACTTCAATAATTTGAAAGGATTTAAAAGAATTTCAGGGCATTTTTAAAAATTCCAAGGAATTTTAAGACCTTTAAAAAGTTTCAAAAGGTATTTTTAAAAATTCCGAACAATGTTCAAGAGCTTTAAAAAGTTGTAAAGGATTTCAAAAACTTTCAAAGGATTTGACATATTTTAGAGAGTTTTAAAATATTCCAAGAAATTGTTAATTGACTTCAATAATTTGAAAGGATTTCAGGGCAATTTTAAAAATTCCGAGGAATTTTAAGACCTTTAAAAAGTTTCAAACGGTATTTTTAAAAATTCCGAAAAATTTTCAAGAGCTTTTAAAAGTTGTAGAGGATTTCAAAAACTTTCAAAGGATTTGACATATTTTAGGGAGTTTTGAAATATTCCAAGAAATTGTTAATTGACTTAAATAATTTTAAAGGATTTCAAAGGATTTGAAATATTTTAGAGAATTTTCAAAGATTCCATGGAATTTTTAGTTGACTTTAGTAATTTAAAAGGATTTTGAAGGATTTTAGTGTATTTTTAAAGAATCCAAGTAATTTTAAGAGCTTTAAAAAGTTTTAAGAGATTCCAAAAGATTTCAAAGGCTTTAAAATAATTTAGGGTATTTTAAAATATTCTACAGAATTGTAAATATATTTAAATAATTAGAATGGATTGCAAAGGATTTTTAAAGATTTCAAGTTTCTTTATAAATTACAAGGAATTTTCTAGAGCTTTGAAAAACTTCAAGGGATTTGAAAAAATTTCAAAGGATTTTAAATATTCTAGAGATTTTTAAAAGATTTCAAGAAATTTCCAATTGACTTCACTAAATTTGAAGGGATTTCGAAGTATTTAAAATATTTAGGGTATTTTAAAAGATTCCAAGGAATTTTTAATTGACTTCAATGATTTGAAGACATTTCAAAGGATTTAGGGTATTTTTAGAAATTCCAAGGAATTTGAAGAGCATTACAAATTTTCAAGTGATTTCAAAGGATTTCAAATATTTTAAGGAATTTTTAATTGACTTCAATAATTGGAAGAGATTTCAAAGGATTTAAGGATATTTTAGAAGATTCCAAAGGATTTTTAATATATTTCAATAATTTGTAGGAATTGCGAAAGATTTTAAGGATTTTAGGGTATTTATGAAAATTCCGAAGAATTTTTGAGAGCCTTAAAAAGTTTCAAGGGATTTCAAAAGATTTGCCATATTTTAGGAAGTTTAAAAAAGTTCGACGGAAATTTTAATTGACTTCAGTCATTTGAAAGGATGTCAAAGGATTTGAAATATTTTATGGAATTTTAAAAGATTCAAAAGAATTTTTAATTGATTTTAATAATTTTAAGGGATTTAACAGTATTTGAAATACTTTTAGGTATTTTAAAATATTCCAAGGCATTTTAAAGAAATTAAAACAAAATTTAAGGTATTTCAAAGGATTTTAATGATTTTGAGGGATTTAGAAAACTTGCATGCGGTTCTAAAGAATTTCATAGAATTCTGGCAGATATGGAATGATGTTTTTACAGGAACTTATAAGGTTTAGGAATTAATATTGTAAATGGTTCCAAGAGATTTTATAAGTTTTCCGAGGATTACAATGTATTTGAATAATTATTATTTTTTATTGATTATCCAATTAATAATTATTTAATAATAACGTATTTGGAATTCGCCGTGAATTCTTATTAATTTATCCTGAATTCTTTTAAATTTATTTCAGTTCTTTGAAATTCTCTTGCATTTTTGGAAATCACTTGAATTTTTTTTAATTCACTCAAGTTGAATAAATAATTTTAATTCATTGAATTCACTCAGTTCAGTGGACCTTTTTGAGTTTTTTTAGTTTTTTTTTAAATTCATCCTGAAGTCCTTTAAACTCACCTTGAATTCTTAGGCATTTAACGAAATTCTTTTAAATTTCCTTAAATTTTTTATAAATTCAGTGATTTAATTTTTTCATATTTTTTCATTGTTTTCAATTCACTTGAATTGTTTTCAATTCACTTGAATTGTTTTCAATTTGCTTTAATTTTTTTTCAATTTAGTTTAATTGTTTTCAATTTAATTGAATTTTGTTTAAATTCAACCAAAGAGATCAATTTTATAATAAACCGATGAATTTTATAACCAAAGAGACGAATTTTCAACAAATAAAGATTTTTTTCGTCAAGAAAGAAAAAAATTTCATCCAAATTGTTTCAATTTCAAGCAAAAAAAAACGATTTTTCTGTAAAATATTTGAATTTTCTACGTGAAAATACATTCAGAAAAATGGTTTTTTGTTTCAATGAAAATTTATCTTTAATTCAAAAAAATGTTCTTTGAATGAAAGAATTTTTTTTTCTGAGTATAAATCGACTTCAATTTTACTGAAGTCAGTGAAATTTTTTAAAATTTAATTGAATTCTTTTGAAGTTCACTTGTCTTATGATATCCTGAAATCGTTAAAATCCACCTCAAGTTCTTATAAGTTTATCGAATTCTTTTGAATTCTTTGAAATTCAAAATAACAATATTCACATTATTATTGCACATTAGTCAATTTAAGACACTTTTTGAGTTAGAAGTTAGTCACTTTTGGTAATTTTTTTGCTTTTTATTAAAAATTTAGAATTAAACATTAAAAATGGTTTTATTTCATTTATAAAAAATTCGATATTAAAAATGTTACACGATTATAATTTATATTTTTAAATATTAATGGTCAGGCAAAATGAAAAATTAGTCAGGGATAAATCAGATAAAATTCAGGGAATTTTGAAAATGATGTTTGGCGGCCACCTGTTTTTGGACATTGTTCTATGACCCTTAACCTTTAACCCCTGACTTTATGACTTCTAGACATTGGTCTCTATCCCAAGAGACTTCTTCTCTTCTTCTCAGACTTTTTTTTCTTAATATTAAAACCTAAATTAATATTTTCTAACTCGTTTATTGTTAGGTCAAAGGAGAAACTATAAGAACGTTATAGATGCGTTTATAAGAGTTTCTAAGGAGGAAGGAATAACTAATTTATGGAGAGGAAGTGTCGCCACAATAGGCAGAGCAGTTGTTGTCAATATTTCTCAATTAGCAACTTATAGCCAATCAAAATACATGATTCATTCATCCTGTAAGTTTTTTTGATGCATGTAATTATTAAATGCCTATTAAGACGTTAATTAGGTCGTTCAACCCTCCTCACTTCCTCAATTTCTTCCTCATCTACTTCCCCTCTCCTCGCTTCCCCGGCCAACACTCCCTTTCACCTACTTCCCCATCCCACATATCTCCTCATTTCCATACTTAACCTCCCACCACTTCCCCTACTCCCCTTCTCTCATTCCCCCTCATTCCCCTACTTCTTTTATTCCCCGCCCCCTCCCTGCATCCCCCATTCCTCCTCTTCCCTACTCACCCTCTCCACACTTCCCCCCTGAGATTCCCCCATCACTTTCCAAATTTCTTCCTCATCTACGTCCCCCTCTCCTCACTTCCCCAGACAACACTCTTCTTCCCCTAGTTCCCCATCCCACAATTCCCTTTACTTTCCTACTTACCATCCCACCATTTTCCCTAGTCCCCCTTCACTCATATCCACACCTATCTTACTCCCAAACCAGCATGACTTCTTCTTCCCCTATCATTTTTCCCGAACGTCCTCAACTTCCCCTCTCCTCCCCTACTCACCCTCCCGACACTTCAAACTTTGCTTCCCCCCTTACTTTTCCAATTTCCTCATATATTTCCACCTCCCCTCACTTCCCCAGCCAACACCTTCCCTCCCCCACTTCCCCAACCCAAATTTTCCCTCACTTCCCTACTTACCCTCCGACCTGTTCCCCTACTC
>CAKNYM010051521.1:182337-206466 GCA_932195095.1 Andricus curvator
CGCCTTTACTCTCCCTCACCTTATTTCCCCTTCCCCCACCTCTCATTTGTCCTCCCTTCACCTTCTTCCCCCTTGTTTTGCCTCTCCGTATTTCCCCTACTTCCCCTCCCTCCATTTGCCCTCGTTTCTTCTTACTTTCTGTCATAATTTTCTCCCACTTTCCCCATTTTCCCTCTTTTTACTCTCCCTACATCTCCCCCTATTATTTCCTCTACTTCCCAATTCCTCATTTTTGCTACTTTCCCTCCCTCCATTCCCCCTTATTTCGCCTGCCCTCCCTCTCCTTATTTCTTCTTACTCCCACTTCCTTTATTTCCCCTACTTCCCTTCCCCTTATTTCTTCTCACTTCCCCTATCTTTATTTTCGTTAATTTCTCCTCACTCCCGCTCTTATCATTTCCTCTCACTTCCCCTACTTGTTCTCCTCTCAGCACCCCTACTTCCTCATCCCTTATTTTCCCTACCCCCTATCTTCATTTCCCTTATTTCTCTGCGTCTCCCCCCCTTATTTCCCCCCACTTCCTCTCAGTAAATTATTTCTAAATATCTGAATGAATTTGATTGAACAATTAATTTCCAAGTATATAAATAACTCTACATATAACTAGAAAATAATTGAAATTCGTTTATAGTTAACGTACGAGAAGGTTTTTTATTGCACTTTTACTCTGCAATGGTATCAGGATTGATCACTTCCATCAATTCAATGCCATTTGATATTGCAAAAACGAGGTAAAATATTTAAATATATAATTTGTCTTATTTTTTGCTCACTTCACTATTCAACAAATTTGAGACAGATGAAGTTAGAACGTTGTTTGTTTTAAGATTTTCAAAATTAGAAATCCTTTAAATATGTGAAGAGTTCGAAAAGAAAATTTCCTTTCCCCCCATTTTTTCCTGGGTATAGACTCTTATATATGGTGGCAAAAAAGTATGGAAACCCCTAGAAATCTCTGTGGTTTGTTAAAAAAAAAAACCGAGGTCATACCCAGGTAACTTTCAACGAGGAATCCTACGATGGCCTTGGATGTGTCCTTGAATTAAATTTTCAAGATCATTTTAAGGTGAGCCTTCTTTTTAAAAATGGCAACCCCTATTTTTGGTGCCAGAATCGAAAAGAGCGGGAAATTTTACGTTCGGGTATGTGTTTCTACTAATTCTGCGAGATTCCCACAAGGTCCTGTGACAACGGAATTTGACCTTTATTTGACCTGTAGAGGTCACGTTAACCGATGACCCTCAAGGTCAAATCCAAGGTCACCGTCGGATTCCTCGTTGAACGTTCTAGGGTTTTTTTAAACAAACGATAGAGATTTCTAGGGGTTTCCATACTTTTTCGCCACCCTGTATATAAAAAATAATAATGAATCAATTTTTCAGGATCCAAAATACGAAATCTGTAAAAAAATCACCAAGTATGGTCGGTGTTATAATCAATATCATAAAAACTGAAGGACTTCTAGCCCTCTGGAAAGGATTTGTGCCAACCTACTGTAGAATAGGACCACTTACAGTATTAATTCTTGTTATTAATGAACAATTTGGCAATCTTTACAAAAATTACGTCATGAAATGATGCTTCCCAAAAAATAAAAATTTTATAATACTAAATAATTGTTATTCCTAACAGTAAATAAAACTTTAGAAAATTATAAAATATATTATCAAAAATTCCTTGAGCTACAGTGGATTATAGGCAGTAGGACATTTTTCCAGGGTTACATTTTCATAATCAAAATGCATTTTTGCAATAAAATTCACTGACAGTTCTATATTTGTTTCCACAGTATTTTTTCTCTTTTTCGCTGTCCTAGACAAAATCTTCCGTAAATTTTTAAGCTGTTCTTCAACTTTAGCAATTGTCAGCTTCATAGCAGTTCCAATAGAAGTGAACAACACTCGCTTCTTATGATCTCCAGTGATTGGAATCAGATGAGAACCTTCTTTTGTTGCAGGATTAAATTTGATCTAGTTGTTAAATTACTGATTAATTTCTTATGTTAATTTATTAACATTTGGCCCAGGAAAGGCTTTTTCTGGAAAGTTAAAACGCTTTTCGATTTTTTCAAAACTTAGGTTAAATGATGAAGTTTGACCCCTAAAAGAAGTCGATCATATGATTCTAAGTGCTGACTCAAAAATGTTTAAGATGAAAACTACGAAAAATTCGAAAAATGATCTTAAATTAACTTTTTTATTAGTAACAACAAATTTTAACTAGGAATCTGTATTATCATCGTAGATGTTAACGATAAATAAGAAGAGAAATCTTTTCACACACTGTGAAAATGGAAATCTACAATATCGATCAAGTTATCTCTTCTAATACAGAAAATCTTTAACTTCTTCTCAGACTAGATGGAGCTATGAATTAAAAAAATTTAATTAAATTTATTCAGAAAAAAGATCTTCTCCTTTCACTCCGCTGGCATTCGAACGCCAGGTCAACTGATTGCCGGTCAGGTGCTCTAACCACTAAGCTACTAGAGAGATCGGAAGAAGAACACTTTTTCTGCAACACGCTTTATTTTGTAAGATGTTATGTTTTAATACAAGTCAATTTTTAGTAGGAATCTGTAATTGTTGACCGGGCGTTCGAATCCCAGCGGAGCGAAAGGAGAAGATCTTTTTTCTGAATAAACTTATAATAATTTTTTTAAATTTATAACTCCATCTAGTCTGAGAAGACGTTAAAGATTTTCTGTATTAGAGGAGATAACTTGATCGATATTGTAGATTTCCATTTTCACAGTGTGTGAAAATATTTCTCTTCTGATTGATCGTTACCATCTCCGATGATAATTCAGATCTCTAGTAGCTTAGTGGTTAGAGCACCTGACCGCCAATTAGTTGACCTGGCGTTCGAATCCCAGCGGAGCGAAAGGAGAAGATCATTTTTTCTGAATAAATTTAATTTGAAAAACAAGAAATTATTCGAAAAGTTTTCTGCAAGTGTCATATCAATCAATAAACCCATTCTCTAATTATCGCCATTATAATTTCAAAAAAATTGCTTTTTCCCAGCGTCGAAGCTGTTTTTCTTGAATTATCATAGAGTGAATAATTATGACAATACACAAGGGAAATGATTTTAAACCACCAACCAACCAACTTTTCTTAACATTTTTTTAAAATCCTATTAGGGACAAAACTACTAGGAAAGTTCAATTTTATTTTTTTTCGAAATTTATACAAGTGCTGATGGGATTTATGTCCCAAAAAAGACTACTGAAATATTTAAAGTACCAAAAGAGTTAAAAAAATGTCCCGTTTCACCAGGACTTTTTAAGGACCAAAGTACCGGAAAAGTCCTACTTAATTTTCAAAATAACTTTACAAGCTCTAAATAATTCTTTATGGGATTCATGTCCTAAAAAAGTACTGCCCAAATAGGACGAAAGTACCAACAAATTTCAAAATATGTCCCATTTCATTAAAGTTTTTTTAGGACAAAAGTACCGGAAAAATCTCTTTTAATTTTATTTTGAAAATTTTACAAGCCCCAAATAATTTTTGGGACAAAAGTACTGGAAAAGTTACATTTTTTATTGATGAAATTTTTACAAGTGCTGTTTCATAGGGTCCCAAAAAACCGCTATAAGTGAAAAATTGGGTTTTGCGAGTCTTAGGCGCTAATTATAATTTCTTTGTGGTTGCTTTGAGTACAACTGCTTCTAATACCTAATACATTAATTTCTACTGAAAAAAGTTTGAATAATGAATAATGCTAGAAAGTGGCAATTTTTCCAGAAATTTTTCACTTTTTTCCACTTTTTAATTAGAGTGAGGATGTAATTTATTCGAGTTAACAAAAATAATTCTGTAAACAATTTATTATAATTTTTAATGATATCATCTTTTTGAATAATGCTAGAAAGCTGCGTTTTTTCGGAAATTTCCAATTTTTCAGAAAATTTTCATAAAAAATGTTTGTTTGTTTGTTCTTATGACTCTAATTCTAATAGATGTCCTGAGTGATAATACCAATACTTTTTGATTCATTTGTTGCTACGAATAAAAAAATTATTTTAAAGATCAAGACCATTTTTTGACTTTTTAGTAATTTTTAAAATTCTCGTTTTTCCTAATTCAATTGAACATTTATTGGTTATTAATACTTTCATATAAAATAAAAATGAAACATGTAAAAATAATATAATAAGAATAAAATAAATATTGAAATATAAAGAAATATTCCAATAAAATTGTATGAATATAGAATATAAATAAAAGACATTTTCTATTATTTTTACAATATTAATATTTTAAAATATGAGTAATGAGTGATGTTTTTAAACAAAAAAATGGATAAGTAATAATAATATTTAAGGATTTGGCGGCACTGACTTATTCTTCAAATTATTCGTTCCGGAAGTGATAAAGGTTGGAAAAAACAATTTTTTCTCATAAATAAATTGTTAAGAATTAATATTTTAGCTTTATTAATATAAATGTAATACTCAAATTCAATAAAAAAAATTTGAATGAAAAAAAAAATGGTCACAGAATTCCTGCAGCAGGATTCGAGCCCAAACTTTCCGGTTACAAACTCGGAGAGCTACCGCCTGATATAAACTAAGTTCGCCTTCTTAAACATTTTTGAGACAGCACTTAGAATCATCCGATCGAGTTTTTCTAGGAGTCAAATGTCATGATTTGATTTATATTTTGAAAAAATCGAAAAAGCGTTTTCACTTTTCAAGAAGAGCCTTTTTTTGAACCTCATTAGAGTATAGTATAATTTCCGAAAGATTACATCACATTCTTCAGCCAGTGTCTTCAATTTTTTCCACGGATAAAAGGAGAACGCTGAATGTCTCAAAGGAGCGATTCCGATAGCATATCTTTCCATTGTCGAAATCCCATTAGGTGAATCAAAAGATGTGACATCCTGAAAGATAGGGGGTATTCCACCGGAAGGAGGATTCGCATTCGAATCAATTGTATTTTCCGTTTTATTGTAAGATCCACTTACAGCGAATTTCACCCAGTCAATAAGATGTTGTGCATGACCATAGTAAGGATGGATATCAATCACCATAACATCAACTTTATCATCGTGACGACGATAACAATGAAAATCGAAAGCCACGTATCCAAAATACCCATTTTCTTGAAGAGTTTCTGACAACATGGAAACCGTTGGTTCTATTGCATGGATCTCTACAGAATTCTCTGGTATCATGTAAATGAAACATTCCTCATTTGGATCTACGGACGAATAAAGCAGGAATTAGAATCTGCCCCCTTTTTTACCTAATCTGCTTTTTTCCCTTAAAAATTTAAAAATCCACTAAAATCGCGAATTTTCGTCTAATTTGCCCCCTTTTTAAGGTTTCGTAGTCCCGGGCAGAAACCCTTATCGTTATGGTCGGGTGTCCGTCCGTCGTATTTTTTTCCAAGAAGAGCAAGTGATAACTCCTAATTCACAGCTTATAGCTCAGAATGGGTGGGGAAATAGGGGGAAGGAGGGGATTAGAAGTAGGGTAGTGAGGGGAAATGAAGGGTGGGGTGGTAGGGGACGTGAGGTGAAATGAGGATGAGGGTAGGTGGGCAGATGACAATTCCGGGCAGATGACAATTCCGCCCTGGGACCTGCGAACGGTTCCCCCACTACACGGCTTCCCCTCACTCAGCCGAACTGCTGCCGCCGATCCTCCTTTGTACCTAATGAGGACTCGAATGCGGAATATAACGTTTTTTCAAATGAGCACTTGGTAATTGATAAATACAATATTCGAAATATGCGAATTATAACGATTCCAACGATATTTCATTTGAATTAAAAAATTGAGAATTAAAGAAGAAATGTTCAAGTTTATGTGAAATGTTATAAACAAATTTTTCAGTATTTTTATGAAATCCACCGAAGTAGCTTTAATTTATTGGTTGGCTGAAATTTAAATAAATAATAATTTTGCACTCCCAGTCCAAAAGTATGAATAGTGTCATCCCTAGCTTAATTTGGAAACTCATTAACAAACATCATACATTTTTTGTACTGCTTAACCAATTTGTTTATGAAAGTTAATTAAAAATACTATTTTAACACATAAGAAGCAGAATATAAAGCATTTTCATGGAGTCAATCTAAAAAAAAAAAATGTCCTAAATTCTATTTGCTTAAGTGTCAAAAAAATTTTTTAAACATGAATTCGGCAAATTTTGAAAATAATTATTCTTCATTCAAAAAAAAATCTCAGCCAAAATGTTAAATTTCCAATCCAAAAAGACAAATTTCTGGCAAAACAATTTAGTTTTCAACCCAAAGATATGAATTTTGAACGAAAAAGTTTAATTTTCAACACAAAAATATGAATTTTCTACCAAAATAATTGAATTTTCAACTGAAAAAGATAAATTATCAAGCAAAAATTGAATAGTTACAATTGCAGTTTAAAAATTTATTTTTAACTGAATGAAAACGTACTTTCAACAGAAAGGTACAAATTTCAACCAAAGAAATGAATTTTTTACCAAAATAATGAGTCTTCAATCACAAAAATGTATTTTTAACAAACCAAAAATTTCTATCCAAAAAGATTAATTTGTAACAAAATACATGAATTATCACAAAACTATTTAAAATTAAGGCATTTTCAACCAAAGAAATGAATTTTCGAACAAACATGGAATAGTTGAATTATCGGTCAAAAATAATTTATTTTCAACCCAAAAAAATTGATTTTCATTAAAAACTGAAAAAATGTTTAGTGAATTATTAATTTGGAAACAAATAATAAAAATGAATTCTTTTTCGAAAAATAAATTTAAAAAAATATTTTTGAAAATTTTCAAAATAAAATCTGGAAGGTTTTGAAGCAATTTTTTTTTATTTTGCCGGATTTTCAAAAAATTGTAGGAAAAATTCATGTTTCAAGATAATAAATAACAAAATTTGCATTAGATTCCTGGAAATTTTTTAAATTATTTTTGAGAACAAATTTTTAACTGAATATTAAAAAAGATTTAAAACAAATTTCGATGTATAAATTAATGTTTCCAGCTTAAAATTGCCTGAAATTATTTAATTTTGAAAATTTATACATTTTTTTATTGATTCTTCAATGTTGAATTATTAAACATTTTTGCTCAGACTTTTTTTCTTTATCGACTGAAAAATCTTTCTTGGTTAAAAATTCAACTCTTTTTATAAAAATTCCTTTTTTTCTTGGTTTGAAAGATAGTCTGTTTTGGTTCAGGCTTAAGTTGATAAAAGAAAACAGAAATGCCAGCAGTAAAACGTCTGGAGACAGTAATATCAAACATATTATTTTTGAAAGGTAGAATAATTTTTTTCAAAATTTCCGGAATTCAGTTTTTAACTTTTTTTCGACACTTAAGCAAATGCAATTTTCTGTTTTGGTGTCTGTTCAAAATTTCTAAAGTCAGATTTAGAAAACGACATTTTTGAGATTGTCTCCATATTCTGATTTTCATGTGTTAAAATAGTATTTTTAATAAACTTTCATAAATAAATTGGTTCAGTAGTAAAAAAAAATTATGTTTGTTAATGAGTTTCCAAATTTAGCTAGGGGTGAAACTATTCATTCTTTTGGACTGGGAGTGCAAAATTATTTTGGAATAATTTTGAAAAACGCGATTGTTTGAGAAATAAACTAAATTTATGATGTTAGTTAATAAGTTTTCAACTGTGGCCAAATTTGAGCTTGCGGAATTTCCCAAGATACGTAAAATATTGCACCAATAAATGAAAGCTACTGCAGTGGATTTGAGGGAAATATTCTGAAAAATTTTCCATAAAATTTCTCATAATTTGAAAACTTATTCTTTAATTTTCAACTTTTTAAGTAAAATAACATATTGTTGGAATCGTTATAATTTGCAGATTTTGAATATTATATTTATAAATTACCAAGCGCTAAATTGAAAAAATGTTAAATTCTGCATTGTAGTTCTCGTTGGGTACAATGGACTCCGCTGACCAGGATCGACGGCAGCAGTTCGGCTGAGTGAGGGGAAGAAGAATTTTTTTAATTTTGCAGAATTTAAAAGAAATTCAGAAAAAATTTGAATAATTTTAAAAGATTAGAATGTTTAGAAATTCTGACAAGATTTAAAAAAAAAAGAATTTTCTTAAGATTCTTGGGGAAATTTTTAATGATTTTTCACATTGAAAAAAAATTTTTAATTGAAAAAGATTTCAAAACATTTCAAACGATATCCTAAAATTTCGAAAAATAGTGTAGAATATTTTAAAGCGAAATGTTTCAATTTGGTAAGATTAAACAACAACAATCGAGTAAATTTAAGAAATATTTATAAGATTTGAAGAGATTTAAAGCGAATTTTAAAATTTTAAAGATTTTACAAAATGTAGATCTTTGAAGATCTCAAACAAAAACTTTAGAAGCTTTAAAAGAATTTTGAAAGGTTTCAAGAGAATAAACATATTTCTGGGAAAATTTCGAAGATTTCAAGGCAATTTATTTACATTTTTAATGATTTTTCAAAATTATAAGAAAAATTCGAGTCATTTAAAAATATTTTAAAGAATTTAAGAGGTTTTGAATAGATTACAAATATTTTAAAACTCATAAACATTTCCGAAAATTTATCAAATAGTTTTTGATTTCTTCCAAACTTCTAAAAGTCCTATATATCTCATAAAAAGACGCGAATTTTTCCTAATATTTTGTGAGATCCATCTGAAATACTCACAAATCTTTTTTAATTATCTCAAGAATCTTATAAAAATTATATTTATATAAATTTAAAAACAAACTGATCATACTTCTTTTTCTGTCAGTAATTTCAATATTTGTATGACTAAAAAAAATATTTGAAAAGCATTCAGCGTTACATCAAAATATTGTTTTATTTATTTCTAGACAATACTTCATCTTAAAAAAACTTTTTTTTTAATTCAAAAAAACGTATATTATGCTTTTAAACATGATAATGTAAAAAAATAATGTAGATGCTACTATTGAATTATTGAAATGCTTCAAATTCCTAATATATCAAGTAAAAATATTGCATTTTCAAAAAAATAGACGAATTTCTAACTAAAAAAGATGTATTTTCTACGAAACAATTTTATTTTCAATCAAAAAATGTAAATTTTCAACAAAAACATCAATTTTCTAAAAAAAAAACGAATTTTCCACAAAATAGTTCAATTTTTTTGACTAAGATCGATTAAGAATTTTCGTAAAGAAAACAAAAATGACAACCCAGTTCTACAAGCCAAAAAGACGAATTTTCTACAAAAAAGTTGAACGTTGATCACGAAAATATGAATTTTCAACGAAAAGGGTTATTTTTAACCAAATATTTGATTTTTCAATTAAATAGTTAAATTTTCTACCAAATTGTTTAATTTTAAAAACAAAAACACGAATTTTGTACAAAACAGTTCAATTTTCAACCCAAAAATAAGATTTTTTAGCATAAATGTCATTTTCAACAACAAAAATGGATTTTTAACAAAGTAGTTTAATTTTCGACCAAAAAGATGAATCTTCAACCATAACAGATTTTTTATACGAAAAAAATTCATGCCAGTTGTTGAATTTTTAACCAAATAGTTGAATTCTCTACCGAATAGTTAAATTTCGAAATAAATAGTCTAATTTTTAACCAAGTAGTTGAGTTTTCTACCAAATTCTTGAATTTATAAGCCAAAAAGTTGAATTTTCTTCCAGAAAATATGAATTTTCAACAAAAAAGTTAATTTTCAACCCAAAAAAAAAAAAAAAAATTTTCAACAGAATAACTTAATTTTCAACCAAAGATATGAATCTTCAACAAACAGAAATATTTGGTATCAAGAAAAAATATTACAACCAAGTTGTCGAATTATACTTAAGTGTCTCGTCCTCAAGATCACTTGTAGTAGCGCCAGCTGCTCGGTTATGACCATAAATTTTAAAGTACACTCTAAAAACAGACTGTTGACTGTCAAACGATTCCTTTCACTATTAAAGGATTTTCCATTCAACATTGGCATGAGAGGAAATCCTCTCATAGTTAAAGGATTGTCGTTTCAAATGCTATCCTTTAACTGTGAAAGGTTTTCCTTTAACTTTGATTTTGACGTGAAATCTATTGTCAGACAAAAGTAAGAATAATTTGAACATAAAAGGAAACTTATTGCATGATATTACGTGCAAGAAATGTACAAAAGCCGAACTTTGGTGAATGTAAATATAAAGTCGATAATTATCAATTCTATAACAATGACAAGTGAGGTTATGTAGAGCAAAAATTGTTCTTTCAGTACACGTACCTTCCAAACTTCTCGCGTCACAATCTGGGATTCCTATTTTTTTGAAGAAATCCATTTTCTATATCAGTTCGCACGTTTTTTTGCACTGAAAAAATTTACTTGCGCACATTGGGTGCTAAGCGATATTCACTCATGGGCAGGCGAGGCGCACTTCCTCCGCTAGCCAACAAATGAAATCCTTTAATAGTTAAAGGAATTCTTTTCAAAGTCAAAAGAAATCGTTTATCAGTAAAACTAGTTCCGTTTTGCATTTAACGGATCAGTCTTTGAACAGTGAAACGATTCTATTGATGGACAAAAGAAATCTGCTTAATTTGAAAGGACACATTCTGAAAGGAACGTAATTTTACTGTTAATAGACTTTTTCTTAGAGTGTATAAGAAATTTAAGAAATTCATATTTTGCCGTCATACGGGGGCTCACCCGTTACCATGGCCCCGATCTTCATTCGTTTTTGTTGTGCGGTTATGATCAGAACGCCTTATCGTTTTTTCTAAAACTTTTATTAATTTGTGTTCGCAATTTCTCAAGAATGGCCGAATCGCCATCCCAAAAGTTCGTTGAACAATCGCGTTCACCGACAAAAGCTCAGTTACTTCAATGAAGGAGAATTCTCACAATAGAAGATGGAGGCGTGATTTATCTCCGGAACATCAAGGGACTGCGAGGGAAAGAGAACATCGCTATCATCAGTAGTCGCCAGAGCGTCATCGTCGTCGTGAGCGGATTCATGCCTCCGTTGAATGAGGAGGTTCAAGATCAACCAGACGCGCAGGGCGTACCCCGAGAGGGACGTCAGATCGTGATCTGAAAAAGCGAGCAAAGAGACGGCAAGAGCGATACCCTAGAGCAGATCTGTCCAAGTAGGGGAAAACTGCTCATTTGCCAGATGGGAATTTAATACCACCACCGACCTCAACTCATTCAACTTCACGAGAGCGACCACCCCCCAAGCCTCTGGACCTGAGAAGAGGGAAGTGGTGGTGGATCTCGAACATGTGGAAAATGAGCAGTTTTCCCGTACTTGGACAGGCCTGCCCTAGAGGTTCGACCGCCGATTATTCGAGTTCCACCAGACGCGCAGAGCGTACCCCGAGAGGGACGTCAGATCGTGCTCTAAAAAAGCGAGCAAACAGACGGCAAGAGCGATACCCTAGAGGTTCGACCGCCGATTATTCGAGTTCCGAAAGGTCTCGAGCTCGCTCACCGAGAGTCAAAAAGCGTGCCGCTGAGCATTCGCCCCCAAAGGCACCTTCTCAAACACGTAAGTTCCCGGAAACAAAAGAAAAATTGCCTGACGAGCCAGAAAAGATTAAAGAAGATCTTGTCGACCCGGAAATCGTGGATCTGTTGGGCGATGTTCCGGACCAAAGGGTGAAAGGTCCACCTTTGCATTCGTTTTTAGCGAAACAATGGCCAATCATTGTGCAAAAAGGGTTGTCAAAGGAGACGAAAGAAGAACTTTTCAAGAAATACCCAACGCCATCTAATTGTCCTTTGCTCTCAGCGCCAATTCTGAATACAGAAATCCGGGTAATCTTGGGAACCTCTTCAAAAAAGAAAGTCAAGTACCAAAAAATTTGCCACGAACATATTGCGTCGATTTCGAGCGCCATTGGTCTGGCTTTGTCGGAGCTGATGTTAGGAAAGAAGAACAGGCTGGCGCCTTGATCTTGGACGTCAGTCGCGTGATCAATTTAGTCGGAGACGCAGGACGTTTATGCGATGACGCCTTTTTTTGTGCATCAGAAACTAGAAAATATTTCCTGGCCCAGGGCAGCGGCGAAGACTCTAATAGAGGGAAGCGTCTCGGACACCTTCCTCCTGGGTAAAGATTTCGGTGAGAGATTAGGAGCAGCCAAAGCGTCGGAGAAGGCCGGCAAGGAGATGCTGTCTCAAAGACTCATATACACGGAAGAAAAGTAACAATAAGTTCAAAAGATCCTACGTTCAGCCCAGATCAGATGCCACGAGTGATTTAAACTTCCGGGCCTCAGCCAAGAAGAATGATACAAAATTGACTCAGAGGACTGGGGCGGCGAAATCTTGGAGTCGAAACAACAGCAGCAACAACAGTTACAGAAGCAAGCATAATCAATACCATCGTCGTTAAACGTAAGTGTAGCAGGTAGATTAAAATATTTCCTCCCGTTGTGGCAGAATATCACCACAAATGCGCTCGTCCTTCAAGCTGTAAAAGCTATAAAATTCCTTTTGCAAGGAAGCCTTCAGAATACGAGTCATTACCCGAACCTGCATTATCACTCTCTGACCAAAAACATTGTTTACCGCAGATTGATAAGTATTTGAAAAAAGGGGCTATTGCAAAGGTTAAACCTTGCAAAGATCAATTCCTTTCTTCCTTTTCCTTAGTTGACAGATCTAATAGAGAAAAAAGATTCATTTTGAATTTAAAGAGACTTAATCAGTTTGTTGTAACAAATCATTATAAATTGGAAGATTGGGAAACGGTAATTCACCTTATGTCTCCATGTTATTTCCTAGCTTCGATAGACCTGGAGGACGCTTATTTCCTACTTCCAGTGCACCCGGACCACAGAAAGTACCTTCGTTTTCAATTTCACCAACAACTCTACGAGTTTGGGTTGTGTTCGGCCCCATTCACTTTCACCAAAATCTTGAAACCAGTGACGGCTCATCTTAGATCTAAGGATTTCATTTCAGTCAATTATCTGGACGATTTCCTCCTTCTCGGAGATTCAAGAGCTGAATGCGCAAGAAATGTAGATCAGACTAAGTCGTTGCTAGAGTCCCTTGGGTTTATTATCAACATTAAAAAATCTCACTTGGTTCCAGTTCAATCAATAAGATTTTTAGGTTTCATATTGAATTCGAGAAGTTTCACCACGAGTCTTCCAGACGAAAAGAGACAAAGAATTCTCAAATTGGCCCGTTCCTTCGGCAAAAAGCGCTGTTGCAAAATCAGAGATCTGGCTCATCTTATTGAGATTTTGGTTTCAGCGTGCCCAGCCGTGAAATACGGTCCAGTGTATGTTAAAGGCTTGGAAAGATGCAAGTTCTTAGCCCTCAAAGCCAATAAAGACGACTTTGATGCGTCTACACATTTACCTACGGAATTCCATGAAGACCTAAATTGTTGGATCAAGAATATAACTGATACTTCAATCTGTAACCCAATCAGAGACGAAAAATATTCTTCCGAGATTCTTTCAGATGCTTCCAAGACATGCTGGGGCGCCTTTTGTGAAGGAAGATCGACACGGGGCCAGTGGAGTGTCGACCAAAAAGGCGAAAGCATACATTTTTCAGAGCTTACAGCTGCCTTCAAAGCTCTAAAATGTTTTCCAGTGAATTTTAGGTCGTGCGAAATCTTGTTGAAAATCGACAATACGACAGCCTTGAGCTATATCAACAAGATGAGCGGAATTCAGTTCTCTAAGCTTGCTAATCTAGCTAAGGAGATTTGGAAGTGGTGCGAGCAACGAGATTTATGGATTTTAGCGTCATATATCAGATCAGCTGACAATGTTGAAGCTAATAGAGAATCCAGGATTATCTCACGGGAAACAGAGTGGACTCTTTCCCCAGACGCTTCCAGGAAAATCAACAGTATTTTCGGAGACTTGGACATTGACCTTTTTGCCTCAAATATTAATGCAAAATGTTATCGTTTTATTTCATGGTTTCCAGATCCAGAAGCTGAGAGTGTGGACGCGTTTACACGCTCTTGGGAAAACGAAAATTTGGATGCTTTTCCTCCTTTCACGTTAGCACTGAGAACCTTAAAAAAGATAAAGGTTGACAAAGCAGAAAGGGTCGTAGTTCTCCCGTTTTGGGCTTCTCAACCATGGTTCCCTTTGTTCAACCAATTGCGAACATCAGAACCAATTATTCTCGGGCCAAATAAAAATTTGCTATCTTCTCCTTTAGCGAATTCCATCTCCTGTGGAGAAGCCTTACCCTGGTTGTAGCCAAACTATCGGGCAAGCTTACACCTCTGCAGTAGAGGGAATCTCCACTCCATCCTTGCGGGTTATCCTGGCGTCTCTCGCTCCCGCGACTTTGGAGCAATACGCGAGGCCAATTAAGCTGTGGTGGGAATTCTGCCGGAAGAAGAAAATTTTGCCCTTCGAACCCCCAACATCGTCGCTACTTGATTTTCTTACCCTCTCGTTGGAAGGAATAAATGCATATGGGACACTCAACTCGTATCGATCTGCTATCGCGTTAATTGTCAACCGGGAGTCCACGATATGATTTTACATGGGACCCAACCCCAGTACTTAACCACTTAAAATTGCTTTATCCTGACGACAAAATTTCGTTCAAAGATCTTTCATTCAAGCTGGTCACATTATTGGCCCTTGCAACAGCTCAAAGGCAGCAAACAATGACATTAATGAAGTTAAGTAACATTGTACAACAAGAGGACGCTATTCACATTAAAATAACTGACAGAGTGAAAACTTCAGGCGTCAACAGAAAACAGCCCTTATTGACTCTACCTTTTGTCAACGGCCAACCAGCTCTGTGTGTTGCTTCGACGCTTTTGAACTACATTGAGAGAACGTCCAAAATAAGACCAGATGGTACAGATCAAATATTAATCTCCTTGAGAAAGCCTAATGAGCGTTTCCCTCGATGTTATTCGAAAGACGGCGTGTTGGGACGACTCGTCAAAGCTCTTTGCCTTATTCTACAATCGCCCAGTTTTAGAGAAAAGAAATTTTTCTCAAAAGGTTTTAAGCTGAAGGCCATATGATTCTTATTACGCTAAAAACTTAGTTTTGTATTTTTCTTTCCCATACTTATACGATTGTGATAAGTTTGTTCTGTGTTCTATTTTCTTGTTCAATTCTAAAGATCGTAATGTCTTAAGGCTTACCAATAAACGCATTGTTCAGTGTTTTTGGAATCAAAAAATTATTTATTTATTTTCCAAGAAAGTAATCGAAATATCACCATAAAAACTTTAAACAACTACAAGTGATCACGAGGACGAGACACTTAAGTATAATTATACGATCAAACAAACTTACGTTAGTGAAGTTCGATCGTAATTATACGATGTGTCTCGTCCGAATAGATCACTCCCCCCCTGCCCCTTTTTCTTTTTTGGGTTGCATTTTTCCCACACGTCATCTATTCAATTCCGGCGATATTTCGTCTTTAAAATTAATGAAGATCGGGGCCATGGTAACGGGTAAGCCTCTGTATGATGGCAAAATATGAAGTTCTTAAATTTTTTATCCTTTACAATTTGTGGTCATAACCGAGCAGCTGGCGCTACTACAAGTGATCTATCCGGACGAGACACATCGTATAATTACGATCGAATTTCACTGAGGTAAGTTCGTTTGATCGTATAATTTTCAAGTCAAAAAGATGGATTTTCTACAAAACAGTTGAACCTTGATCACGAAAATATTAATTTTCAACGAAAAGGGTTATTTTTAGCCAAATATTTAAATTGTTAATTAAATAGTTAAATTTCCTACCAAATTCTTGAATCTTAAAGCCAAAAAGACAAAATTTTCCAAAAATAGATAAATTTTCAAAGAAAAAGATGAATCTTCAAGCAAGAAAGATTTTTCAGACGAGAAAGAAAAAAATTCAAGCCAGCTGTTATATTTTTTGGATCAAATAGTTGAATTCTCTACTTAATAGTTAAATTTTGAAATAAATAGTTTAGTTTTCAACCAAATAGTTGAATTTTCTACCTAACTGTTCAATTTTCAATCTGAAAAGACAATTTTTCTACAAAACCCTTTAATTTTTTACCTGAAAATGTGAAATTTTACAAAACAAGAAGAATTTTCTGCAAACTGGTTAAATTTTTAATCCAAAATATGAATTTTCAGCTAAACAGTAAATTTTCGACTAAATATTCGAATTTTCAATTAAAAAACCTTCTAACAGAATTGTTGATTTTTCAATAAAAAATAGTTAACTTTTCAAGAAAATAATAAAATTTGTAACCAAAAAATATGTGTTCTCAATTAAGATTCATAGTTAATATTTCAACCAAAAAATTAATTTTCTTAAAATAATTTTAATTGTAAAAAAGAAACAGTCAAAATCAAAAAAACTAATAAAAATTTTAACAAAATAGGTATATTTTCAACTAAATAGATGAGTTTCTTAACAGGGAATGTAATAGTTGAACTTCTTAACAGAGAATGTAATAGTTGAATTTATCCAAAAAGGACAAATTTTCAATAAAAAGGGATGATTTTTCTCAAAAAAAAAAGAATTCTCGATTGAGGTTTAATAGTTATTTTAACCAAAAAAGATTTCAATCTGAAATAAAAAAAAGTTGAATTCAACAAAAGAAAAATAATTTTCAACAAAATAGGTAAATTTTCAACCACGGAGATGAATTTGAAATAAAATTATGAATCTACAACCAAAAAAATTAATTTTTAACAAATTAGTTCAAATTTTATCCAAGTAGTTGAATTTTCAAGTAAAAAGATGAATTCTGAATGAAAAATATAATTGTGCAATTCATCCAGAAAAGAACAATTTTCAATAAAATTGTTGAATCCTCAACCAAAACGGATTAATTTTCAACCAAACAGTCGCATTTTTTAACATTAAATATGACATTTATAATAAAACGACGCATATTCAATAAAATTGTTAATTTTTCAACCAAAAAGAATGAATTTTTAACAAAACTGTTGAATTTTCAACCAAATAATTACTTTAACTGAAATCCAATCTTAACGTCTAAGGAAACAAAAACAGAAAAAGTAGGTTTTTCAAAAAGTCATTTTTATGGTTTTCTAATTATTTCTCTCCAGCTTACTTACAAAAAATACTTTGAAAAACTCAGGGTTGTATATTGAAAAGATTAAACTATAGAAAAAAAATTGATGACAATAAGGAATCAAAATAACCGATATCAACTGATAAAACAAATTCTTTAAATTCAAACATGAGCGTTTTTCAATTCTATTGTTTCAAATATTTTATCTTCTTGAATTTTTTCTGATGTATTTTTATCAGTAGATAGTGCTGAAGTGTTCCATAGATTTTTCAAAGCTAGCTAAACAAGAAATTTTAAACACAAAAATTACTAGGAAACTAGCTAAAGAAAAGGCGCTACCAGTTACCAGTTTTAATTAGTAAATTAAATGCCCTTTTAATCCCCCTTTTTCGGCAAAAATCCCTTTTTTTACCTAAAATTGAACTACTGAACCGCTGCGCTGTGATCCCTGATAAAATCAGATAAGCTCTTTTGCTAGAAACCAAATTTTTATTTGCAATTCACCTAAAATGTGCTTATCAGCAGTTCCAGTCCATCTCGGTTTCTTCCCAGAAGCTTTCCCAGGAATAAATAAAGAAACAGTCAGGATATTAGAAGACTTATTCCTCAGTGATGCCTGAATTGTCCCACCATATTTTACTAAATGGGCCTCAAAGTCTTTCCAATCTTGATAAGAAGGAGCAAGTCTTGTTGTTTTAGAAACTACTTGTGGTAACAGTTCTTTCAAACTATCGAAATAATCTTCTCGCAATTCGGGAGATTTTTTCCAATCTTCTTCACTGTAGTGATTTCTCTCCCGTCTAAGAATTGGCATTAACGGAACACTGAGATGATTGACGAGAAAGACACTAATGTGCTTCGAAGTTCCTGGGTTTAGTTTAATGATCCAGGAACAGACTTCTGTGTGAAGGTAGATTAATTCTGCAAGCTTGTTGCAAAGACTTTTGTAATCTTTGATGTTTGTCTCGTAGGGAGGCTGATTCAGGCCTAAAGAGTTGACCATCTCCAGGAGGTAGGACTTGTTCATCAGATTCTTTTGATACTCGAGACTGGGTGCTAAGTTGTAAATAATGTCTAATACTTTTTTGGAATTTGACACCAACTTTCAGCAAAAACTGACTGATATGGTTACTTTAAACAAATATAGAAAGTAGCATACCTAAAAGAGGAATTTTGTAGAGATCAGACAAGATCACATCGCATTCATCCATCACCCAAGGAAGAAAAAATCCTGGCTTTCCCTCAATTTTCTTTTCCACTGCTCTAAAGGATTGTTCTGAGAAATATAGAGATCTCGAAACATTGAATGATCCAGTCTGAAAAAGTTTCGTTTGAGGAAGTTCCACGAAAGTTAATCGATTTTTTATATCTTCCCTTCCTGGATGGATCGACTCTATAAGCTCGTAGTAGCTCTCCACAAGTTTCTGTTTCAGCTTCACCTGAGAATTACAAAATTGGAATTTAAACATTTCTATCTATAATTTTATTTTTTAATTTTTTATTTGGGATCTCACTGGAAGAACGTAGATCACTTCAGCATTCGGATTTCGAAGATGAGAAAATTTGAGGTCCATGGTGTTCTGATAATGAGGAAAACTCTGAGCAGGAAAAGTTCTTCTGATGTCTCGAAGGTAACCCAACGAAGGAAGATGAATGACAAAATGAGGTTTATTTGTCAGATTATCATATTCTGTACTTAATTTGAGACTCAAATTTCTAGCTTCGACTAAAGATGTTTCCAGCTTTAATAAATATTGCTCATGCATCTGACGCTTTGTTTTAAATATTGACCAACCATGCCATATTACACTAGCTGCGACATACTTGCATTCTGATTCGTGGATCTTTTTCCGAACCTTTTTTTTACCCAAAAAATGTATTTGAAAAAAATGCTATACTTGAAATTCAAAATCGATTTTGGGGTTTTCCATGAGCTACCTCACCAGATTTGGGCTACTGTGGACCATAGTCAAGAGTAGCCCAAAATTTTAGTCTACAGTTTTTCGCGTTTCTAGTGAGTTCTGCTGCCAACGCATGCTTTAAATTTCTAAGATTTTAAGTTGAAATATATTACATTTTCAACAAAGCAGTCGAATTTTGCACCAAAAATTGTTTGATTTTCTACAAGAAGAGATGAATTTTCAAACATCAAAATAATAATTTTCAACCAAAAAGTTTTATTTTCAAGCACATAGTCGAACTTTCACGCAAAAGAGACGAATTTTCAACAAAATGGTTGAACTTCTAATCGAATAGTTACATTTTCATAACAAAAAGACGAATTTTTTCGAAGACTGCTGAATTTCAATCAAACAAGTTAATTTTTAACTGAGAAATTTGAATTTTCTATCTTTAACATAACAGTTGAATTTTCGACCGAAAAAGATGTCACTAAGAAAATAGTTGTATTTTCAACAAAGTAATTAAATTTTTAACATAATAGTTGAATTTTCATCATACAAAGATGAAATTTTAACCAAAAGAGATGTTTTTAACAAAATAGTAGAATTTTCAACCAAATAGCTGAAATACAACCTACAAAGATGAATTTTATACCAAAGACGAATTTTCTACCAAAAGAAGAATTTTCAACCAAGTAGTTGAATTTTCAGCTGAAAAAGATTCTACCAAATGGTTGAATTTTGAACATATAAAGGATAGACTTTCAACCAAAAATGGAATAGTTAAACTTTCAGATAGAAAATTAAATTTTAACAAAAAAAAAAAAAAAAACGAATTTTCTACAAAATAATTAATTTTCAAGCGAAGCGGTGGATATTAAAAGAATTTTTTTAATAAAGTAGTTCAACTTTCAACCAAGTAATTGAATTTTCAAATAAAATAATAAATCTTCAACCATGAAGAAGTGAATTTTTTACAAAGCAGTTTAAATTTAAAACAAATAGTTGATCCTTAAAAAAATGATGAATTTTTAACGTCACATGTGATAGTTGATTTAAAAAAAATTGGATTGAACCAAAAAAAAACGAATTTTCAACAAAATAGTTAAATTCTTAACCAAAGAGATGAGTTTTCAAGTAAAATAATGAATCTTTAAAAAAAATGAATTTTCAACAAAATGGTTTGAAATTTAATAAAATAGTTGAATTTTCAACTCAACAGATGATTCTTCAAACAAGAAGTTTAGAAGTTTATCTAGAAAAGATAAATTTTTAACTAAAAATGGAATAGTTAAATTTTCAGTTGACAAAAATAATTTTCAGCAAAAAATGAAACGAATTTTCAAGAAAATAGTTAAATTTTCAAGCGAAGCGGTGGATATTAAAAAAACTTTTTTAATAAAGTAGTTCACCTTTCAACCAAGTAATTGAATTTTCAAATAAAATAATGAATCTTCAACCATAAAGAAGTGACGTTTTTACGAAGCAGTTTGAATTTAAACCAAATAGTTGATTCTTAAAAAAATCATGAATTTTGAACGTCACATGTAATAGTTGATATCACAACCAAAAGATAAATTTAAACAAAAAAATTGAATTGAACCATAAAAAACGAATTTTCAACAAAATAGTTAAATTTTTAAGCAAAGAGATGAGTTTTCAAGTAAAATAATGAATCTTTAAAAAAATGAATTTTTAACAAAATGGTTTAAAATTTAACAAAATAATTGAATTTTCAACTCAACAGATGATTCTTTAAACAAGAAGTTTAGAAGTTTATCTAGAAAAGATAAATTTTTAACTAAAAATAGAATTGTTAAATTTTCAGCAAAAAATGAAACGAATTTTTAAGACAATAGTTAAATTTTCAACCACAGAGGTGAATTTTCAACTGAAATGATGATACTTCAACAAAAATATGAATTTTTAACAAAATTGTTTGACATTCAACCAATTAGTTGAATTTTCAACCAAACAGATAAACTTTCAATCAAATAGTTGAATTTTTATCGAGAAAACGTTAATTTTGAACCAAAAATGGAATAGTTAAATTTTCTGTTAAGAAAATTAATTTTCAGCCAAAAATTTTATAAATTTTCAGAAAATAGTTCGACTTTTAATCAAGGAGATAAAATTGTTGTTATTATTATAATAATTTATATATTTTTAATTTGTATTATTATAAAATAATTTTCAGCAAAAAATGAAACAAATTTTCATGAAAATAGTTAAATTTTCAACTAAAGAGGGGAATTTTCAACTAAAATGATGATTCTTCAACAAAAATATGAACTTTTAACAAAATTGTTTGAAATTTAACCAAATAGTTGAATTTTCAACCAAACAGATAAACTTTCAATCAAATAGTTGAATTTTTATCTAGAAATGTTAAATATTTAACCAAAAATGGAATAGTTAAATTTTCTGTTAAGAAAATTAATTTTCAGCCAAAAATTTTATAAATTTTCAGAAAATAGTTCGATTTTCAAACAAAGAGATAAAATTTTTGTTATTATTATTATAATTTTTATATTTTTATTTTTTATTATTATAAAATAATTTTCAGCGAAAAATTAAACGATTTTTCAAGAAAATAGTTAAATTTTCAACCAAATAGATGAATTTTCAACTAAAATGATGATACTTCAACAAAAATATGAATTATTAACAAAATTGTTTGACATTTAACCAATATTTAATTTTCAATCAAACAGATAAACTTCAATCAAATAGTTGAATTTTTATCTAGAAAAGGTTAATTTTTAACCAAAAATGGAATAGTTGAATTTTCTGTTAAAATAATTAATTTTCAGCCAAAAATTTTATAAATTTTCAGAAAATAGTTCGATTTTCAAACAAAGAGATAAAATTTTTGTTATTATTATTATAATTTTTATATTTATATTTTTTATTATTATAAAATAATTTTCAGCGAAGAATCAAACGAATTTTCAAGAAAAGAGTTAAATTTTCGACCAAAGAGGTGAATTTTCAACTAAAATGATGATACTTCAACAAAAATATGAATTTTTAACAAAATTGTTTGACATTTAACCAAATAGTTGAATTTTCAACCAAACAGATAAACTTTCAATCAAATAGTTGAATTTTTATATAGAAAAATAGTTCGATTTTCAATCAAAGAGATAAAATTGTTATTATTATTATTATGATTCTTGTTCAACTAAAAAAATGAATTATCAACAGAGTAGTTTAATTATCAACCAAGTAGTATAACTACTCGGAAACTACGTCGGAAACTATTAGGATCCGAAGTAGGATCCTACGTAGGGTTCCATGTATTTTGTTGGAAGTTTGTATTTTTGGTTAGAAAATTAATCTTGTTTGTTCAAAATTCAATATATATTTTGACTTGAAATCTTAGGAATTTAAAGTGTTTCATATTGCATTCAATATGGTATTTACATTAATTTTATGTAAAAAGAATTCATTCCTTCATTACTACCCTATTTTCGTGAAAAATCATCCTCTTTCCTGTGTTTTGCTAGAATGTTGGGCTACGTTATTTTTAGGGTTTCGCGCGCCCGCGCCGCCGCAAACTACTTTTGTCAACGTGGGGGTGGGGGTAAAAAATAGCTTAATATTGGTAACCTAGTTTATAGACTACCCCTTTTGAATTAAACTACAGATTCACCCAATAACCACGCCAGCAAGTTTGTATCAAAGTAGCAGCAGCATCATGTCCAGAGATATTATCAAATTGTAGTTTCCATTTTTCTATCCAAGGCCAAGCTTCCTTCTTATTTTCTAACAAAGGAAGTAGATCTTTTCTGGTTAAAATAAAGTTGAAACCATTTTCTGGGATATTGAGGAGAAAATCCAGAGTTTTTAATGGATGGAGGCACACCAATGGTACTCTCCTTTCCTTTAGAATCTTTTCTAATTGCGGACTGAAGAGTAAGTACCACTTTGATATCAGTTGCTTTCCTTGTGCTTCTAGCAATTTTCTCCAAGACTCGGGAATCTTAGCCTTGCCTTCTACAAATTTTAAGGTAGCAATTTTGGAAATTTCTTCTTTAATGAATGGAAAAACGAAAGAGTCAGTCTGCCTTACTCTTTCTAAAAAATCTGGCTTCGAAACCGAATATTTGGAAGTTCTTCTGTCATCTGGCAGTTCGCTAGAATAAATAAAAGAAATCATTTGTTTAGAGACCGTTAAAAAACTAGGTCACGCTGCCAGGGGGTGAGTTTTTTAAAATAATTTTTGAAGATGGGGTTAACGCAGACTGTGACATCACACATGGAAAATATAAATGTGAATAAAAAAAAACCAGTGTGTGGCAGTGGGGCCACACAGCAGAAGAGAAACTTTGATGGATTAACTTTGAAATGTTTCATGAGGAATCACCATGAGTTTTGAGGAGATCACATCTGCCGTGATTTGGGAAAACACCGTTAACTGCAAAATGAACGAAGTCGAGAAAATCGACGAAAACTGTTCGAATCTTTATTCGCGTGTATCGCGGATTCTTATTCATTTTCTGATTTTTTTTTGTTCTTGACTAATTTGCATACGATCTTTTCATTTTTGCAAGAAAAATTGTTGAAAAATGTTGACTAATTATCTAAAATGCAGTTAACGGTGCTGATTGGGATGCTGAAATTCGAGAAAACGCCGTAACGGGTAGTTACGGCTCTCTTCGGATTACGGACCTCAGAAATAGGCCTGCCGTGATTTGAGAAAACGCCGTTCACGGCAAAAGAATATAATAACTAATAATAAGTGCAGTTACGGCGTTTCTCGAATCACAAACCTTTTTTCTCGGGGTTCGATGATTCCGGAGAACGCCGTAAGCACTTACGGACCTCTCCGAAATCACGAAGGCTCGAAATCGCCGTCCAATAATTTTGGTAAAGTCCGTAACTGCCCGTTACGGCGTTTTCTCGAATTTTAACGTCACGTATTTAGTCGTCTCTGATTTACGCCTGCAGTTAACGGTCAGTTACGGCTCTCTCTCAAATCAGAACTCGCCAATCTTTGCAGTTAACGGTGTTTTACAAAAATTATGCTGTTTCTCCTATTCTTAAAGTTATTAACAACTTAAAAAAATTATTTTAATAATCAGGTGTATCTTTTTTTCACGATTTCAACGATATAAAAAACACATTTTTCGATTTTTTTGCAGTTAACGGTGTTTTTCCAAATCACGGCAGACATAGTAAGAGAGTGTAGAGAGGGAGAGGGAGAGGGAGAGGGA
>CAKNYM010051524.1:0-15610 GCA_932195095.1 Andricus curvator
GAACTTATTCAAGACTCGATAATTTAAAAAGACATGAGAAATACTCTTGCTTAGCAAAGAATCATAAGCAGGATGGGAGAGACTTTCAGAAAATTGCAAAGGGACCTGGAGGTCTAAGGACAATGCAAGAGAGTAACAGGTTGATTGATAAGGAAAGGAAAACAATTCATCGTAAGCATAAGATTTTCAAACCTGACGGGAAACAAGCTAATCAGGAAGCCTGGAAGTCACAATTCTCTCCACTGAAGAATCTAACGTGCATTACTCAGAAGTCTGGAGAAGAAGTGGAACCGCTTGTGAGGGAGCAAGAAGTACAAGCAGAAGAAGAATTTAGCCAAGATGGCAATTCTCTATCTGTGATGACCAAAAAAAAATGATGCTGATGATAATGATAATGATGATGAGGATGATGATGATGCTGAAAGTGACCTTTCCTCTGAATATGAAATAGAAGAAAAAACAGAAGCCGAATTGTTAGATCCAAATAAACTTGTAGATAGATTGCGCTTTCTTTTACAAGCTCTAGTAGCTGGAAACACCAATAATGTACATGAAATTATTTCCATTGTTAATGAATTGCGTGAGCTTGGTATTATTGAATAATATTTATTTTTAGCAACTAGTTAAATGTGATTAAATTAACATTCACAATTACTAGTTGAACATTTCCTGTAGTTGACAATTTTGAGTTTTCTTTCTTACTATTCAATATTATATATATATATATATATATATATATAATTATAGTTTTTTATGTTTTATTATTATTATAATGAAATAGGTTGAATAAATGAATCTAATTTGAAATTTATGTGTGTTTTTCTTTATTATCTCACCTGAATTCATTGTAGTTTTTAGGATACCAGCTTATAAAACATCTATAACAGAAGATTAGTGCATATATAATCATTGAATCTAATATTTTTAGTCCCTACTTGCCTTAACTACATCATTATCATACCCACCTCCTCCTCTGCCCTTCTCCTCAATTCCGTCCCCTCCTTCCACGCTTTAATAGTTTATTCAATTCTGGATAATTTAAGATTCAACAGGAGAAAATGGTTACAACTATGAGAAAAGCAGCGTACCCTACAGTGGTGCACTCTAACATAATCTTTATTAACCCAAGACCCATTGTTAATGAAACTAAGTTTTCGTTTAATAAGTTGACATAGATGAATCAACAGTATGTTCATGATTCTGTGTACTTGAAATCCTTATCTGTTTAACTGAATTTATTTAACCACAATTAAATCGTGGTGTGTGGTGAGCCCACACTTGTAGTTATTTATAACTACAAGAAAAACCTAGAAACACTACCCGAATCGGGTAGTGTCACGCCTACCCTGAAAGGGAAATGGTTTAATGGTATATATAAATGCTGGTTCTAAGAAAATAATAATTAAAATTTTTTATATAAAAGCAGATTTTAATATCATTGATTTTTACATAAAGTCAATATTATATGAGAATAGTCATTTATCAAGCTCAGCACAGAGGGCAGCACCGAGAGTGGCGATACATCTAGTATGCAGGAACAAGGCATTACCTACAGTTTCCTTAGTGCTTTTTTTTCTTGTTATTTGGAAGGCGATGTGCTCCTTTATTTTACATTCAAATGCCACATATACACACAAATTTTTCAAGAAGAAAGTGTAGGAAGGTCAACACAGCTTTTCAACTCTCTAACAGACGATTTTGAGTATATAATCATTGAATCTAATATTTTCAGTACCTACTTGACTTAATTGTAATATTTATAGTATCCTCCTCCTCCTCCTCCTCTTCCTCCAGCTCCTCTTCCTCCACCTCCTCCTCACTCTCTATTCTTTATCGTATCCTCATCATGCTCATCCTTCTCGTCCTCTATTCTTCCACATACATTTTAATAGTTTATTTAACTTGATTTAGGATAAATCAAGATTCAACAGGGAAATCGTGATTACAACTACAAGAAAAAGCAGCATATCCTGTGGTGGCGCACTCTATGATAATCTTTGATAACCTCAGGTTCCCGTTTTAGTGAAACGAAGTTTCGTCTACTAAGTTGGAACAGTTGAATCAACTGTATATCCATTATTCTGTTAACCAGAAATCCTTGTCACTTTACATGGATTTATTTAATATACGTAATCAATACTTTATTCAGCATTTTTAGTATTATTCAATTAAATTTCTATATCACTAAATGTTGATTTAAGAGTTCTAGAAAGTAGGTGTTCATGTTATCACTAGATCATTGTATTATTTTTTAATGTTTGATTCGCAGTATTCTTGCATTAGATTTTAATGTGTCTGAATTTATTTCATCATTCATCGTACTTTATTTCAATGTTTCAAGTAAGTAAATTGAATCTTCTTAGCAGATTACTCTATTATGCGAAAGATGATTTCAACGTTTCTCACAGTTCATTATAATATTTATGTAGCTGATTTTATAAATTCTAACAAGAGCATTCGAATTATATGTTTTTTTCATCCCAAAATAGTTTAATCAATATTATTAAAAAATTATTACGTGGCTGCCAGGTATTAATTGCTAATAGATTATGTGAGATCTGAGTTATATCGATTTAAGATTCTAAATCTCTCACTGTGATCCACTGGATGTAATAAGGTCTCTTAAGAATCTGTTGGTATTTTTCAAGATTCATGCAAAATTTGTATATGGTTTGATTCATTTGCAGAGGCATGCTGTGAGATTTATGATTATTTTTTTTGAGTCGCTCAATCACAAAGCCGTCTGAAATCTTGCAAATGTTACAAAATTATTTTTTTTTTGCAATACATAGCTCTCTCTTTCTCTCTCTCTAGCTTACACATACACACATGCTTCATGCCTTGCTGTCACTTTATTGGGAGTTGATTTTTTAGAATATAAAAATTAATTTAGTCTATAGCTTATAAGTAAATTACATCACATGGTTCTCTCTTGCACATACTTCACTCATATTATTATTTATCCTTTCTTTTCTTCATCATAAGAAGGTGTTTCGTGGACTTTCTTGAAACAGCTTCTTCTTTATTTAAAACCCATTGACGTTTATGTTTAAACCAATGAGATGATGTCATAAATGTTAGTTTGAATAGAAAAACTTCGTTTCTGTTGTAATAAACATTCACCTAACTCCTCCAAATTGTCATATCAGCTCTTGTTCCAGCACTTATTTGGATGCTCCTTTGTCTTGGTTGGATTTATACTTTTCTATGGTACATTCATCATTTTTATTGTTACGTATGATATAATAAGAGTAAAATATTTTTAAAAAATGAGTTCCTTCTCCTTTTTCTTTCGTAGAAAGCAATATATGCATTTGTATTCATAAATCAGAATTCTCCACTATACATATACGTATTACCATCTCTGCTATTAATCTTCCTTACATATCCTGAACATTTTCAAATATGAATATTATTTCATTGATCATACAATTTTCACTGAAAAGCCATTATCGAACAAACCACTATTCTTTTAATATATACATTAATTCAACTGTCTTTCAGTAGTGTCCATTCAGCAAGCTCTTCCAATAAACCGAACACACATTGAATAATTATGCATTATTATATATCCTCAGATTATTATTATTATGAAACTACATGTAGAATGTTTTTGAAACTTTTTCTAGAAAAGCTGCTTAGACAAATTTGGCACTTACAATTGCGCAATATTATTTTGTGACCATCTGTGGAATGGTCTTGATGTCGGTAAAGTGGAGATGCACCTTCCTTTTGGAAAAGTGACTCAGTAACCCTCTTGTATTAGTGGTCCAATATCTTGCATCTAAATACATAGATTTGGCTCAGTAGCCCTCTCGTGAAAAAGTGGTTCTGTCTCCCTGGTTCAGTACCTCTCTTGTATCAATGTTGGTAAGGTAGGAATTCAGGATGATGTTATCAAAATATTTCAGAAACTTAGCACGGACATGAACCACTTTAACTGTAAAATGTTCTCTAATAATATATCTTAAAGTTCTAGAAGTTTTTCTAGACTGCAGAATGGTTTTCACGAATTATTTGCACACTAAATAAAGACAGGAATTTTTAGTTGAATATGTTATCTATAAGGAAGCAATAAATCATCCTTGTTTTTCTTGCAATAACTATATGACGCTGTATAAATTGTCAGGACAATGCAAAATATAACCTTAAAAGTATCTACGCGACATTCTTTAGATAAGAAATAACCTTGAAGCTGTATGAATTCAGAATTGCGCAATATTATTCTTTGATGTCATCAGGACCCTCTTAGAATATATATCCAGAGTCCGTCTTGTAAAAGTGGCTCAAAAGTGAGATCCAAAGTCCGTCTTTTAATGCGTATCCAGACCCCATCTTACTTTTTGCTTCAGAACCCAGCTTTACCCATCTGATTTATGATTGAAAATTTCGAAATATTTGATTATATTTATTTTGTATTTAGCTTGTTTTTTATACATTTATTTTTAATTTTCAACGTGTATTAGGCAAAACTGGCCTTTCCAAATAAGTGAGTAAGCCTGGAATAAAATGCATTCTGTATCATCTCTCTTTCGAGCCTCGAAATTGTTTGCAGTATCTTATTTCATGTAACACGTCGAGAGGTTGACGGACCTAGCATATGACAAAAGAATGATTATTTATCAAACGTTGTGGGTTGACTATGGAATCAAACTTTTATGAGCAGTAAAAACAAGTGATCTCTAGAGAACGAAAACAGGGACTAATGAAATTTATGCAGACACGGTCAGTGCATCAAATGTTTTCTAAAATCAAAACGTTTAAACACATCTGAACATTATCTCGAGTCCTCGCTCGCTACTCGATACTAGAATAAAGCAATAAGAATCCCTAGCATATGACCTTACTCGAAGAAATGCTTTATTCCTTTAGATACTCTTTTACCTATATTATTCGATTGGCTTGAAATATTTTTTAATTTTAATTTTTTTATCTTCCTCTTAATCCTTGAGTTCTAGAAGATTCTACATTATAATCAACACGTTGGGATATAATTTTTTGCAACGTAAAATGTAATGTGTCATTGAAAATAACCTTGAACTTGTTTACGAAAAATGGCGCAGTATAGTTTGATGATGTCATCAGGAATATTCTAGAAACTAAGCACATAGCTCTTTTTATAGACGCTTACCGCCTCTACCATTTTTCTGGAGACTTTTGCACAATGTTGCCAGATATTGCATCATATGATGCAACAAAGTTCTGGAAGATTCTACATTATAATCGACACGTTTGGAATATAATTTTTTGCAACGCAAAATGCAATGTGTCATTAGAATAACCTTGAACTTGTTTACGAAAATTCTTTCCAGAAATTTCGCAGTATAAGTTGATGATGTTATTAAGAATATTCTAGAAACTAAGCACTACAGCTGTAGAATATCGGTAAGGTAGGTTTTTATGGTTTCTGATAGTAAATATATCTACCTCTTTATTTCAAAGTTCTAAAACGATTCAACATTGTAGAAAAAAATTTGACCGCAGAATTAAATTATTTAGCTGGAAAGCAATAAATCATCCTCGATTTCTATAAAACTATATTATACAGTAGCTTTAGTGGATGTTTGAAAATTTCAAAATATTTGCCTTGTATTTAGGTTATTTTTCTTATAAATTTAAATCTTCAACGTGTAATAGGCAAAACTGCCCTTCCTAAATAAGAGATGAAAAAGATGATGAAAAACGAGCATATATCTGTGAATAAAAAAGTTATGTGACCTCATATCATGTGTCGTTAAGAAGCGATAAGTCTCGGACAGTGCACTCTTAATATATATAAGTTGAAGCACGTGTGAAAAAGCTTGGAATAAAATGCACGCTGTATTATCTCTCTTGAGTGTCGAAATTGTTTTGCAGTATCTTATTTCATGTAACACATCGAGAGGTTGACTGGACCTAGCATATGGCAAAAGAATGAATATCAAACTGTGCGAGTCGACTAAGAAAGCGAACTTTTGCGAGCAGTAAAAAGAACTGATCTCTAGAGAACGAAAGCAGAGTCTAATGAAATGTGTGCATCTTGAGACTGCCGATGCATAAATGCTGCTTCTGAAATCAAAACGTCTAAAACAAGTCTGGACGTTATCTCTCTAGTCCTCGCTCGCTACTCGATGCCGGAATGAAGCGATAAGAATTCTGAACATATGACCTACCATAAGAAATGCTTTATTCCTGTAGACAATCTCTTAACTATATTATTCAAATATTTTTTAATTTTAATTTTAATTGTATCTTCCTCTTTATCCTTTAGTTCCAGAACGTTCTACATTATAATCGACACGTTTGGAATATAATCTTTTGCAACGCAAAATGTAATGCGTCATTGAAAATAACCTTGAACTTGTTCACTAAAAAATGCTTTTCAGAAATTGCGCACTATAATTTGATACAGTCATGACGAATGTTCTCTAATAGTAATATATCTACCTCTTTGGGTTATAGAAGGTTCCAGACTGCAGAAGAATGTTTCTCACGAATTATTTGCACACTAAATAATGGCAGGAATTTTTCAGTTGAATATGTTATCTATAAGGAAGCAATAATAAAATTTATAGAGAAAACAGGATGTCATGCATTGCCCTCGGTATCAAATTTTATCTATACACCTGCACCTTTTGGCTCATTAAATAAATATGTTATCTCTAAGGAAGCAATAAATCATCCTTGTTTTTCTTGCAATAACTATATGACGCAGTAGAAATTGCCAGGACAAAGCAAAATGTAACCTTGAAAGGATTTACGCTACATTCTTCAGATAAGAAATAACCTTGAACCTGTTGTTACATGAATTTAGCTGGCACAATTGCGCAATATTATCTGTGACGTCATCAAGGACCCACCGAGAATGTTCTAGAAGCTTAGCACGGACATGAACCACTACAGGTTAGAAGCTTCTCGATGTCGGTAAGGTAGGAATCTTGGGTTAGAAACCCCCTTACTTATCTACTCAGGGTCGCCCGTGTTAGGGATGACATCAGAAAGTCGATGAAACTCCACCGCGATAATGCACCCAGCCACACGGCCTTTATCGTCGCCGACTACCTGGCCCGGAGCAAGACCACAGCGGTCCCTCAGCACCTCTACAGTCTCGACCTGGCTCCTAGTGACTTTTTTTGTTTCTCCGCTTTAAGAAACAGCTCAAAGGAAAACATTGGGAGTCCGTGGAAAACATTCAAGCTCATGTTACAAGGTTTTTAGAAGGCATTTCGGCTGAGGACTTTAGGAGTGCCTTCCAGGCATGGCAGACACGTCTCCGCAAGTTCATTGATATAGGAGGGGACTATTTTGAAGAATTTTAAATATTTCTAACGATCAGATGAATAAATCAATTTTTATGATATCATGTGCATTACTTTTATAATGAACCCTGTATTTGTAATAAAGGCTCAATTTGCAAATCTATATGCTGCATGGCGTAACGTGAAGAAGTGAACGTGCGGGGGTTAAAACAATGTTTACACTAACTTTTTTTCATTATTGAATTTTTTTTTTCAATTACGATACTTTAGGCTACGTTATGTTTCAGTAAGTAACTTTTAATTGTTTTGCATTATTGTTAAATCAATTCCTAAAAATTATAAACAATACAATTCTTTGAAAAATGACTTTTTTAAACAAATGAAAAAACACCTGGAGATATTGCCAAAATGAATCTAAGGATATCTACACTTTTTCGACGGGACTTATAGTTTTATTTATAATAAAGGCTCAATTTTCAAATCTATATGCTGCATGGCGTAACGTGAAGGAGTGAACGTGGAGGGGATAGGAACAATGTTTAAACTAACTTTTTATAATTATTGAAATTTTTTTTCAATTATGATACTTAAGGCTACGTTATGTTTCAGTTAGTTAAAAAACTTAATTAATTTTTTATAAAAAAAAAATTGAAAAAAATGGTTCAATTTTCAGCCAGTGAGATTAATTGTCAACTTATCTTTTAATGAACTTCAATTAAATTATCTCCATGCATAGAGCATTGGTAAGATATTAGCCTAAACAAAATATATTTTATTACAATATTTTACTTTATATCTGAATATTAATCGTGCATTTTCCTTTATGTGCGCCACATTCGTCGCCGCTCCCCTATCAACAAAAAAAAATGAATTTTTAACAAAGTAGTTCCACTTAGTAGTAATAGAGCAAAATCTCTAAAAGAAAACTAGACAAAAGTCTGAGAAAAATAGAAAAGAAAAACCTTCTATCTCTAATAAATGCCGAGTTATGATTCTTCAATGAAACCTGATTTTTTTCAAAAAACAGGCTAAACATCAAATTCTGAAGTTTGTGTCTGTACTTTCGAACCTGGTAATATGACGAAAACATGTTCCAGACTTTCATCAACGTAGCAGCTCTTATAGGTCAAATAAGAGCTGAAACATTTTTTTTTTTCACGCAAAATTTGGTCCCCTGTAATCAATCCTGTTAGAGTTTTTCTGTAGGATTTTTCTAAACAGTCATAACTTTTGATTCATGAAGGTGAAAAAATTATATTTTCTTAAGTTTATTCCGAATTTTCTGCACAACAAATTTTGTCATAACGTCATTAATGTAAATTTAGCCACAAACGAAGTGTTTTGACAAAAATAACACTAGCAATTTGCCCTGAAAGAGGGTCAAAAGTGGTAAGCTTTGGGAGGTCATAACTTATGACTTCTTGGGGCTAGGCCATTGTTTTTTGAGAAGTTCCAAGGTACAGACTAAAACGTCAGAATTTGAATTTCTTGTCTCTTTTTTAAAAAACATCAGGTTTTTTTTAAAGTCATAATGCGGCACCTATTATTTAGAAGTAAAAGGTTTTTTTTCTTGACTTTCTCAGAATTTTGTCAAGTTTAATTTTTCTGCTAGACATTTTTCTCTAAAATGAAATGCGAAGCGTCAGTCTACGCAAGCACGATTTTCGTGACATTTTCTACAAAATTTCTGGAGCGCCTTATAGTCATTTCTAGCAATTTTGGAATGTTTACCAGGACACCTAGATAAAAATGTTTTAAAAAAACGCGCTTAACCTACTTAATTCGCTAAAAAGACATTTTTCGTACGAGATGCCTCTTTCGAAAATTAAAAAATTTCTGGGTGAAATTTGTAGAAATCTTTGAGGAGAACTACGTATTTTGTTAATTTCTAAACTTTTTGAAATTTCTTAACGTATTTGGAATTCTTCTGAAACCACTTACGGTGAGCCTTAACCAACATTAACCAAAAAAAGATATTACAAGAAGTTTTTTTTGTGGAATATCATTCTCACATAGTATGCGCATATTTTCCGCAAATGAAGCAATTAATCGTGGGAGCCCTTTTTGTAAAATAAAAATTTTTGATTAACAATAAGAAAAAAATTTCAATAAAAAACTTTTCTTACTCGGGTATTCTTAAGAATTAAATATAGTCAGAAAAGTTCTACAAATTTGTTTCTAAAATTATAACTGTTGAAGGAGATTTTGGATGGCAATGAATATTCGGGCGTACAAGTAAAAGATGTTTATTAACGATTGTTGTATACATGTCGGAGGGACGTCGGATCAAGACTGCCGTCGCTAGGGCCCAGCCGTCGCTCGCCGCTTGCGTGGTGCCCCTTATATTTTATTTTAGTCACTACAATTCGGCCGTCCTGACCTAAATCCGTCTCGGATCTTTACATTCGAAGAAAGTCGAACATAATTAAAATCAATTACATTGTTTGGAATCGTCGGGATTAATCCAAAGACGCATATTTTTTGCTTCCCATATTCCTTTGTATGGTTTCTGGGTGTTCTGATGACCTTCGATATCGGCTATGACATACCTATTGAATCGCAGCTTTCGCATGACTTGATAAGGTCCCTTAAATTGAGGAGTAAGTTTCTTAGAAACGCCAGGAGTACAATCGAAATTGCGAATTAAAACTAAATCGCCCTCGGCATATTCGTGCGCTTTCTTTCTCTTCTTGTCACAATATTCTTTATTATACATTTGAGCTTGCTCGATATTTTCTCGCGCTATTCGTCTCAATAAATCTAAGTCGCGAGGATTTTCTTGAACTTGGTTTTCAACAAATTCTTTGATGTCGTCAATCGATTCGCCGCGTTGATCAACTCCGAATAACAATCGGCTTGGAGTCGACTTAGTAGATCGATTTACAGTATTGTTAATGGAGTACTCTACGCTTTTCAAGGTTCTATACCATTGAAAACCAGATTTATCGTCGGTTAGTTTGGCTAACATCGGAGCCATCGTCCTGTTAATTCTCTCCACCTGCCCGTTTGCTTGTGGGGAACCTGTCGCGATAAGAATGTGTCTAATGTGGTTCACAGACAAGAAGTCACTAAAGTCGGCTGAGGTAAAGGCGGTACCCCTATCTGAGACTAGAGTATTAGGCCTACTATAGTTCTGAAAATACAGTTTCAGGCATTCTATCGCCTCTCGACTCGAAGTGGTTTTTGTGGCATACAATTTTACAAATTTAGTAAACGCATCAACGATGAGAAATACATGTTTTTTTGACACTTTAGCGTTCACCTTGTCGACGGGGCCAAAATGATCGACGTGGATAGTCGCGAAAGGCACGTCTCCCTTAGGAACTATGTGTACATACCCCTCGGTTTTCCCGCTGATAGGAGAAAAGGAGATACATTTTAGACAATTCCTAACGTGGTCTTCAACTTTTTCAGACAGATTTGGAAACCAATAGGTTCTACTAATAATTTCTTTTGTTTTTGTACAACCCAGGTGACCCATTTGGTTATGATATCGGAATAGTACATGTTTTTCCATATTCTACGGCACATAAAAGAGCAGATTGTCTCCTTTTTTCCTATAAACGACGCCATTGCGCATTTCGAAAGAGTTGAGCTGACGCTCCTCTAATAATTTACGTACATCAATTATTTTCGAATCTTGGGTCTGAGACACCAAAAGGTTCCACTCGAACGGGTTGTCTTCTATCACCAAAACGTTAAAAGCTCGACTTAGCGCGTCCACGTGTTGCATACGAGTTCCCGGACGGTGTTCGACCGTATAACTAAAAACTTGGAGCTCTAGCACCCACCTGTCAATTCTAGGATTTATAAGTCTCTTTTCCATAGCTAATTTAAGCGAGTTGCAGTCTGTCACAATTTTGAACTCGATTCCCAAAAGGTATACTCGGAAACGGCGAAGGGCATATACGATGGAAAGCATCTCGAGCTCAAAGCTGTGGAACCTGCTTTCGCACTCAGTGGTTCTCTTTGAAAAGAAGAAAATAGGGTGAAAACGCCCGTCCTCCTTCCGCTGCAATAGAACAGAGCCGAAACCAACAGAGCTGGCATCGCAGTGCAGTTCGGTAGGATCGCGAGGATTATATATTGCCAATATGGGCTTAACAGTCAACTTCTCTTTCAAAATCTCGAACGCATTTACCTGTGACTCACCGAAAACGAAAATTGCATCTTTCTTTAAAAGATCGTATAGGGGCTTAGCTATTATCGCGAAACCTTGAACATATTTTCTGAAGTACTGACATAACCCTAGAAATCTTTGCAGTTGTTGCACTGTGTGTGGTTCCGGAAACCCTTCAATTACCTCAAGACCCCTTTTCGAAGGCCGAATTCCCTCCGCGGAAACCACATAACCTAGAAATTCGATTTCGGTATACAAAAAGAAACATTTCTCTAATTTTAGTTCCATTTTGTTTTCTGTCATAACTCTAAAAACTTCTGTCAAGACTTCAATTTGTTCATCTAGAGTCTTAGTTGCCACCATAACGTCGTCTATATATACAGATATTTTCCCTGATTTGATCAAATCCGCAAAGGCAGTATTCACGATGCGCTGGAATGTTGCCGGTGCCGTTTTAAGACCGAAAGGCATTTTTAAATATTCATACTGTCCGAACGGTGTCACGAAAGAGGTTAATTTAATCGAATCAGGTGCGACATCGAGGTGATGGAAACCGTCTTTTAAATCAAGTAAGGTAAAGTATTTCTTCCCCTCTAAAGCGTCTAACTGATCATCGATTAAAGGGAGAGGGTAATTGTCGCGCAGAGTGATTTTATTTAGTGCTCTATAGTCTATACAAAGTCGCAAAACACCGCTCTTCCTTCTCGTCAGTACAATCGGTGACGCATATTCCGATTTACTAGGCCGGATCACTTTTCTCTCAGTTAAATCGCTGATGATCTTTTCTAGCTTCGTCTTTTCATCATATGACAATCGCCTGGGCGCAAAGAAAAAAGGCTTGTCATTTGTGAGGTTTATTTTCATTTCTGCTTTTATTGTAGGCACCTCTGGTTTCACGCTTTCTACATATTCTGATTTAAATTTTTCTAGAAACTTTGATTTAATTTCATGCGGAACTTTCGGATCGATATTTAAATGCTGTTCTTGTTTCTCATCTACAAAATTAATGTCAATATTATTAAGCTCTTTAACTCTATTTTCAAATTTATCAGACCCTTTTGTATTTTCTACTTTTGCAATTCCTAATCCAAATTTATTTAAAACATCGCGTCCTAAAACCAAAGATGACTTCATTGTGTCGTTCGGCACAACCAAAAGCTTTACGACACTGCGAGTTTCGTCACCGAGTACAATCCTAACGTGTATTTTACCTAATACCGAGAGATTTGACTGGTTTATACCGGCGTATCGTGAGTCTAACTCTGTGGCTCTTTCGATAACTTCATCACGCATACAATCAATTTTTATAAAGCTTATCGGGCTACCTGAATCAAGTACACAGTTTATATCTAAACGCTTACCATTATCCAGTATTACCACTATGCTCCGAAAGAAACTGTCATCGGGCAAAGAGACCTCGTCGACGAAGTTGACACCAGATTTCTTGACTGGGCAATCCTTTGCCACGTGCCCAGGGTCCTTGCAATTAAAACACTCTTGTTTCTTCGGCAACCGGCAGTACCTGGCCGTATGACCTGGTTTCCCGCAGTTGTAGCACAGAAGAGATTTCCTGGAGCTCCTGTCATCCACGTTGGTTTTTTCTGCAACCTTGGAGTCAGCTGGTTTGGATTCACTTCTCGACTGGGCTCTCAACGTCTCGACAGTCAATGAGATCTTCGAGAAAGACTCCAAAAGCTGGGGTGCATTCTCGAAACCTCTCATGCGCGCCTGGTTTCGCAGATTGACATCCGGGATTCCATCGATCAGGTAATCCAGCACCTCATCATCTTCGACAGGAACCTGGTTGCCCAGAATCATTTTATTGTGATAATATTGCGTGAAAGATTCGTTCTTCTGCCACTTCCTGTCTTCAAAAGTGCGGCGACGTTCAAGTCTTTTCGGACGGTGGTCAAACATCTTCTTCATCTCCATCAGAAGCTCGTTCATATTCAGTTCTATGTGGACGGATTTAGAATGAAACCACTCGCGCGCATCACCTTTTAATTTCGAACAGACTAGAATCTTAGCAAGATTGTCATCCAAGTCGTATGTGGCACTGAGTAACAACACTTGTTTTTCCCACTCTAAAAAGTTTTGGTCACGACCGTTGAATTCGCTTAAAAGATCACTGATTCCTTTTATATTCATGTTAGGACGATTTCTGTAAGAGTTTGCACTCGACGGCGATTCGCGAGGATTTTCACGCCGTGTCAAAGCTAACTCTCGCTGGAGGAGATCCCGTTCTCTACGAATGAGGTCCATTTCACGTCTCATCATTTCGATTTCGGACGTCTGTCCCACTGTTCTTCTCTCAACCGCGTTATTCCGGAGTGTATTGTTAGGTGAATCGGTTACCACCTCCATATGATCGGGGTTGGTTACCGACACCTCTTGCATCCAAGATCCATTGGGAAAATTTGCATCAAACCGAGATATTAAATCCACTTTATTCCCGGAATTTGGCAGGCCATACTTCTTTAAAAGTTCTTTAAGTTCCGCTACGGTATATTCACTCGGATTGTTCATTTTGAGGCTTTCGCGACAGTTCTTCCACAAGTCGGCTGATCGGTGCACTACAGCGCTCACTCAACTGATCGGATTTACCGGGAAGTATTTTAGTACCACTATTCGTCACTATGAGACACTTTGAACGGGTGTGACAAAACCAATATGGCAACTACGCCATAATTCCTATTCCTTCACCGCGGAGTCGACACAAAATCGTTTTGCAAAGCAAGTATTGAGGCACACAGTCTCACTGAATATGGTTTTCCAGAGTCTTTAGGTCGACACTTAGTCTTTCAGACGCACAACACTGAGACTCTGTGACACTTCAGGCATGAGGTACACAGTCTCATTTGCACTAGACGCCACCTTGATTTGCACACAGCGAAATTCACAAGTCAGCACACAGCTGATTCGGCACACAGCGTTTCAGCATACAACACTTAGCGTTTAGCACACAGCACTTTAGCAGGTTTGGCACACAGCGTTTCAGCTCACAGCACTTAGCGTTTAGCACACAGCACTTTAGCAGGTTTGGCACACAGCGTTTCAGCTCACAGCACTTAGCACGTAGCGTTTAGCACACATCACTTTAGCAGGTTTGGCACACAGCGTTTCAGCTCACAGCACTTAGCACGTAGCGTTTAGCAAACATCACCTAGCACATAGCAGGTTTGGCACACAGCATTTTCCGGCACACACAGTACCGTAATCCAGAGGCACGCAGTCTCATTTGGATTTTCACGAATCTCCAACCGCGTCCCGCACGTATTGTTACACGCGTCCTTAGCTTCGCGTTAGCGTCCTCCGTTCACACAGAACTTTCGGTGAAGCCACGCGATTCTTTATGACCGTGCGAATCACTACTGATCGACCGGCGAACTCGAATCCCACTTCTGAAAAATTGAAGGAGATTTTGGATGGCAATGAATATTCGGGCGTACAAGTAAAAGATGTTTATTAACGATTGTTGTATACATGTCGGAGGGACGTCGGATCAAGACTGCCGTCGCTAGGGCCCAGCCGTCGCTCGCCGCTTGCGTGGTGCCCCCTATATTTTATTTTAGTCACTACACTGTTGATTTTCTACAAAGGGTAATATATTCCTTTATTGCAAAAGAATATCAAAAAGTCATATTACCGGATTTTCTTTCCGGCAGAATTTTTTCCTCGGATGCTGTTGTAATATTTTTCATATGCAATTAAGAAAATCATGGAAGCGTGTCTTTCAAGAAACAATTTTCTTATTTTTTTATTATATTATTATTATTATTATATTATTATTTTATTTATATTATATTTTCTTATTTTCTTATTTTTTGTATTTTTTTTTTAAGTAATAGGCTTCTTTCTGCTTAAAAGCTAAGTAAAAAATTATCATGAAATTTTGTTCCCAAATGTAAAGTGTATAATCTACAGTGGTTTTCGTATATTTGAAAAAAACATTCTAACACAGAAAAAGTTGTTGAAACATTTTTTTAATCAGCGGTTCATCTCAGATTGTAGTTAAATGATGCTGGCATGATTTTGAAAATAAAAAAAAATAATTAAAAAAGCTTAAAATTTTTCAAAATTTTTCAAATTTTTAACCAAAGGAGATAAATTTTTAAAGAAGGATATAACAGTTTATACTTTAAACAAAACGGCTTTTGATTTTAATTGAAAAATTAGTTGAATTCAACCAAAAAAGAAGAATTTTGAATGAAATAGTTGACTCCTTAACCGGAAAGAATACTTTTCATCAAAA
>CAKNYM010051528.1:0-21878 GCA_932195095.1 Andricus curvator
AACCCGTGAAGATTTTCCAAGTTTTATTGGCTTAAATTAAAGATAAGACTTCAAATACTGTATGCTATAAATTTTATAATTTTTTTACAACTTTCTTAGGTTTTACCAAAAGTTGAAGTCGAGGTACAAAATTTGAGAAATTCTTGCACTTTTTGTTAAACTTCTCACGTGATCTATTCTCTTCACAAAATCTAAAATGAATCTCATAGAGGTCCCTCAATGCGGGATTTAATGAACTTTCTAAACGTTTTCTATTAAAGTTTCTAGCTCTATTTTTGAATAAGTAATCGCTTTTTAAAGTCAGCCGTGATTATTAATACTACTCGCGCTAGTCGTACCGACAATTTCCGACGGAAGTGCACGATGCATTTTTTGTAAACATGTTTTGATAAGGTTGTTTTTCAACTATTTTGTAACCAAAAGTACGTCAATGCAAATAGAAATTTGTAATTTTCCAATGAAAAATAATTTGGGCACCTCAGGAAGACCCAGAGCTCTTTTGGTGATGTCATTTTTACGTCGAAAGTACTTGCATATTCATAGGCGTGTGTAGAATTCCATTGTCTTGAAAATTCAAAATAATCATTGAAAATCGCATAATTTAATCGTGAACTAGAAGCTAGACAATTATTTCGACTCAGTTGAATTTCGAACTTCGTAGACGAACAACATCTAGCACAACGCGAATCGACTCCAAGATTTTTTTTTTTTTAAGACGAGGATAAAGGAAACTACAACTCAAATTCAAAATATTGGCTATATAATTTGCTAGCATCATGTCAGAAATTCGAAATTTCTATGCAGGACAAAATTTATTTATTACAGGTATGTGGCATTGAAATATAATTTTAATATTTAGTTTGATTTTTTTGTGAAACAAGTTGTGAAATATAATTTTGAGAATCTAGAAAATTATCGGGGGATTAGACGGTCTTTTCGGGCCCTAATCGAGTTCTGGCTAGCCCATCAGAACTAATACATTTTCTAAGTGTCTCATTCAAATATTTTTTTATACATTTCCAAAAAGGGCCAGGGTGTTTGAAAGTATAAAAAATACACGATAAAAACAAAGAATTTTTTCAGAATTATCTGTATAGTCCCGCAAATCCCAACTTCGAAATTTCATTTTTTGGAGGACTTTGAAATTTTATTTAACATTGGCGTCCTGCGCCGATTAATTCGGATTCAAAATATGTTGAACTACACAACTTGGGGATATTTTTTCCTGGAAAATTGAAAGATTCTCTCTAAAAGATAATCTAAATAAAAATTTTGAAAAGTTATTAAATAATTTTTTAAATATTAATTTTTAAACATTTTTGAAACATTGATTAATAATAATTAATTTATAAAAATTGTATTATTTTGATTTAAAAGCGTAATAATAAAATTGAGCAATTAAAAATTTTTAACTTTTGAATTTGAATTTGAATAATTTTCAATTTGGAGCGAAATAGAATGTTTCAATATAAAAGCTTTTGAAATTCTATAACTTTAAATATTTATTGCATAAAAAATTATAATTCAACATTAAAATTCATTTGACAATTTTTTCTAAAATCAAGAAAAAAAAATACACCGACATTTTCACCGTTCAAAATGGAAAAATTTTCAATTGTAAACCCCTAAAATGGCAATTATTAAAACAAAGTTGAAAATGAAAAGTAATTTTAAATGGGAAACATTAAAAATAAAAAAAATCTACTATGGACCGTTGAAATTTAAACGAATCCGAACTTTAAACCATTAAAATTTGTTATCATTTTAAGTAAATTTAAAAAGTTTAATAATAAAAACTTTTCAAATTGTTATAATAATATTTTTCAAAATTTAACGATTTCAACACAATTTTTAGTTTTTCAATTTCAAATCGTTTAATTTTTAACACTTAATTTAGAACTACTATTCATTCTTAAAACATTCGAATCAAATATTTTTTAATTTCGAATAATTAATTTTTTTTAATCTTGAACTAAAAACCGGAAAATTTTTATATAGTTGGATATAGATAGCTTCTGAAATTTTAAAATTGTTATTGCATAAAAAATTATAATTTAACATTAAAATTCATTTGACAATTTTTTCCAAAATCAAAAAAAAAGCACACCGAAATTTTCACCGCTCAAAATAGAAAAATTTTCAATTTTAAACCCTTAAAATCGCAATTATTAAAAAAAAGTTCAAAATGAAAAGTAATTTTAAATGGGAAACATTAAAAATAAATCTACTATGGACCGTTGGAATTTAAACAAATCCGAACTTTAAACCATTCAATTTTTTTTTAAATTTTAAGTTAATTTAAATAGTTCAATAATAAAAAATTTTTAAATTGTTAATAATATTTTTCTAAATTGAACGATTTCAACACAATTTTTAGTTTTTTCAATTTCAAAACGTTTAATTTTTAACACTTAATTTAGAACTACTATTCATTCTTAAAACTTTCGAATCAAATATTTTTTAATTTCGAATAATTAATTTTTTTAAATCTTGAACTAAAAACCGGAAAATTGCTATATAGTTAAATACAGATAGCTTCTGAAATTTTAGAATTTAAAATTGTTATTGCATACAAAATTATAATTTAACATTAAAATTCATTTGAAAATTTTTTCTAAAATCAAGAAAAAAAATACACCGACATTTTCACCCATCAAAATGGACAAATTTTTCAAGTGTAAACCCCTAAAATGGCAATTATAAAAAAAAGTTTAAAATAAAAAGTAATTTTAAATGGGAAACATTAAAAATAAAAAATAAATCTACTATGGACCGTTGGAATTGAAACGAATCCGAACATTAAACCATTCAATTTTTTTTTTAATTTTAAGGTAATTTAAATAGTTTAATAATAAAAAAATTTCAAATTGTTAATAATATTTTTCAAAATTCAACGATTTCAACACAATTTTTAGTTTTTTCAATTTCAAAACGTTTAATTTGTAACACTTAATTTAGAACTACTATTCATTCTTAAAACTTTCCAAATCAAATACTTTTTAATTTCAAATAATTAATTTTTTTAAATCTTGAACTAAACACCGGAAAATTTTTATACAGTTGGATATAGATAGCTTCTGAAATTTTAGAATTTAAAATTTTTATTGCATAAAAAATTATAATTTAACATTAAAATTCATTAGACAATTTTTTCTAAAATCAAGAAAAAAAATACACCGACATTTTCCAACGCTCACAATGGAAAAATGTTCAATTATAAACCCTTAAAATCGCAATTAATAAAAAAAAAGTTCAAAATGAAAAGTAATTTAAAATGGGAAACATTGAAAATAAATCTACTATGGTCCGTTGGAATTTAAACAAATCCGAACTTTAAACCATTCATTTTTTTTAAATTTTAAGTTAATTTAAATAGTTTAATAAGAAAAAATTTTCAAATTGTTAATAATATTTTTCAAAATTCAACGATTTTAACACAATTTTTAGTTTTTTTAATTTAAAAACGTTTAATTTTTAACACTTAATTTAGAACTACTATTCATTCTTAAAACTTTGAAATCAAATATTTTTTAATTTCGAATAATTAATTTTTTTAATCTTGAACTAAGAAACGGAAAATTTTTATATAGTTGGATATAGATAGCTTCTGAAATTTTAGAATTTAAAATTGTTAGAAAAAATTGCATAAAAAATTATAATTTAACATTAAAATTTATTTGACAATTTTTTCTAAAATAAAGAAAAAAAAATACACCGATATTTTCACCGCTCAATATGGAAAAATTTTCAATTGTAAACCCTTAAAATGGTAATTATTTTTAAAAAAGTTGAAAATGAAGAGTAATTTTCAATGGGAAACATTAAAAATAAAAAAATTGTACTATGGACCGTTGGAATTAAAACGAATCCGAACTTTAAACCATTCAATTTTTTTATAATTTTAAGTTAATTCAAATAGTTTAATAATGAGAAATTTTTAAATTGTTAATAATATTTTTCAAAATTCAACGATTTTAACACAATTTTTAGTTTTTTAAACATTTTTAATTGTTTAATTTTTAACGCTCAATTTAGGCCTACTATTCATTCTTAAAACTTTACAATCAAATATTTTTTAATTTTAAATAATTAATAATTTTTGAATCTTGAACTAAGAAACAGAAAATTTTTATATAGTTGAATAGGAATAGCTTCTGAAATTCTAGAATTTTAAATTTTTATTGCATAAAAAATTATAATTTAACATTAAAATTGATTAGACAAATTTTTCTAAAATGAAGAATCAAACTCACCGTCAATTTTTCCGTTCAAAAAGGCAAAATTTTCAATTATTAACTTTTAAAATGGCAATTATTGAAAAAAACTTGGAAAATGAAAAGTAATTTTGAATGGGAAACATTAAAAATAAAAAAAAATTCTACTATGGACCGTTGAAATTTAAACGAATGCCAACTTTAAACCCTTTAAAATTTTAATAATTTTAAGTAAATTTAAATAGTTTAAAAATTAAACATTTTCGAATTGTTAATAATAATTCTCTTAATTCAATGATTTCAACACAATTTTTATTGTTACATTTTGAATCTTTTAAGTTGTAACACCTAATTCAAAACTATTATTCATTCTTGAAATTTTCCAATCAAAAATTTTTTAATTTTGAATGAATAATTTTTTTAAATCTTGAACTAAAAACCGGAAAATTTTTAGATAGTTAGATATAGATAGCTTCTGAAATACTAGAATTTGAAATTTTTATTGCATAAAAAATTATAATTTAACATTAAAATTTATTAGACAAATTTTTCTAAAATAAATAATAAAAAACTCACCGTCAATTTTTCTGTTCAAGAAGGAAAAATCTTCAACTATTAACCTTTAAAATGGCAATTATTCAAAAAAACGTTCAAAATTAAAAGTAATTTTAAATGTGAATCACTTAAAATGAGAAGTGTCTACTATGGACCGTTGTTATTTAAACGAATCCAAACTTTAAACCCTTTAAAATTTTAATAATTTTAAGTAAATTTAAATAGTTAAAAAATTCCAAATTGTTAATAATAATTCTCTAAATTCAACGATTTCAACACAATTTTTAGTTTTTTCATTTTGAATCTTTCAATTTTTAACAGTTAATTTAGTACTATTATTAATTCTTGAAATTTTTCAATCAAATATTTTTAAATTTTAAATGAATAATTTTTTTTAAATCTTAAACTAAGCACCGGAATTTTTTTTAATAGGTAGAGTTAGCTTCTGAAATTCTATAATTTTAAATGTTTATTGCATAAAAAAATTATAATTTAACATTAAAATTGATTAGACAAATTTTTCTAAAATGAAGACTCAAACTCACCGTCAATTTTTCCGTTTAAAAAGGAAAAATGTTCAATTATTAACCTTTAAACGGCAATTATTCAAAAAAATGTTTAAAATAAAAAGTAATTTCAAATGAGAAACATTTAAAATAAAAAAAATTCTACTATGGACCGTTGATATTTAAACGAATCCGAACTTTAAACCCTTTTAAATTTCAATCATTTTGAGTAAATTTAAATAGTTTGAAAATTAAAAAATTTCAAATTGTTAATAATAATTTTCTAAATTCAACGATTTAAACACAATTTGTAGTTTTTTCATTTTGAATCTTTTAATTTTTAACACTTAATTCAGAACTATTATTCATTCTTGAAATTTACCAATCAAATATTTTTTAATTTTAAATGAATAATTTTTTTTTTAATCTCGAACTAAAAACCGGAAAATTTTCTGATAGGAAGATACAGATAGCTTCCGAAATTCTAGAATTTAAAATTTTTATTGCATAAAAAAAATTATAATTTAACATTAAAATTGATTAGACAAATTTTTCTCAAATGAAGAATCAAACTCACCATCAATTTTTCCGTTCAAAAGGGAAAAATGTTCAATTACTAACCTTTAAAATGGCAGTAATTCAAAAAAACGTTAAAAATTAAAAGTAATTTTAAATAAGAAACATTTTAAATAACAAAATTTCTACTATGGACCGAACATATTTAAACGAATCCGAACTTTAAACCCTTTACAATTTTAATAATTTTTAGTAAATTTAAATATTTCGAAAATTTAAAAAATTTAAATTTTTAATAATACTTTTTAAAATTCAACGATTGCAACAAAATTTTTAGTTTTTAAATTTCAAATCCTTTATTTTCTGACACTTAATTTAGAGCTATTATTTAATTTTGAAATTTTTCAATCAAATAGTTTTAAATTTTAAATGATTCATTTTTTTTTAATCTTGAACTAAAAACTGAAAATTTTTAGGATAGTTAGATATAGATGGCTTTTTTCCTAAAATGAAGAAATAAACTCACCGTCATTTTTAACATTCCAAAAGAAGAAATGTTCAATTATTAACTTTAAAAATGGCATTAATTGGAAAAAAATTTCAAATTGAAAAGTAATTTTAAATGGGAAACATTAAAAATAACAAAAATTCCACTATGGACCGTTAAAATATTGCATCATATATATATATATACATATGTATATATATTGCATCAAAAATAAAAAATACAAAAAAGAATAAAAAAATGTATTGCTTCATATGATTCCAGTGTTTGAAATTACACAATTGTAAGCTTCTTAATTCGAAGTTCTTTTTTTTTAAGTTGAGTTTGAAATGTTAAATAGTTTGGATCATTTTCAATACAATTTCAAATTTTTAAGGCTTGAATTGGAGAAATTATTGTCTTAATTCTTCATTGTTCTTAATTTTTTTAAAGCTTGTTTTATTGTTTTTAATTTTTTTAGCTCAAAGTTGTCCAGTTGCAAATACTTTAAACTGAAGATTGTGCAACGATCACTTCTTTCAATTTGGCGTTCTACGATGTCGAAGAATTTAAAAAGCAAACAATTTTGTACGATTAAAATTGACAGCAAACAATTTATCATATTTGAATAAAAAATTATTAAATTAAAAAATGACTATCAAAGCTTTCAATATGAAATTTTGAAAAATTTAATAGTGAAATTTTCTTGACATTTTTAATATTTGAATTTGAAACTACAACATTGTGAAATTTGAAATTAGAAACCTGCAAAAATTGATAAATTGCAAATAAAATATTTTCGAATTTAAGCTCTTGATGCAAAAAGCTTGAAGTGCAAGGCCTCAAAAAAGAAAATTGTTCAGAATTCCGCAGTCAAAACTATAATTTCAAATTGGAATTGGGAATTGAGGGAGTTGAACTTTTAATTTTCTTAGTTTTATTTTCCATCGCTAAAACCGTAAATATTGGCGGTGCAAAGTCACCTAAAGAACTTAACCTGCAGTTATGAACCACAAAAATCACAATCTAAACGTCTAAAATTAACGAATTATCAAAATTAGGAATTTTCATATTTTCTAGGTGGTTCAGGATATATCGGAAAAATCCTCGTGGAAAAATTGTTACGTGGATGTCCAGAAATAGGGACCATATATCTATTAATAAGGCAGAAAAGGGGCAAGACTAGCCAAGAACGACTTAATGAGATGATTAAATCGGCTGTAAGATATTGAAAATTATTTTTTTACATTTTTCTATTTTTTTGATTGTGCATAAAATATGGTATATTTCACAGATGTTTGAACCTTTAAGGAAGATCAATCCAGATTTTTCAAAAAAAATAGTACCAATAAATGGAGATGTAGGACATCCTGATTTGGGGCTCTCACCTGCAGACTATGCTCTACTTACAAAAGAGGTTCATCCTAAAAAAATATCCATGAAATTCAATAATAATAGATCTTACATTTTTTAAATAACATAACAATTGTAGGTCTCTATCGTATTTCATGCAGCGGCTACTATCAAATTTGATGATCCACTCAGCGTCTCTGTGGCTATTAATGTCAATAGCGTAATGGAAATTATTAAATTATGCAAAAAATGCAGAACCTTAAAGGTAAGAGTAAAGAAATATTATCATTACAAAATTCTTTAAAAATAACATTTCCAACAAAATTATAAATTGCAGGCTGCTGTTTACTTATCTACAGCATTCAGTCAATGCGTCAATCATTATATAGAGGAGAAAATTTATCCAGTGCCCCTGACATATGAGCAAATTAACGATATTGTTAAAATTATAGAAACAAGAAATTTCTCGAAAGAAGAAGAGACCAATTTCACGCATAGGTATATCGATAAAATTATATTTTACAATATGTAAGTTGCTTACTAACAAATTTTGTACAGTTTATTAGGGAAAATTCCAAACACATATGTCTTAACAAAATCGATTGCGGAAGGACTGCTGAATGAGAAAGCAAAGGACCTACCTTTTTGCATATTCAGATTTTCAATAGGTAATTTTCACATTTGTTTCATCAGAAATTATCGGTTTGTTTACCAGGGTGTTCCAAACAAAGGCTTTTCTTGAAAAGTGAAAACGCTTTCAGATTTTGCATAGATAAATTGGAAAATGGGAATGCGATTTCTTCTCATCTTTATGTACACAAAAAAATCGACCAGCTGCTTTGTTAGCGACAGCTCGAGTAATAATAGAGGCACCTAATGATCGCCATGTTTATGTCCGCTCAATGTTAGATCATGAATCGGAAGCTACTTTTTTCTGAACCTGTCGTGCATTTGTTAACCATTCCGCGTAAAATGTTTGATGTTACTGTTTCTGGTGTATGAGCTAACGTTTCTAATCAAGTTTAGCATTCTGTTTCTGTTATGATTAAGAGCCCCAAGTCTTGTGTAACAACGCTTACGACGCAAGCATTTATACTTTTGGAACTTACGGCTTTTGTTTCTAAACAGTTCAAGGTTATGGATATTCCTAGCAACCTACATGAGCTAGATCTTGCAGATCCAAGAAGGTTTCGAATGACCGTACTGATTTAATTATCGGGTTCGATCTATTTGATCAAACGTTACTTGATAGTGTTGATCACGATGAACCGAGGAATCTTATCGCGCCAAATACGATATTCGGTTGGATAAGATCTGGTTCTTTGCAAAAGTCTCCCGCTGAAGTGTTCCACATAAATGTGCAATGTGTACTGATCCAACTCTTTCTAAATTTTTGGAGTTGGAAGAGGTTTCTAAAATGAATCTGTTAACAAAACAGGAACTGGAATGCGAAGCTCACTTTGCTGAGACTCACACAACAGATTCTAGTGGTCGATAGATAGTTAGGCTTCCGTTCACTGAACCCTCCATTGTATCCTGTCTTTCGTGATCAAAGTCAGACTATGAAATTGATGGTCGCCTTTAACGCGTCTAGGCTAGGCCCACTTCTACCATAGTCTCAATCAACGATTATTTGCATGCAGGATCAAAACTCTAAAATGACCAGAATGACAATTCTTCTATTCTACTGCGATCGCGTCAACATCGATATATTTTGTGCGCGGATATAGCTCACATGTTTTAACAAATATTGGTTTATCCTGCTGATCGTGAATTTCAGTGTATTTTCTGCACTGTAAAAACTAGAGATCTCTTTTTTACGTATCATATTTTGCGTATCCTGTTTTTGAATAGGATAAATTCATGCTGAACATGATGAACCATTGAACCTATTCGGATTTTTTAATGAACACCGTAACATATGGGATGTCCTGTTCTACATATCTTGCAATTCGTGTCATGTGTCAACTGGTCAAGGATGAAAGGCTAACTTTCCTTTAGCAGCTACAGTTATTGCGAACCAGACCTACCTGAATGATTTATTCGTTGGTGGTGTGGATAATCCTTCTACATTTGGCTTGAGAGATTAGCTTATTCAGTTGGCCTTCGCTGGCAGTTTTCGCTTGAATAAATGGTTCAGTAATTGCTCTGAATTACTTTTTGGGTGAGACCACTTGGATCACGGTTTACCGCTAGAACACTTCGTTGATAATTATTTAGGATTTAAAGTTCTTGGCATCGTTTGGAGACCTTCAGAGGATGCATTTCGTTTTCACATTTTAGAATTTCCTGACGAAAACCTTATTAATCGTTCATTGTTGCCAGCGGTTGCCAAGCAGTATGACCCTAAGGGATAGCTGGCTCCAGTTACGATCATCGCGAAAATTCTGGTTCAAAAAATCTGGTTAGGAAAACTTGATTGGGATCAAATACTACCCCCTAACCTTGTCCAGGAATGGCATGTATGGCTTCTCCGATGCATCTTGCCTAGCTTATTCTGCTATTGTCTCTTGCATATCGTTTCCAAATGAGGTCATATCTCAGTTAAACTTCTCATGGCTAAAACTGAGGTTGGAATGATTAAAATGGTGAGCACTTTAAAGCTGGAACTATGTGCTGCTACTCTCTTGGTAAAGCTTGTTCCATTTATTGTCAGTTCTCTCCAATTAGATGATGTGCCTATTTTCTGTTGAACAGATTTTTTGATGGTTTTTGATTGGCTGCAGAAACAACCGGTTTGGTTGCTCGTTTTTGTTGCTAATAGAGTCTCTACAATTCAAACTACATTGCCTTCTGCTTTTTGGAATCACGTTCCATATAAACAGCACCCGGCTGATTATACCTCTTTGGTGATAAGGTCCAGCGTTGCTTTCCAGCCTTTTAGACGCTTGGCCGAAGCGTCAAGTAGAAACCCTTGAACCGGAGTAAGAGAATCTAAACTCTGCTCATCTAGCTTACACAATTGAGAAAGAAAGCGATTCGCACGTTTGACGTGCAGTCACGATTTTTAAAGAAGAAGTTCTCTTTCCTAGATTTTTACTTGCTAATGGAATACGTGAATCCTCTTTATTGTGGGTACGCTATGTCCAGGCGCAGATTTTCGATCACTAGTTTGATTCGTTAAGGACAGGTAAAAAACTCACGAGTAAGTCTCCTTTGTAAAAGTCTAATCCGCTCATTGATTGTGTTGGCATTGTTCGTCTTGGTAGCCGATTACGTCAATCAAAATTGTTAACCTATCAAGACTCCCCCGCTATTCTGCCTAAACATAGGATATCTAGTCTTATACTAGAGCAATTTAATTGCAATTTGTTACACGCCGGGATTCAACTAGTTCATTATATGGCTCGTACCCAATATTAAATTTATGGTACTCGAAGGAAGATTAGGACAATTGTTCATCGTTATATTGTATGAATACACGATATGACTAAAACAAAAACTCAACTTATGGATGATCTCCCATCTCCTAGAGTCACACCCTCACGTTCTTTTTCTCACACCGGAATTAATTATGCAGGTTCATATCTTATTCGTTCCACCTCAGGTCGTGGAATAAAGTCACATAAGGCTTGGGTCTCAATCTTCGTTTGTTTCACTACAAAAGCTATTTATTTGGAATTGGTGCACGATTATACTACCGCATCTTTTGTTGCCACCATCAGACGTAATCCCTCAGAGCTAATCGAGAGATTCGCAAATCTTTCGTATGCTACAGAATGATCATAATTTAGCCTTCATTTGGTCTCAGATGGCACAACTTGTCATTTTATGCCGCCTATCAAAAGATCTCTCGAATCCAAGCTTTTGTATCAAATTGAGAGTGTTGTTTAAAATCCCGCCACTTCTTGCCTACCATTGATAAAAGTTTCTGTTCTTGATGTCCACAAAAACCTCTTGTCTCACTGGCAATTTTATCAACGAATTGATTGCGTTGATAATCATAATGATACGCAACGGTTTAATAACCCGGGGATTTCCATTTATTTTCGTCAGTATATTATCTCTCATATAATATATATTTCTAAAACACAAAAGTAACTATGAAAATGTTACGTTTAAAAAAGGTAACGATGATGATAACTATGGTTACTCATTTCGTAATGTGACGGTAACTATAACTTTGAATCATGAGATCGAGATTCTAGGGGTCAAATCTTATTATTTGACTTACATTTTGAAAAAATCGAAAAGCGTTTTCCCTTATCAAGAAAAACCTTTTTTGCGCCACCCTAATGTTTACTTTGAATTAGATTTGAGTAAAAAATTGTATCTTCTGAGGCGAGTGTTAGCTGAAAAGTCGTTCTTCAATTGAACTCGTCAATTTTATATCGTTTTTATCATTTCAAGATAATGTATCAAATGAAAATTTGATTTTACAGCCTTAGCCACTTTGAAAGAACCTGTGCCTGGTTGGGTTGACACATTTCAGGGATTAAATCAAACATTAAGTGGAATTGGCCTCGGTGCAATACATGTGATTCGTGCAAATAGGGAAGGCAGAATGGATCTTATACCAGCTGATTTCACCTGCAATGCTTTGATCGCAGCTGTTTGGGAAACAAGCACTTTGAAAAATAGGTAATATCATTAAGGGTACATGAATTATTATAGAACCTTCTAAATACTATGTAATTAAAAAACGTCCAATGTGCTACGTAAGTGTTTCAAATACTTAAAATTCACATGTTTTGGTATGAACATACTGATACGAATTATATTTCTGTGCAATCATTTTTGTAGAAAATCTGATTGGCTTTTCATTGCTTGAAGTTTTTTATATTTGAAATATGAAATTTTCAAAATCAAATCTGAGAAAAATCATAGAAAACCTTATGCGAATTGAAAACCATTTGTACTTTTTCAATGCTTTTACAAGATTGAATTAAATCTTTCAAATTATCTAATAAATTATTTAACATATTATACAATATACATGCTTTATGTTGTTTTTTTTTATTCAGTTGTAGGTTATGTTAGCCTTCTACCTGGAATGGGTATTTGCAATAAAAATTATTAAATGTCGAAGATTGAACATTTTTCAACAATTTACTTTTTTTCGTTTTGTGAGCATTTGTTTACCGAAAATTGATACTTTTGAACAAAAATCATGAGATTTTAAAAATTCATAATTTGTTAACAATTTCAGGTTATGTTGTTCTTTGACATCAAAAATTAGTTTTTTTATTGTAAAATCATTATAATTTGAACAAGATTCATTATCTTTAAGAATTTTCGGTTATGTTAATGTTCTTCATCGGAAGTTAGTATTTTTAGATAAAATTATTATAATTATATCCAGTGATTTATTTTGTTTAAGATAATAAAATTTGCAAACTTAAACAATTTGGGATTATGGTAGTGCTTTCTGTCCAAAATTGAAATTTTAATTTTAAAAATTATTAGATTTTAAAGAAGATTCATAATGTTTTAAAAATTTTGGGTGCCGTTGTTATTTGGATCAAAAATAGGTATTTTCAAACTGAAATCATCGTAATTTGCACAAGATTTAGATTCTTTTAACAATTTTGGATTATGTTAGTGTTTTTCGTCAATAATTGGTATTTTGAATTTAAAAATATATATATTTCAAACATTTCAAAGAAGAATTTTAGATTATGTTAGCGTTTTACACCAAAAATTGGTATTTTTATTGCAAAATTATTAGATTTCAAAGAAGATTGAGAATGTTTGTACAATTGTAGGTCAATCTGGTCATTTTCACCAATAATATCGATATAGATTTCAAAGTAGATTTTCAATTTGGGAACAATTTTAGGTTATGTTAACAAAAAACTAAGGTTGCAAAGATCATTTACAATCTGAAACAATTAATTGTTATTTTATAGACTTTATTTTTTATTTTTTTTATTTGCATGTTTCATGCCAGAAATCGGTACTTTTAATAAAAAATCATTGTATTTCAAAGAAGATAAAATTTGTTTAATTATTTTAGGTTAAGCTAAAATGTTTTACCTGAAATCGGTTATTTTAAATAAAAATCATTTGGCGTCCGAAATTAAACTAGAAATTTTGAACAACTTCAGGTTATTTCAGTTTTTTTTTTTCGAAAAGTAGTATTTAAAAAAAATGCATAGGTTGCATTATCCATACAAGAATATTATATGTTAATTCTGAAGAGATATCAATTTTCATCAATCATCTTAAAAATTTTCCTTGCTACTCCATTCTTTTGTATTAATATTAATATTAATTTCATATTTTAATTTGAAAATTGCGTTTAATTTTAATTTTAGATCAAGTATTTTGCAAAAAAATCTATTATTTCTAGTCAGTATTTTGTTTTCACTAATTTGCAATAATTTAGAGTAGTTTAATTTGGAAGTATTAAATAGGGGAGACCACCCTACAATAAATAATGAACCTACAGTAGATGATCAATAATCAAAAGTACAAATATACCTTAAATGATTAATGCTTATTTTAATTCATTAACACATATAGCTTCCTAATTATTAATTAAATTAAATTAATTCTTTTACATTTATTAGTATTATAAATTATTGATTATCTACTGTAGGTTCATTATCTATTTAGGGTGGTCTCCCCTACTTCCAATCTAAATTCGTAATTGTAAATTTATCATTTCCAAGCGATTTACAGTTTTCAATTATTCAATTGTGCGTACCTACTTTGAATCTCAATTATAAATGTTTAATTTGGAAAAGACAGTTTTATTTATTCTCAAACCCCACAGATAATATATTTCAAACAATCAGTTTTTTTTAACGAAGTTTAATAAATTTTCGAAACCTATAACAGATCAATCTGAATTTGTTTTAGTTCAACCGATGATTTGCCGGTGTATAATTTCGTTTCTGGTACAGACAATCCATTGAAGTGGAAAGAGTTTCAAGAGCATGTCCGGGATACTGGACCTATAAACCCACCAACTGGGATGATTTACTATCCTGATGGTTACTATGTTAGTAATCCAATATTATTTGCTTTCTGGGATTTTTTTGTGCACCTCACCCCAGCATTACTGGGGGATATTGTTCTGAGAATAATGGGAAGAAAGTCTATGTAAGTATAAAGCTACAAGCAATATAAAAAAGAATTTGTGCTTGATTCTAAACCAATCTATTCAGATTATTACATTTTCCAAATAGGAAAAGAAGTAATCCAAAAAATCACAGATTTCTAAAATTCCTAGTATCTAAGAACATCTTTTGTACAATATTTAAATAAAAAAAATATTTCTTCCGACAAATTGAGGTAAAAAATTGCTTGGCCTCGATTAAAAGAATTCTCAAAGATATGAGACTACTAGAGACCAACATGCTTCGAAGTCAATATTTAGACCTCATAAGGAATTATTTATAGAGAAAATACAGGTATGAATAATATAAACTTGTGCTAATTAAAATTAACAAAATACCTGAAAATGAAAAACTATAAACATTTGTACAAAAGGTTATTTAGTCTAATTCTGCAATTCATTGGTGAGAATTGATTTCTCTATAAACAATTCTCTTCAATGGTAAGAAGCAGATAATTATCTATCCAATTGATAATCCTATCCTGAACTTTGTAATATCTTGAGAGATACTTTTTTAAATTAATAGCTTTATTACTCTTTCTCTCTCTTTAAAAATAACATCTTCATGAATTCTCTTTTTTCTATTTCTCTTATCATAAAGGATCTTAACATCGTCCTAATTGTAATCATGACCATGTGTGATTTTATGTTTAAAAAGGACTATGGGAGTTCCAAATTTTTGCTCATAAAAGTTATTATTAAACAATGTCATCTCTTTCATTAGGAATGTTTGAAAACATGGCTATTACGTCTTAGGAAACCAAAATGTGATCATATGGTATTTTAACATTCTCAATTAACTTTAAAAAGGCAATATCGTTTTCAATTAATAATTGTGAAATTTTTATGGATTCTTGAAGGATTTTACTGAGGAATTCTTAAAAAAATTTTCTGGCTGGCAAACCTATTGTCGAAATTACTGGGCGTAAAGGATAGTCTGTTTTATGGGCTTTCACGAGGCCATAGGCTAAAGAGAGATTTGTATTAATTGTGTCAATATCACATCTTTTAATATTTTCACCCAAATAATTTTTAAAAGTATCCTCTTGAAGCATTCTTGAGAAATTATTTGGGACTACTTGAAAACTATCTTCATGATTCAAGATATGCATCATATTCTGATTTTAATCATTTCTAAGCATCGCTACTGTAATACTTCCTTTATCAGCCTACATTATCATTAATTCAAGATGATTTAAAAAAAAATTCGAACAAACTTTTATTTAACTCTTTTTTTAATAAAGTTTGTTTATTGATAAAACCATCTCACAACCATAAAATGTTTATAACTCTCTGTGGAATAATCACTTGATAAAGAACCAAGGGACATCAGAATAACTTTCACATAAGTCACAGTATATCACTCAGTCCTTTCTGAACATAAAATCATACATGATCAAAATTTCATTTGGGATGATCCTTTATCATAAGAGAAATAGAAATGAGAAAATTCATGGATACGTTATTTACAAAGAAAAAGGGTAACAAAGCCATCAATTTGAAAAAAGATCTCTCAAGATATAACAAAGTTTGGGATAGGGTTATTATTTGGATAAAATAATATCTGTTTCTTACTATGAAAAAGAATTTGTGTATGCAAATCAATTCTCACCAATGAATTAGAGAATTAGACTAAATAACCTTTTGTATAAATGTCTATAGTTTTTTATTTTCAGGTATTTAATTAATTATAATTAGTACAAGTTTATATTATTCATACCTGTAATTTTCCTATCAATAATCCCTGATAAGGAGGTCTGAATTGGTTTCGATTGACTCTTTCTTTTTTCTTTTGTTATGTAAATGTCCTCAATGAGCCGGAAAGGAGATGTTTGGAAATCTAATTTTAATTTGTGAATTTCTTTCATGCTCTGTCTTCGGTGCATAAAATTAATTAGATAAAAGAGCAGATTTAATTTAGGTCTGTAATGAATAAAAAAACATTCTTATGTAAAGAAAATTTACATACCCACGGATAGTATCGGGCCACTAGCCGGATGACCTATCAAAAATTAGCCTTAACTTTGAAATGTGATGGCGCCGTCTAGAATATGTGTAAACATATTTATGAAAAACAGTTAGAAAGCTTACTACATTCTGCTTCAAATGAGCCTCAGTTGAATTAATTTGGCCTTGTTGTTATTGAATAATCATGTGAGAAAGGCTGAAATTAAATTCCGATATTGACGGAGTTTTGTGCTTCAACTTCCTTAAAAATCGGAATTCAATCTTTGTCATTTCCCCGTGATTATTCAATACCCACAAGGCCAAATTACTTTAATTGTGGCTCATTTAACGCAGAATTTAATAAGCTTCCTAAAAAATATTCATAAGTATCATTGTATACTCTGGACGACGCTATCATATTTCAAAATCAGGGCTAATTTTTAATATGTCACCCGGTTGGTGTTCCGATACTATCTGTCGGTATTGTGTATTGAAATATAGTTATATTTATTGAATTTACATTTATTCAATACACATTATAATGTTGTTTATTAATTTCACTTTTGTTTAGGCTGCACAAAATGTACAAAAGAGGACACAAATTACAAAAACAAGTACAATTCGTAACTCTAGGGGATTGGTCATTTGAAACAACTAGAGTTCGATCTATGTGGAATAGACTTTCCGAAACTGACAAAGAATTGTTGCCTTTCGATTTAACATCGTTGGATTGGCGTGAGACAATTTTAATATTCTGGAAAGGAATTATGCAATACATCGTAAAATCCGACTTCAGCCCAGAAGGACGGATAATAGCTGACCGTCGATACTTCAGGTTTCTATATTATACACTAGCCCTTTTTTTCTAATTTTTCATTTAACAACAGAGTCTATATTTTTTCATTTATAAACGATCCAATTTTTTTTAACTAAGTATGTTTGTGTAAAAAATTATTATATTAGTGAAGACACTCCAACAAAAGGATGTTGTCTTTTGTTACTAAATCGACTCTCAGTGAATCAGAAAGGATCTTATTTATTAGGAGACTTCATCAGGTTACATAATTTATTATTTAATTGAATCAACCTTATAAACAAATGCATATTTTCGTCAATTTTCAACCGACAAATTTCTTTTTTCAATGGAATTAACTCTAAATAACTTGGTCATATATTATTTTTAGAATGTCATTTTATCAATGAGATACAATTTCTTTTTTTATAAACAATTTTAGTAAAAAAATCTGCGATTCCGTCATTTTTGAAAAGTTTGCAAACATTTCTTTAAACAATTTAAATTGTACTGTCCATAGTGGCTTTAGCTGCAGTGTCTGTGCTTCTGGATGTAGCAGTCTTGCGATATTGATTATGTACTTGTGATTTTTATAAAATTGATTTAAATAAATAACAAATTTGGTCGCTTTCAAAAATCTCCTAATGAATAAGGTCCTTTTTGAGTCATTGAAAGTCATTCATTTGATGATAAGTAGTCAAGATTGTTCATAAAATAAACAATTATTATTGATTGATAAAGCATCATAAGCAAAGGATTTTTCAAACTTTAATGATTGATTCCGTTGAAAAAACGTTGATTTTGTTAAAGGAACGAAGTGTTTAGAACGTGAAATGGCTAAGATATGCATTTGTTGACAAAATTTGTTAATATAAAAATAAAATAAAATTTTTAAATGCTGTAGCATTCTGGATATTATTTGTAAGGAGTTTCTTTACTGGCACCATGATGGTTCACAAGAATATAAGTAGTACCCAAAAATGGGCTTGTTCATAAAAAAAAAATGTCAACATTGTTGTTAAATCAAAAATGCTTTTAAAAAAATTCAAAAATCGACCCTTACAAATTTGTTTGAAATTTAATAAACTTTCATTTGAAAAAATGTTTATATCGTATAAAAATAGTAAGCTCTAAACTAATTTGTTCAGGAAAACTTTCTTTTTCGCTGTGCGATGCATAGTATCGGACCACTAACCAGGTGACCTAATAAGAATTAGCGTTAACTTTGAAATGTGATAAAACCGTCCAGAATATAGATAAAAATATTTATAAAAAACCGTTAGAAAGCTTATTAAATGCTGTGTTAAATCAGCCTTAGTTGAAGCAATTTGGCCTTGTAGATATTAAATTATTTTATGAGAAAGATAAAAATTAAATTTCGATTTTCAAGGAATTTTGTACTTAAGCTTCAACTCAAGTAGTACAAAATTCCTTACAAATCGAAATTTCACGTCTTTCTCACGTGATAATTTGATACTGATAGGGCCAAATTATTTCAGCTAAGGCTTATTTAACGTAGAATTTAATAAGCTTTCCAACGGTTTTTTATGAATATTTGTATCTGTACTCTGATAGGCGCTATCATATTTCAAAGTCAAAGCTAATTTTTAATAGGTATAGCATCTAAATAATTTATTATTGAATATTTCAATCAAAATAACTCACTTAATCTTCAAAAAATATATTGAAAATTACTGTAATTTTGATTTTTTTCAGACTATACGTGGTTCATCAGATTGTCAAGGTTTGCTTCACAATGCTCATACTATGGCTCACATGGAAGCTTTTCTGCGTTCTTCGTCTTATATTTTAAGGCAAATTAACTTTAAAAATAATTAAAAATTATAATTGAATCTATGTATACATTTTTCGGTTTTTTAAAAATCTTTTGTATGGCAAAATTATTGATTAAGAATGGAGTAAAATAAGTATTAAATAAATAATTTTTCTAATACGAGTAACTAAATTGTACACTTTTTTTCTAGCAACATGGAAAGATTTTGAGTGTAAAATTGCACGATATTTAAAAAAAAACTCTCAAGAACTAGATCATAAGTTTATAAAAATTGATGAAATGGCAGAGTTTAGAAGAAAAATTTTAACTCAAGTGAACAAAAAATTCATTTGCTACTTTAAGTCTTAGGGACCGTACTTACATAACGTAATAGCTCAATACGTAATTTTTGCGTTTTCGTAAAAATTTTTACAATTTTCTTAAAGACATCTTTTTTTTACAAACTCAACTGCTTTGTTGAAAATTCGTCTTTTTTGTTGTTTTTTTAAATTTTTAATTCAGGTCTGTTCGAATAATATTAAACTTTTGTTTAAAATTCATATTTTATTGCTGATAAGTCAACTGAAATCTTTTTTGGATGAAAAATATTTTTTCTGAAAATTTGTCTTTTTAATTTAAAAGTTCATCTTTTTTCAGTAGAAATATTGCATTTTTGACAAAAATGCAATTGTTTTGTTGAAAATTCAACTATTTCCTAGAAAATTTACTTTTTGTTTAAAATTTATATTTTTCTATAGAAAAGTCTATTGAAATCCTTTTGGGTGGAAATTCAACACTTTTTTTGAAAATTTGTCTTTTTCATTTGAAAATTCACCTGTTTTAGTAGAATTTTCATTTTTCTTGGACAAAAATGCAACTGTTTGGTTGAAAATTTAACAATCTTGTTAAAAAGTCATACTTTTTGGCTAAAAATTCTACTATTTAGCAGAAAATTAACTTATAGTTTATAATTCTTATTTTAACTGGAATCTTCTTTGGATGAAAATTTAACTTTTTTTTTATTTCATCTGTTTTAAAAGAAATATTTCATCTTTCTTGAATAAAAATGCAACTGTTTGGTTGAAAATGCTGCTGTTTTGTTGAAAATGTAACTATTTTGTGCTAACAAACTAAAAATCTACAGACAGACATACATACAAACAGACAGAGACATTCATAAAAACCTGTTTTTAGGATTCAGAGGGTCTCAAAACGTTGACATTCGACCAAAACGGTGAGCGAAATATTTAAATTTTCGACCAAAGAGATTAAATTTTATCTAAAATGATGAATCTTCAACCAAAAAAATGAATATTCAAGAAAAAAATTCAACATTTAAACAGATAGTTGAATTTTGAACCAAAAAGTTGAATTTTTAAACAAATTGATGAATTTATAACCTAGAAAAATGAAATTTCAAACAAATGGTCGTATTTTTAAACAAAAAAGATTAAACTTCAACCAATTTTCAATCATTTTTTTCCAATTTTCAAACCTTTTCAAACCAAATAGTTTAAATTTTCAACCAGAAAAGTGGAGTTTCCAACATCAAAAAATTCATTTTGAACGAAGAAAAATGACTTTTCTACCATAAAATATGAATTTTCAATTAAAAAGAAATTAACTCCTGACGGAAAATATAATAGTATTTAACTAATTTAATAATAATTTTCCAGCATTATTTTTCATTAATTTAATTTATTAATTACTATTAATTAATTTATTTAATTACTTTCAAAAAGATAGGCTTACAATTAGTTTTGATGCGTTTTTTTTGTCTTACTACAGTCATTTCCGGGGAACTTAATGTAATTCTCTTTTATTTAACAGCTCAATTTGAGTCCCTTCTGTCTAAAAAATGCTGCATCTCAATTTTCGATAAATATCCGACTCAAAATGAGCTCTTCTACAAAAAAATTCAACTTAAATATAATTCTTTTAATACACTACCGTCGGAAATTGTCGGTATGACCAGCGCGAGTAGTATTAAAAATCACTGCTGACAAGAAATAGATATAAAAAATTGAGATAACTTAAAAATTGAAATTTAAAAAATAAAATAAATTAATTAATGTTTTATTGGCCAACAATTTCTAAAGAAAGCAGAACCATGCATAAAAAAATTCTTAATTTTTTGCGAACGTAAGTCGTCTTTATGAAATCTTTGGGAATATTTTTAAATCTTTGTAAAGTCTTTGAAATCATTAATATCTTTGAAATCTTTGCAAAATCTTGACATTTCTGTGAAATCTTGAAGAAATCTTTTGGAATCTTTAAAAAATGTTGTAAAATCTTTGAAATTTTTGTAAATTTTTTTTAACCTCTATGAAATCTTTGTGAAATATTTATTTAATCTTCAAAATGTTTCACATCTTTAAAATCTGGTGTACTCTATACTTTGCGAAATATTGGGAATCTTTCGAAATCCTTATGAATTCTATGAAATATTTGTGAAATTTTTCTGAAATCTTTTGTATTCGTTTAAAATCACTGGAACATTTGGATTCTTTGTGAAATCTTTTAAAATCTCCTAACAAATTTGAAATCGTTTAAAATCTCTTAAATGTTTTGAAATCATTGAAGTCTGGTGAACTGTACCCTAGTTGAAATCTGGTGTGCTGTACCGTTTTTGAAATCTTGAATATTTTTGAAATCTTTTGAAATCCTTATGAA
>CAKNYM010051529.1:0-15774 GCA_932195095.1 Andricus curvator
TATCAACCGGTTTTACAAATAAGAGCGAAAGGGAAATTACAGAATTTTGCCCATATTGGACCCTTAGGTACAAGCGCATTCAAGGCGACGTTGTCGGGTTTATAGCTATGACCTCTCCTCAAAAATTTTAAAGTTTCGTATTACAGTATTACAGAATCTGGTAAACTCGAAAAAACGTGTTAGTCTCTTGGCGGTCTCAGACCTGAAGGGTCATTCTCGAACCCAATAATAAAAATTTCTCCTAATTCTTAAAATATTTTAAATTTTGTTTTCATGAAAATTATTTAAAGGGGGGAAAAAAATGTGTCTTAAGCTGTGTCAATGTTTCAAAAGTTATATTATGTGATTACTTAGTGTCGTCCGAACCAAGCCTCCATCTACGCAGATGTAACCATAATAATACATAGGAATGGAAGTATTTGAGGAAAGGGAGATGGAAGGAAAATTACGAAGGATAAGTTTTTAAAAATTATTGAGTTGATTCATAAATATTGATACAAATTCCTTATCAATTTAATGATTTTTGATTTTCTGACTCAGTTTTGGCCCCTATTCGTGGCCGGAATATTATTATTAAAAATTAATTTAAAAACAAAATTTGTTTGCGGTTTGAAGAATAAAATTAAATAAGTTTCAACCCCTATCCGCGGTTGAAATTGAATTATGTTTAAACTGCAAAATTTACAAACATAGCAATTTTTGAACAAAATTACACATTATAATTAATTTAGGTCATTTAAACCGTTAAATGCATAAATTATAAAATGTATTGTCTAAGGCAGGACTGATTCATATAGCCTTACTGATGAGTCCGATGAGTCAGTTCAGGACGAAACAAAAATAATCCAAAATTTAATTTAATTTAAAAAGAAAAATTATATAATTCTTAAAAATTGATTGCAGAACAAAAATAAATACTAACGACCCTAATGCCAATTGAAAAAATCTTCTTTACAGTCTTAATATTGATATTAAAGTTGTCCTCATCGCATTTTTTTAATTCCCATAAGAATAACATAGGAAAGCGTGTTTTTTCTTCTTCTGATTTTTATACCGTTCAAACGACTAGTTAAATAATGAATCTCTATAGTGATTTTTATAGAGAATTGAATGCTCTACAACATGAACTGATAATATTTTTGATTAGTCCACGCGTTTAAAAGTTATTCAATGTCAAAGTTCAATTTTCCAAAAATTTGATCCCATTTTGTATATTATACCAAAACTGTTGGTTTTAGTGTCAAAATAGGGATTAAATTTTCTAGTAAACATGAATTTGACTTCTAATAAATGTCAACAAATGATTTTTTTTTTGGTGGATTTCATTAATATGATGCTTTTGAAGAATTCTTTTGCAGAATTTGACTTAAAAAATTTATAATACTATCAAAACATCATATCGATCCTAATGTGAGAGAAATTTTCTCAATTTTAGTTTTTCCTTAAATGCATGTTTTCAGGATTACATTTGTGAGTTTCCGCTCGAAAATTTCAGTATTCTTTCTTTAGTTTTTCTCACATTTTTTTATAACTTGAGATACAAATGGCAAATTTGATCATTCAAATTTTCAGCCGATAAACACGATTTCTTCCTCGTTCTGTCGATAAAAAAGCCAATTTCTTAATAGAAAAACTAAAGAAAGAATACCGAAATTTTCGAGCGGAAACTCACACTTAATTTTTTTTTAAATTCCAATATAAAATTGAATAACAATGATTCTTCATTTGCAAAAGTGACTTTATATTACTGAATTTAACTATTTTGTTGAAAATTCGTTTTTTTTTTGGTTTGAAATTAATTTATTTAACTGACAATTTAACTATTCCATTTTTTATTGAAAATTGATCGTTTTTACTTGAAAATTCAAGTATCTGGCTAGAAATTAATTCATTGTGTTGAAAAATCGTTCTTTTTGGCGAAAAATTAATCTTCTTAGTTGAAAATTCAACTTATGTTGAAAATTTTTCTTTCTTTGGTTGAATTCGACTGTTTTGGATTTTCGTTCAGAATTAATCTTTTTTGAAAGGAAAATTTAATTACTTGATTTAAAGTTAAACTTTTTCGTTAAAGATTAATTTTCTTTGGTTGAAGACTCATCATTTTAATTGAAAATTCATCTCATTAGTTGTAAAATGAGCTAATTTTTGAAAATTTGTTTCTTTTTCGGTTGAAAATTAATGTTAGTTAAAATTAATCTTTTTGGTTGAAAATGTAACTATGTTTTTGCAAATTAGTTTTTTGTTGTTTTTAAAATTCTCTTTTTAACTGTAAATGTAACTATTTTAATTGAATATTCCAACATTCTATTTGAAAATTCATCTCTTTGATTAAACATCAATTTTTTGAACTGAAAAGTTAACTATTCATTTTTTCAATGACAATTTATCTTTTTTAGTTGAAAATTCAACTATTTCGCTGAAAATTCATGTACTTTTTTGAAAAATCGTATTTTTTGGTAGAAAATTCAAGTATTCCAGTTAAATATTCATCATTTCTTTTGAAAATTCATCCTTTTGATTGAAAATAAAACTACTTGGTTAAAAGTAAACTGTTTTGTTATAAATTCATCTTTTTGGTTCAAATTCATCTATTTTAGTTGAATACTCATCATTCTAATTGAAAATTCATCACTTAGCTGAATTTTTTTATATGGAAAATTAATTTTTTTTAAATCATCTTTTTCAGTTCAAAATTCAATATTTGGTTGAGAATTTATGTATTTTCTTGAAAAATCGTCTTTTTGGTAGAAAATCAATCTTCTTGTTTAAAAATTAATCTTTTTGGTTGAAAATTCAAGTATTCCAGTCAAATATTCATAATTTTATTTGAAAATTCATCCTTTTGGTTTAAATTCATCTATTCCTGTTGAAGATTCATAATTTTAGTTAAAAATTATCACTTTGGTTGACATTTAAAAAAAATTAAAATTACATTATTCCATTTTTGTTTGAAAACTGATCTTTGCTAGTTCAAAATTCAACTATTTTGTTGAAAATTGATCTTTTTAGTTGAAAATTCAACAATTTGGTTGAGAATTCATGTATTTTGTTTAGAAATCGTCTTTTTTGGGTAGAAATTAATCTTTCTGCTTTAAAATAAGATTTTTTGTTAAAAATTCTACTATTCAAATTGAAGTTTCATCATTTTAGTTGAAAATGCATCAGTTTGGTTGAAAATCAATTTTCGCTTTCACTGCAAATTTAAGTATTCCATTTTTGATTGAAAATTGCTCTTTTATATTTCAAAATTCTTGTATTTTGTTGAAAGTCGTCTTTTTTGGTAGAAAATAAATCTTATTGGTTCAAAATTCACCTTTTTGGTTGAAAAATAAACTTTTCCAGTTAAGGATTCTTCATTCTAGTTGAAAATTCATCACTGGTGGAAAATTTGTTGTTTTTTTTTGTGTGAAAATTATTTTTTTTTAATGAAAATTAAATTATTCCATTTTTGTTTAAAAATTGATCTTTTTAGTTGAAAATTCAACTATTTGGTTGATAATTCATGTATTTTGTTGAGAAATTGTCTGATTTGATAGAAATTAATCTTTCTTTAATTGATTTTTGTTTTTAATGCAAATTTAAGTATTCCATTTTTGATTGAAAATTGCTCTTTTATATTTCAAAATTCATGTATTTTCTTGAAAAATCGTCATTTTTGGTATAAAATTAATCTTCTTGTTTGAAAATTAATCTTTTGGGTTGAAAATTCAAGTATTCCAGTTATATTCATCATTTTAATTGAAAATTCATCATTTGGTTTAAAATTCATCTATTTCAGTTGAAGATTCCTATTTTTATTTGAAAATTCATCACTTTGGTTGAACATTGATTTTTTTAACATGAAACTTAATTATTTCAGTTTTGGTTGACAATTTATCTTTTTTAGTAGAAATTAATTTTATTGTTGAAAATTCAACTATTTCAGCTGAAGATTCATTGTTTTAGTTGAAAACTCATATTTTTGGTTTAAAATCCAACTATTCCAGTTGAAGGTTCATCATTTTAGTTGAAAATTCATCATTTACGTTGAAAATTAATTTTTTTAACTAAAAATGTAACTATTCCATTTTCTGTTGAAAATTCTTTTTTTTTTAGTTCAAAATTCAACCATTTAATTTGAATATTTGTCTTCTTTAATTGAAAATTCAAATATTTCGTTAAAAATTCATGTATTTTGTTGAAAAATTGTATTTTTTTGCAGAAAATTAATCTTACTGTTTGAAAATTCATCTTTTTGGTTGAAAATTCAAGTATTATAGTTAAATATTCATCATTTTAGTTGAAAATTCATCTTTTCGGTTTAAAATGGAACTATTCGAGGAAAATCAAATTATTTCATTTTTTTTGAAAATTGATCTTTTTTAGTTTAAAATTCAACTATTTGGTTAAAAATTGATCTTTTTTAGTTAAAAATTTAACTATTTTGTTAAGAATTCATGTATTTTGTTGAAAAATCGTCTTTTTTGGTAGAAAATTAATCTTTTTGGTTGAAAATTCAACTATTTTGTTAAAAAATCATATATTGTGTTAAAATGCAATATTTTTACTTCAAAAATTAGAAATTTTAAGCGGTTTAAATTGAATTTAATATAGTACCCACATTAATTTTACCTAAATATGTACTAAAATGATTAAGTATGTTTTTAGTATTATTTAATTATTCAATTAACCGATGGTACTTTTGTATTTAAAAATATATTGTAATATAATTTATCGTTTTAAAAATGCGAACTATTTTAATGGCTTCGTACTATGAAAAAAACCTGGAAAAATCTTGAGATACCTGGAAAAAACCTGGGATTGTCAGGGAATTTTTTTCCAGGATTTGGGTAGACACCCTGCCCGCACAATTTAAAAGTGCAAAATGAAAAATGGTTGAATTTAATAATCGGTACAGAATATCTATAAGCGTAAATATGCTATTAATTTACAATTAATATTTATTATTTACAAATTTTAAAGTTGAAATGTAAATAATCAATCCCGGCACTAAGAAAAATTTCTTTTTTGGAAATTTATTACTTTTTATTTTTGATGTGCTACTAAAAGCAGTGTATAACAAATGAATTTTCAAGGATTTTAAAGACAAATTAAAAAAAAATTAGATAGTTAAGTGAACAACAATATATTTGAAAAACTGTGATTTTTATTTTATAAAATTAACGTAATCTATTTTCAATTATGCCGTATCACCTAGAACAGAATGAAAAGTAATGGGAAAAATTATTAAATTTATAATTTGTAAGTATTCCCTTCATCTTTGGCTTCTGCTTATTTTTGGTAGAACTTTGATAGGTTTACAGCCATTGTGACCTCTTATCGAAGAAAGCTCACTAATGTGGCAAGTACTGATGATAATATTCGATTTAACTCGACTAGAAAAAATAACTTTCAAATATACGATGAAATTATTTTATAATTAATCTTTTTTTAATAGGCTTTTGTATTAAAAATCTGATGATGAAAAAAGGTGATTTTCTAATATGAGTAAAAGTAATTGCTAGAGATATATTCAATAAAAGGGGTGTAGATTCTCAAGAAGATTTTAAATTTATTATTCACTTATAATTTCCTGAATTTATGAATCATTCAAAATTGAAAGATTTCAAATCAAAATAACGTTTGAAAATAAAAGTTGTAGATTTAATAATGCCTTAGATTTTGGAAATTGACTAATTTTTACGTTAAACATTATGAAATTTTTCAATTAAACTGGTTTCAAAACGAAAATGTTTGAAATTAAACACCGACATTTGAAATCAGTCGAAATTAAATGAAACACATTTTTTAGTTTGAAAACTAAATTTGAAAATTAAAAATGTTTTTTAGTCTTTGATATTTTAAAACTGTTTTTTTTTGTTTGTGATTAGTATTATTAAATTCGCTTTGAAAAATTAGTGTAATAAGTGTAATTTTTAGAAGCACAAAATTTTGAATCTGAATAATTTAAAATCGAAAGATTTAAAATTATAATACTGTAGACTAAAAGTAATTTAAAAAATAAAATAGATTTCTGAATATTTCTAAGCAGTATTGATGAAAGAGACAATTTTAATTGTAAAAAACCTATTAAAATTGGTAATAATTCCGTTCTTAACATTTTGCTACCTCGCCGGTAGCGGTAACCAAACAATTACCGGTACTGACAATAAGATTTCTGACAAAATTAAAAATCAGTTAGGTTTTATTTTGAACGAATTATTTAAAGTTTTGAAGATTTCACAATATATCGAAAAAGAATCTAGAGTATATTGGGAAATTTTTTTCATTTTGCAGAATTTAGAAAATTTTTAGGAAAAACGAATTATTTCAAAAGATATTCAGAAGTTTTTAAAAGATTTGAAAATAATTTAAATTATGAGAATTTTGAAATCTTCTAAGATAATAACAAAATTTCTTAATATTGCTAGCAGAATTTCGAATGCTTTTTATTTTTGAAAATTAATTCTCAGAGAATATTTTAAAATATTTTAAAACATTTTGAAAGATTTCCAAAATTGTCAGAAAAGCATCTGGCATATTTTACGGCAATTTTTTCAACTTTGCAAAATTAAAAAAAAATTGAATCATTTTAAAACATATTTAAAAGGTGTACAAGTTTTGAAAAGACTTAAAAATATTTTCAAATTTGATAAGATTAATTTAAAAAATTAGTTTTTAAAGAAAATTTCAACAGATTTCAAAAGGTTTCTAAAAATGTTGAAAAAATCTTTGAGATTCTAAGAAAGGCAGTTTTTTGATTTCTGAAAGATTTTTCCATATTTAAGAAAAAATGTAAGCCTGTTTAAAATATAATCAGGAATTTTAGAAGTTTCGAAGAAATTAGAAATATTTTAAAATTTGAAAAGAGTTCTTAGGAAAATTATATTTATATAACTTAAAAACACGCTTTGATAAAAAAAAATTTAATTGAATGCATTCATACTGCAAAATAAATTTTTTTTTGGTACTTTTGTAAATTGTACAGTTTAAAGATTCAGATTCAGTTAAAAAACTATGAATTCACGTTATCATTTTTAATGCTGTCAATTGAAGAATAAATCAATGCGAATTTTTTTCAATCCGAACACTTTTTAAATTCGAGTTTAAATTAAAAATTAGATTAATATTTTAAGTAGTTTCAAATAATTATTGATTATTGATTGAATTACTGTTAAATTTTTATTTACACATAAAAATTTGTTTTTGTTTTAAAATTAAGAAAAATTTTTATCATCTCAAGACCTTTCCAAATTTTCGAAAAACTTTCATATTTTCATTCAAAATCGTCAAAAATCTACTTTTTTTTTTTAAATTTTAAAATCTTTTCAAATTTTTTTTTGAAATTTTTTTAAAACGTTTACATATTTTTTTAACGGATTCGAATATTTCTTAAAATATTACAAAAATTCTACAAAATTAAAAAAATTTGCTTGAAATACTCCGGATTCTTTTTTGACAATTTTTTGAATCTTTCTTGAAAAACTTTTTTCTTGTCATCTTTCACATTTATTTTTAAAAAGCTTCTAATTGCTGGATATTGTTATGGATAAAATTCGTATATTGTATATGGCTATGTATATATCTATTATTATAGAAAACTTAAACTTTTGAAGGCAACTTTGTGATTTCAACATAATAATAACACTTTGCATATAAACAATTTATTAGAAGATAAATACTTTATTTAGTTATTTTAAATTCAATATTTCATTTTTATTTACATTTATTCACGTGTTGGTTCTAACCTCTAATATTGGAGGTTAGAAGTGACTTATGGCACTTCGCTTTAGTAAAAGTTCAGCTAAAAAGTCTCCCTATTTTGTTCATAAAATACGTGTTCATATGTTATTTCATCAAGTTGGAAGTCTATAATATTATATCACTTTCCCGGAAATTATTAATCACTTAATTATGTCCCATTCTAACATTTTTTCAAGTGTATTAATAATTTTTATTTCGAAACGCTGGATCTTTTGAGGATAATCTGTCATTGCACGTTGTTTCCCCCAACATCACTTTGTTACAAGCATGTGATTACTCTGGCGAGTTAATGTTACCTGCTTCGCTTGCAACATGTTACTGCTTTGAGTGGGAAACATATTGTCACTGGATGACCATCAAGGAAGTCACTAGTGACTGGTTTTCTGAATCTTGTTACAAGCATGTGACTACTCAGGCTGGTAACTGTGTTAGCTGGGTCCTTCATATAAACGTAATTATATGGTCTTATTAAATTGAAAATAGTATTTCACTGATTTTTAGTATTTCAAATACCCGTGGAGAAATCGCCATATATTTTCCCGATTACCGATCAGGCCGTGATCGGTTTAGTATCTTCGGGGCCAGATCGGGATAATTCCATGGCCCAGACCCGAGCCAGACCGGTTCAAGTATTGCAACGCCACCTAGTTCCAATTTAGGGAACTTGCCTTGCTGTCAAATTAAGTGTGTTATTGTTGATAAAACTCATGTTTATTATCTGAGTTGAAGTGTGTAATGCAATAAACAATATGCCATAGCCTAGTACACCACGAGTTCGAAAGCATCACGCGTTAGCTGCTTTAGACAATTTTCGTTATGTGAACGAGGGTAAGTTAATCGTTAAATCGTACACTGTAAAAAATTTTTACTGTAATTTTACCACGTTGAATGTGGGCTCGATTATTACCAACATGTGAGGTTGGGTATTCACGAAAGTCGGGTATATTATAATCCGTCTTGTGATTTTACTTTTAGGTTATGTGAAGTCACAACTCGGTGTTGTAAATTTACCAACGAGTGTGAATTTATAGGTTATGGTAATTTTCCCAAATTAAGTGTTTGAAATTTCCATCGTGTTGTATTTTTTCCTTACATTCGACAATATTACAGGGCACATTCAAAAAAATTAATGTTGCGTATTTTAAATGTTTTTCTACTTTTTGAAATAATTGTTAATTAATTAAAATACATGAAAAATGAAATGCATCAAAATATTTTATTTTAGAAAATCTCTTTATTATAGAAAGTCTCTGTTTTGAGGTTATATTACTGCATGGGTCTTTTCTTTACAACATTGAAATAACTTAATTGGACAATTACAATCATGCTTATTTTTTTCAATATGTTAAAATCGTCACACTTGCACTTGCATCCTCTTCTTCTAGATAGATAAACGTTTATTTTTTAGCCTGCTGGCCTTAAAAAATTGACTTGCTTACACTTCCATTTTTTTACAGAATTTTCTTACAACTAAGCCTTAAAACTAACATCCTTCCACACCTTATATCTAACGCCGCTCGCTCTTATCGCATTGCCTTCCTCGCTTCGCCACGCCTCGCTCGCATGTCCCTACTTTCTTGCTTGCCTCGCATCACCAAACTCTGCCTCCGCGACTAATACCTAATACTTATCTACTATTTACAATATTTACAATTACTTATATTTACTTCCTCCTCTATTTACAATCTTTCCTTCTCCATTCCTCTTCCTCCTTCCTTCTCTTCTTCTCCATCTTACCCAATACTCCCTTCACCCATGCTACTGCCCTTTTGTCCCCCCTTTCATGCATCAATACCTCCATGCTTATCCCACTCCTTTCCACCTCCACGCACTCCTCCAACCAGTGCTCCACTCTTGCCTCCCCCTTCCCACATAGTTCACACATCCTCTTTTCCCTATCGAGCCAGAACCTATTGAAACCCTCCATGCACCCACATCTCATCCTCGCTATAAGCTCCTGACTTCCTTTCTCTCCTTTCTCACACAAATATTGCGCTCTCGCCCTTGGCATTATCCACACGTAGTTCCCATTAAACCTTGTCTCTCTTATTCTCTCTTCCCCTGCTGTCTTCTCTCTCTCCATGCTGTTTTTCTTAACCAACTCATATACCTTCCTTCCTTCCTCATGCATCCTTCTCAATTCATCAATATGCAGTCCATTCGTTCTAAAATACCTTTCTCTTTCAACCTCCATCTTCCCACCCCCTCTCCTGATCTCCTTCTCCCAACAACACTCCCTAACCAGCTTACTTCCCCCCTCTTCCAAAAATTTCTCCTCATATTTACACGCTCGACTCCCCGCTAGAATCCCTACACTCGTTCTCCCCGTCTCCCTCCTGACAATATAATTAGGCGTGTTCCTTGCCAACCCCAGTGTCCACTTTACATACCACTCCTGTATCCTATTTACCTCTTCGCTTTCCTTCCACCCCCACACCTCTACTCCATACAATAGCACACTCATCACTAGTGAGTCAAACAATTTCATTCTCCTTCCAAAATCTTCCGCGAATAACTTCTTTCCCAACCCCCACACCTGCCTCATCACCACATGTGCCCTCCTCACTCTCTCTTTTATGTGACCATCCACTCCGCCATTCCTCCGAAACAAGAAGCCCAGGTACACAAACTCTTTCACCGCCTGCACCGCCTTTCCCTTCCACTTCCACTCCCCTTCCTTATCCCTTCCACCTCCTTTTCTGAAAACCATAACCTTGGACTTTTCCGCATTCAGTTCTAACCTGTTCTTATCCAGGTATCTTCTCAACCTCTTCATCATTTCCTTTAAGGCCTCCTCGCTTTTTGCCAACAACACTATGTCATCTGCATACGCTAGCGACCAAATTCTAACCCCTCCTATCCTGACTCCTCCTACCACTCCGGCCTCCAGCTTACTTTCCATATCCGCAATTAAAATTGCAAAAAGCGTCGGGCTAAGCGGACACCCTTGTCTTAACCCCCTATCCATCCAGAATCCCTCCGAAATCCCCTGTCCTCCTCTTACCTTATCTTTGGTTTCTTCATATATCTCCCTTACCCTCTCGATCAGGCCTCTCTCCACTCCCCTCTCCTGCATCGCCTCCCACAACCTCCCCCTATCCACCGACGGAAACGCACCTTTTAGATCCACAAAAAACGCGTACACTCTCGATCCCTTCTTCGCTAATTCTCTATCCACCACGTGCTGCAGAACGTAGATATTGTCGATAGTACTCCTACCTGCCCTAAAGCCCGCCTGCGTCTCTGGCAATATTCCTTTCCCCTCGACATCCTTCCGCAGCCTCTCCGCTACTACCATCGCGTATACTTTATACGCCGTATTCATTAGCGTAATCCCCCTATAATTTTCCTGCCTATCCCTCTCTCCTTTCTTATACAGAGGCACTATTAATCCTTCTCTCCACCCTTGTGGGAATCCCTCCCCCCTCCATACTTTCTTCACTACCTCCTTCAGCCTCTCCCTAACCTCCTGTGTACTAAACAGCCATGCTTCGTTCTCTAGCCCATCCAGCCCTGCTGATTTTGACCTTTTTAACTTCCTTATCTGTTTCTCTATCTCCTCGTCATTCAACTCCTCCATCTCTGCCTCCCCCGTTCTTCTACTCCCATCATCTCTCTTCCTTGAATCTGAGCCCTGAAATGATTCTTTAAAAAACTCCCTCCACTCCTCACTCCCTATCTTGTCGCTTATCCCTACTCTACGCACCCTAAACCTATTTATTATCTTCCAGACGTCCCCTTCTGTCTTAACATTTCCTAACTCCTCCTCCATCTCTTTCTCCTTTTCCTGTTCTTTCTTCTTACACATCAATCTAAACCCCTTCCTCATTTCTACGTACTCCTCCCTTTTCGCAGTACCCTCTTTCCACTTCTTATACTTTCTCTTCACCTTTCTTTTAATCTTTTTACATTCCCTATCCCACCACGGCTTCACCATTCCTTTCTTCTTCTTTTTGAATACCTTCTTTTGCACGCACCCTTTCACTTTCTCTTTTAAATCCTTCCATATCTCTTCCACCGTCTCCCCTTCGAAGCGCACCTTCCCTAACTGCTCCTTATACTTCTCTATCGCCTCCCTCGTCCAGCTAACCCTCTCCCCCGTCGACACTTCTTCCCCACCTTGCCTTCCGCCGTTCTCACCCCTTATCCACAACCCTAATGGCTGATGGTCTGATTCTACCCTCCCTTCTACTGCGAATCTGTCCATCTCCTCCCACCCTTGCATATTTTAACTACATAATCTATTACCGATACCCCCACCTTACCTACGTATGTGTATTCTCCCTCTTCGTCCCCAGTTGCCATACCATTTGCCACCGCCCAGCCTCTATCCTCCATCCAGTCCCTTAGAATCTCCCCCTCCTTATTTATTAACCTATCCTTTGATTTCCTTTCGAAGCTCTCCCCTTCCCTGTAAAGGCCCCCTTCCCTCCCCATCCTCGCGTTAAAGTCCCCACCCAGTACAACCATACCCTCTTCTCTTTCACCTAACAGGTCTTCCACCCTTTCTTTAATTCTTTCCATCCCATCCTTATTGTACACTGTCACAAACTTACACATTACCCCTCCTATCTTTACTTTCCTCATTTGCACTCCCTCCCCCTCTACCTCTCCGTGAGCTTCTTCCTCTAATCCATCTCTAATCCCCGTTATAATTCCCCCACTAGCCCTTCCTTTCTTCTTCACTCTGACCGCCTCCTGGAGTCTCCACCTATACCCCCTTGGCAGCTTTGGCTCTATTCTATCCCATTCCTTTCTTTCCACCCACGTCTCTACCAGTCCTACCACATCAAATTCCTGGATATACCTCCAGAACTCCTCATCCTTCTTCTTTACCCCTGCTACGTTCCAGTAAAGCACCTTCACAACTCCTCTACCCTGCATTACCCCCGCCCCCCTACTTCCTACGAAACAAATTCCCCTGCACTTCCTTCAACTCCTCTTTCTCCTCGTCCCACACCCACATTTTCTCGTCTATTTTTATTTTCCGATATCCTACCTTCGCCGATCTCCCTTCACTCCTCTCCCTCCTAGCCCTGTCGTACAGCATTCTCTGTACATCCCTTTCCTTTCTCGTCAAATCGTGATCGATGAAAACTTCCTTATCCTTCATCCTATTTTTATTTCTCATTACCCCCAATTTTTCTTCCCAGCTCTCCAACTCCACAACCGCCACTTCTTTCTCCTTTCTCCCCTCCAACTTAACTTTCCCTACCCTGCCTTTATTCCACCCTATGCTCTGTAGCAGCGCTTCCACGCCCTCCCTTTCTTCCCCGCTCTTCATCTTCAACCCTCTTATCACAATATTATTTCTCCTGTCTGCCTTCTCCTTTCTCTCCATTCTCAACTCCATTGCCCTTATCCTTTCCCTATCCGCCCTCTCCTCCTTTTCATTCCTACGCTCTCCCACTTTCTCTTCTATCATATTCCCTACCCTCTCCCAAATACCTTTAATCTCGCCCCCGCTACCCCCGACTCCTATTTCCATTTCCGTCCTGCCCTCCACCTTCTCAAGCCCCTTATGTCCCCCTTATGTCCTCCCTCAGCCCCCTGATCTCGCCTATCAACATCCCGAGAGCCTCCTTTTCCAACATCCCCTCCATTTTTTTGGGGGGTGACCTCGGTGTTATCCCGCTTTTTTTAAACGGGCTCTCGACCTCGCTTTTCTCCGGACTTTCTTGGCTGTCTCTCTTCCTTTTCAAGAGATCCTCCCCGTCACTTGCGCTTGACGCTCTCTCCCTTACCTTCTCGCTTCCTTCGTTGCCACCGTCCCGATTTCTCCCTCTCCCCGACGCACCGCTCGACACCGGGCGACGCGTTGTTGGACGTCGTGGCTTGTGGAAAATTCCCTCCCCGTCGGTTTCACTACCAGCACTGCCAGTACTCTCGCTGCCCACCTCCCGCTCTACCGCCGGTAAATGGGATCTATCCATGCAGTACCTGCCGCAACCGACAGATGTCTCTGCAAAATGTTGGCGTCTTTCGCCGCCAAATTTTCCTTCCCCCCCCCCCCTTTTTCAATTCCTCAGTCCCTGCAGACACCCCTTTCTCTCCCTTAGCATCCCCTAACTTTTCAAAAACCACCCTTGAACCCTCGAAAGCCCAGGACTCCTGACCACGAACTCCCCCGATTACTTGCCAACCTAACCTCACTTTCCCTATCCAGCTAGATACCACCTCCCACCCACGCTGAAACTCACTTTTTATCTCCCCAATTCACCCCACACAACCCTACTCACCTCCTCGGCTTCCACCCTCACACTCCACTCACACCTTCCACACAAATTCCGTAAAATTCTCTCTCCACCTGTCACTAAACACGTTCTCACTTCCGCCACCAACATGCAAGTCGCATCCTCTTCTTCTATTTTTAATGAAAATAACAAGTGCTGATAATTTATGACGCAGCATTCTGAGTAATTCAGATGCACTCAAGTCCCCTTCCGCCAGTCTTCTCGGCGGGAGATTTAAAGTGCAATTTTAAAAAAGAATTGATCAAAAAACATTGTTAATAACGTAGGTCATTTTAATTCTTAAACATTGCAAATTTTGAAATTTAAAAAAAAATTAAATGAACAACTAACATAATTGTCGCTCAACATAACGTAGGAAGCTTTTTACTTGGAAATATTTCATTTTCAATTTAAAAAAAAATTAGATTTTTACTTTAATCAACATAGAATTTGAATTATATATTTCATTAAGGAAAAAAATGATTGAAATCAACTTAAAATATTTGGAATTCTATTACGTGCATTGGATAATTTCCACTCCTTTCTGATAATTTTACACTTACATTCTGGCATTTTACATATCGTATTCGATTTTCAAAAACGGTTGCGGTTTTACTATCTTTGGGAAATTCCCAACGTTGAATGTGGGCTCGATTATTACCTACATTCAACTTAGGGTTATCGCAAAATTTAGGTTATGTTACAATATGTAGCGTTGTAATTTTACAAGCTCGTGTAGAATCCGTAACCTCAATATGGGAAAGTGACCGAAACCTAACCTCAAACTTGAAATTTGTTTGAAAACTTATTATAAATTGTATATTTTTAAGATATTTTGAGTTTGCATTATATTTACACAAATAAAAAAATGTATATAAATTTTAAGCCAAGTTATTGATTATATATTGGAAATTATGTAGATATTGATGCAGATGATGAAGAAGAAAGTGGAACGCAACCCGACATGCAAGTTCCAGGAATTTTAGAAGATCAAAGTAACGTGTTTAGTTTTTGATATAATCAAAAGATAAAGTATAGCATCTATAACTCTAAAAATAAACTAATAAATATTCAGGATTGTAAGTATCAGAAATTCAGTTTTCTTCGACATGAGCTCAAAATTTTATTTCATTCTTATTTTAATTTTACCGACGATTTTAGAGCTAAATTTAGAGCTAAAATTATTTTTAAAGAAAAATTGTCATAGTTAAGTCATTCTTATCTTGTAGTTTCAGTTTTATAGCAATAATTCAGATATTTTATATTAATTACATAGTTGTTTTGATGATTTCCAAAATTTGAAGCGCAGTAACATTTTTTTTCAATTCAAAATTTTAAGCTTATAGTTTTAAAAAGATTTCAATGGTTACATATTTTAGAGCGTTTTAATTGGAATTTTCCAAAAACTTGAAATTTCAATACTTTACGAAAATACACCGTTTCAACTCAGAATTAAATTTCTTTTGAGAAATTCCCGGCTCCAATCCAGAATTTAAATTCTTTTCGAAATTTCCCGTTCTAGGTCAGATGCTGTTAATATTAAAAAATGCCCTGTTCCAATCCAGAATTTTAATTCTTTTTGATAATAACACGTTTTAACTAAGAATTAAGTTTCTTTTGAAAAGTGCCCTGTTCCAATACAGACTTTTAAGTTTTTTCAAAAATTTCCAATTCCAGCTAAAAATTGATTAAAATTGGAATATTTCCTGTTCCAACTGAGAATTTTTCTAAATTTGAAAATTCCGCTTCCACACAGAATTAGAATTCTTTTGAAAAATTCCCTGTCACAGTCCAGAAT
>CAKNYM010051529.1:24698-46299 GCA_932195095.1 Andricus curvator
AATTTTTAATGAAACAAACAATATTTAAATTTAATAACAATTTTTACAGACAAATATTTGGAACACCTATGGGTTCACCTATTTCTCAAACATTAGCTGATTTAGTTATGCAAGACTTAGAATCAAATGTCATAAAAAATTTAAATTTTTCTTCACACACATATTTTAGATACGTGGATGATACTTTTATTCTATTACCGAAAGATAAACTACTTTATAAATAAATAAAGTTATAAAGTTAATAAATAAAGTTATAAATTAATTTAATTCTTATCATCCAAGACTTAAATTTACGCATGAAATTGAAAGTAATAATTCTATTCCTTTTTTAAATGTAAAGTAATAAAAATCGATTGAGGTAATATTATCGCAGATTGGTGTCGTAAAAATACGTATTCTGGTAGATATTTAAATTTTCTTTCTAACCATCCAATACAACATAAAATTTCTATAATAAAAAATCTTGTAGACACAGCGTTAAAATTATCAGATGTATCACTTCACAGTTCAAATATTGAATTTAATATAATATAAATAATATAAATATAGTTAGAAATTTTAAACCAACTAGCAGTCTTACGCGCGCCAAGGCGCGCGCCTATTATTTTTTTGTATGAAAAAGAATAAACCAAATACTAATTTTTTCTATGTTATTTATATTTAATTAATGTTACAAAATATTTGTAAAAAATAATTAGAAGGCACTACAGGATGATGAACGTAGCCTTCAATAAGGAGCTCCTTTTCATATTTTTTCTCTGTTGAAGCTAAAGGTGTAATGGATTTCTCATAATTTATTTGTAGGTAAATTCTGCCATCGTTATCATCTTGAAAAAATTGTGAATATAATTAGAATTCAGTTTATTTTAATCGGCTCTTAAATTTGTTTAACACTTAACTTATTTTTAAATTATATTGCCGTGATACATTTTTTATTTTATAAATTAAAATAAATCTTATTTATAAAATAATTTGTGAATTATTCGTTTTAACATGTGTATGAGCATATAAATTTCAAATTGATAAATACTACGAATAGTATTAATTTTCAATATTATATAAGCTTTACAAAGTTTAAAAAAATGAATGATACATAGAATAGTGGCAGTAATGACCAATATTTCAGTTTTCAAGAAAAATGATAACAAATTTTCAAATTGTCTATTTGCTCGGCAATTATTGCCGTTTATACTCTATAGTAATCCATTCGCCACTAATATTTTATTATGCATTGAGAGATGTAGTGAATTTTTTTCATGAAAATTTAATTTTCTAATTTTTATCATAAATGATGCACGTTATTACGAAAAAGTAAAATGTATTTTAGTATAACTTTTTTATACATGAACATTTTTGTGTGAACATTTTTATCGTATCTGTTGTTTACGTCAAAATGATTAAATTCTTTCATTATAAGAAGAAAATTATCCTGTCGATAGAAGTTTCCAGGCCTTTATAAACGTTACAGTATCTTTCTTATTAAAAGCTAAATTAAACAAAAACTTTTCAAACCATTTTTTTTTCCTTCTGCGAAAATCTGTCAATTTTTTATTTTATAAAAAATCTATCTTGGTTGAAACATTTTAAAGCTCTTGCAAATGCTTCAGATCTTTTAAAATACCATAAAATAATTCAAATCCTATGAGTAACATTAAATTACTGAAATTAATTTAAAAATTCCAATAATCTTTCATAATACCCTAAGATATTTAAAATCCTTCACAATATTTTGGAATTCCTTGAAATTTTTTAAACTCTTCAAAATCCCTTGCAATTTTTAAAAGCACCCTAAAATAATTCCAATCCTTTGAAACTCTTTCAAATTATTGAAATCCTTTGATTCTTTAAAAATCACTTGAAACTTTTTAAAGCTTACGAAAATGTCTTGACGTCTTTTAAAATACTCTTAAAGTTCTCAAATCATTTACCATTTTTTGAAATTCCTCAAAATTATTGAAATCTCTTGGAAATGCCTTGGAGTCTTTTCAAATTCCTTACATATTTATTTTGGTCATTTTAAAATTACTTGAAACTTGAAAGTTTTTAAAGCTTTCGAAAATGCCTTGAAATATTCTGAAATACTCTAAAATTTAATTTTTTTACTTTAAAATCAAATGAAAATTTAAAAAATATTTGAAATCCTCTGAAATCAAGTACTGAAATAAATTCAAAATTCCTTGGATTCTTGACATTTCTTTAATGTCTTTAAAATCAAACGAAAATTTAAAAAATAGCTTGAAATATTTCAAATCCTTTGAAATTCCTTCAAATTATTCAAATAAAAAAATTCCTTGGAGTCATTAGAAATTCCCCAAAATATTTCAAGGCCTTAGAATCGTTTTAATTACCCTCGAATATTGCAAATCCTCTGAAATCAATTAAAGTACTGAAATCAAATGAAAAATACTTAGAATCTTCAAGAAACCTCTGAAAGTTTTCAAATTCTTTACATATTTTTTAAATTCCTTCAAATTGTTGATATCTCTTGGAAATACCTTGGATTCTTTTGAAATGCCCTAAAATATTCCTAATTTTGAAAAATTCCTTTAAAAATCCTTTTGAATCAATTAAATTACTAAAATCGGTTGAAAATTCCTTGAAATCTGTTAAGATATCCTAAAATATTTCAAACCCTTTAAAATCTGTTGGCATTCATTGAAATTATTGACATCTCTTTCAAATGCTTTGGATTCTTTTCAAATGCCCTAAAATATTCCCAGTCTTTTAAAATTCCTTCAAATTATTAAAATAAATAAAAAATTCTTCGGAATCTACTGAAATTCTTTGAAATATTTTCCTACAATATATCAATTTTAAATCTTTTAGAATCAATTGAAATTTTTTAAATCCTCTGAAATCCTATTAAGTTAGCGAAATCAATTAAAAATTCCTTAAAATATTTTATGATACCTCAAAATATTTAAAGTTCTTTAAAATTTTTTGAAATTCCTTGCAATTGTTTGAAGATCTTGAAAATTCCTTGGATTTAAAAAAAAATACCTTATAGTCCTTGAATTTCTTTGAAATCCCTTCAAATTATCAAAATCAAATTCCTTAAAGTATCGGTGTTTTTTTTTTAAATAGGAGTGCCCATTAAGAGCGTAAAAATGCTTAATTTGAAGATCTTTTTAAATTATAAAATTTTTGATCTGTAGACATACTTCTATTCAAACCGAAAAAAAAATAATTATTCGAATGTGTCACTATAAGGAAATGGAGATTTCAATCCTATAGGGAAAGTAGAACCGAAACGTACACGAGTTTCACAAATGATATTTAATATGATAAATATAATTAAATCATGATAGAAATCACAGTTACAGAGCGTAAAAATGATTAATTTTAAAATTTCTTCTTTGCGTAAACAGTTTAAAAACATACTACCATCACAATTGAGGTTATGGTTCATTACTTCTTTTACAGACTTTACCGTGCAACTGTTGGCAACACTGAGCAGCGCATTACCAAATACGAAAAAAGACGTGACGTATTATTGAACTCGAACTACGATTCGATTCGATTACTATTTCCCACAGTGATCCCCAAAAGACCACCTTCACATGCGCATGCTTCGACTGAATGGCGCTTATTGGTTCTAGTTCACGTCCTCATTGGGAATTCAAATACAGGCGCGTACTACAGCCAATCAACTATATTACAATTCAAACATGCGCAGATAGAGGCGACTCAGTTAGCATCACTGATTTCAAATGCAGTACCACACACTACTGTTGTTTATGAGCGGCCTACAGCAAGCAAACGTTACCACCGTTACTCTCGAAAATCGTCAGAATCGAAAACGACAATATCGAAAAGTTATCTTTTAAAATTAAAAGAATATTAAATGATTTTAATATTACAACAAATTTTAGAATTGACTCTTAACTCGATAAATTCATAAAATTAGGAAAAGACTTATTAGATAATTTACAACTTACTGATGTAGAGGTTTTTTATTAAGAAAAACAGCAATAAATGCTTGAATATAATTTGAGATCTTAATAATTATAGTCGAATATATAATATAATTTCAGATTCTTTAATTTAATTAAAAAATTATTCAAAATTTCAAATTGATGAATTTTGTAATAAAATTTTGTTTACGTTATTGGTATGTACATTTAATTAATCATCAATAGTAATATTTTTAATTTTGAAACAATTTTTAAGGTTTGTTAATAATGCTTAATTTTCTATCTCTTTTATTTAATTTAGTAATTAGATTTATCTAGAAACTATAGTACCTTATGATATAAATTGATGATACTTCATTGATAATTCTGTCTTTGTTAAGGTTTCTCTTTCTTTCTTTCTCAATTTCTCTTCGTAAAAATGGAGAATAATTGTTGTGATGTCTCCGATTTATTTACAACTAAATTAACGAAGTTATTAGTTTTGCAATCTTGAATTTACAATATTAAAAACAATTTAATGACATTAATATCATGTAAACAAAATTTCAACTAGAAAATGAAGAATTTGAAGGTAAATATTTCAATTACAATTTCTTAACCTCAAAAAACTTTTTACTCAAATTATATCAATTGAAACCTACATTATTTCATATTTATATAGTGAAGAAGAATGAGAAATAGAAACCTATAAGAAAAACTTAGGATGTTGATGAACTTCGAAATTTAACAAAAAATTTTATTATTGTCCTGATGAGGAAAAAATCTGTTTTCGAAACGTTGGCAGCTGTAAATGGAATAAAGTATCTAACAAAGAATCTCCTATCTTTGGTCTGAAGTATGTCATAAACTACCTATATATATTATATTATTATAAATTTATATCACTCAGACAAACAACATCGCTTAAACATCTGCATTAATCTACCTTTTAAACTGAATTATTTGCAATATAAAGCCTGGAACTTTTAATATTCAGAGTGTTGAAATAAAACATTGAACGTTACAATTTAAACGTTCTGTCTAAAAAAAATTTTCGAATGTATAGTATTCCTGAAAATGAAAACAAGAATTCAACGACCTAATTTGGAAATCCAGCATAAAATGCTCTTGTAATAAAAAAAAAACTTTTCTTAAAAAAAATTTTTTTTCTTTAAACAAAAGTATTGTGATTTGATAATATTAAAAATAAAAAAGACGAAAGAAACAAAAAAGAGAAGGAAAGGGATTTGGTTGGTTGCCTTCTCATTTTTCTTTCCTCTTTTTATTTTTGTCCAAATTTGGTCGCTGGATTCTTTTTTTTTTCAGGAATTCTATACATTAACTCGAGTATTGGACGTTAAATAGGATTTTGGTATAATTTACAATTCTTAAATTAAAAAAAAAATGTTATACGTAAGTAAAATTATTGAATTTTGATGCATAAATAACAATTGAAAATTTATCAATGTGGACAAAATTTGAGTTAGTTTAAGAGATATTTACCATTTTTGAAAATATCAAAACTTAATTTAAAACTGGAAAAGAGTTCCAAAAATAGAAAAATAAATTTAGATTTTTGAAAATTTCGGAATAAAATTTTGAAGCTTTCTGAGGGTCTTGAAAGGTTTTAGGAAAATAAAAAAAATCTTTAGTTTTCTGGGAAAATTTTAATTGATTTTTTATTTTGAAAATTTAATTTTGAGAGAATATTTGAAAAATTATTTTAAAAAATTAAAGAATAAATGACAATTGAAAAATTATTAATTTGTAAAATAATCGAATGAATTTGAAATATATTTAGAAGTTTTGAAAAGATTCCAAATTAATTTAAAACGTGAAAAGATTTCAAAACATTCAAAACACAATGTACATTTCTGAAGGTGTCGAACACGAAATTAATGAATAAAGAATTTGTATCGAAATTCCTGGAAAAACTAACAATAGTTTTTTTTTAATAATTTCAAAAGAATATTTAATAAGATTTCCAAAATTTTAAAAGAAGAATCCGAACGATTTTAAGGTAATTTTTTCACATTTGCAGGATTTTAAAAAATTTATAGGAAAAATTTGAGTTCCAAGATAATAAAATTATTATTAGATTTCTGGAAAATTTTTTAATAATTGTTTTAAACCAATTTTTAAGAGAATATTAACAAAAAATTCAAACCAATTTTAAGCTAGACACATTAATTTATACATTAAAATTGGTTTGAAATTTTTGTTAATATTCTCTTGAAAATCTGTTTAAAAAAAGTCATTTACAAATTTTCCAGGAAGTTAATATTAATTATATTATCTTGGAAGTCGAATTTTTCCTACAATTTATTGAAAATCATGCAAAGTGAAAAAATTACCGTAAAATCATCCAGATTTTTTTTTGAACATTTTGGAAACCTTAATTAATATTTTTTTAATATTAATTTAAAAAAAATTATTGTTAGTTTTTTCAGCAATTTTGATACCAATTTTTTATTCATTTAAAACCTTCAAAAAGGCTTAGAAAGCTCATGAATTTTGTATTTGACATTTTCAAAAATCTACATTGTATTTTAAATGTTTTGAAATCTTGTCACGTTTTAAATTATTTTGGAATCTTTTCAAAACTTCTAAATATATATTAAACTTACTTGATTATTTTTCAAATTAATTAATGTTCAATTGTCATTTCTTATTCAAAAAATTATTTTAAGCTTTATAAATATTCTGTTAAAATTTATTTTTCAAAATAAGAACTCATGTTAAATTTTCCCAGCAAACTTAAGATTTTTTTTTATTTTCTGAAAACCTTTAAAGATCCTCAGAAGGCTTCAAAATTTTATTTCGAAATCTGCAAAAATCTAAATTTATTTTTCTATTTTTTGAACTCTTTTCCATTTTTAAATTAATTTTGGATCTTTTCAAAACTTGTAAATATTTCCTAAACTAACTTGAATTTTTATTTTCAAATTGATAATGGTTCAATTGTTATTTATGCATAAAAATTCTATGATTGAAGTTACTTAATGTAATTGAAATTCTCCAATTTGAAACTTTTTGTCATTACCATAAAGAATACAAAATAATATTATTAATAATAATAATAATACAATATGAAAAATTCAAATAACTAGTTAATTGTTAAAAATTTTTAACACTAAAATTCGAGCTGAAATTAAATTCTGAGAATTGAGAACAAGAAAATAAGTATTTAATTAATCATGACCGCATTCTAATCGAAAATTGGACAAGATGTGGAAATTTTTTAAAAAAACCGCGACTTTCTAACTATATTCTAAGAGAAAATTGCTAAAAACGATAATAAATTGTTTAAATAATTTAAGTCAATATATAAATATTGAAATATAGTATTATTTTATGTACTAGAAACTATGGCTAATTGTGAAGAGAAATGTTGAGTTTCATCTCGATTCAGTTAATATTGACGATTCTGAATAAAATTGACAAAAACGTCTTTTTTTCTTATGGGAAATACGTGTTAAACTTTGTTTTCATTTGAAAAAATTTCCGGGCGATATGCATAAAAGTTCAGAAAAAAATTTTCCAATGCATTTTCGGACTACCCCATTGTCAGAAGGCAATGTTTTGAAATTGGAAACAATTTTGACTAAACTTTTCTTTTTTGCACATTTTCCACGCTTATATCTTTTAAAAATTATTATGTACAGGCCTAAATAAGTTTATATATTTTTACGAAGCAATTCGTTGTTTTTACTATTGAATTAGGAAAATATCTTTACTAATCAAATTAGTAATTTTTTACCACCTTCTCTTCTCTTCTTTTTTTTTTTTTTTTTTTTTTTTGAAATGATGTTTTTGAATCAGATCAAAGTTGCATATGGTCCTGAAGCCTTCAGAAAGGTTAAATTATGGTGTGATATCACCCAAAAATTAAGAGGCAGTATCCTTCAGAAAATCTTTTTGATTGAATGTCGAAGAAATGATGTTTTACCTGAAAAAATATTTTTCTTGGATAACAAATTTCGAGATTTTGCTTTTCACAGTAATTTTTGCAATAGACAATTTGAACATAATTTAAAGAATTTAAAGAATTTCAAACTCTCAATGCAGAATTTACTGATCAAGGATGTTTCAAATCATGTTAATTTTTTAAAAGTAAGAATTTCCAGAATCAAAAGTGAATTCGAAGTATGTTTGCCACAAGATAAAATCCTTGATTTTTTAAAACATCAGATTTTCCTTAATCGAAGATTTTTAAACGATGATAAAAAACATGAGAACAAACTTTCTATTTTGATTGATCAACAAACTAATATTCAAGAGCAAAATTTAAATTTACACAAAATTTTTGAAAAAGAAGATAAGGATCCTTGGTTTGTAAATTTGGCAAATATTCAAATTCCTGATTCAGTTACAGATATTCTCAGATTAGGTAAAGGTTTTAGTAATCATGTGATTAAAAGTAAATCGAAACAAATGATGGAAATAGTCAAAGATGTTGAATCAAGTATACACGAAATTCCAATATTAGATCAACAGGATTTCCGAAACAAGGTTTTACACTTGTCAAAGAGCTTTGTTGATAAAAATGGTTTGCACATTAGTAGTATTGATCTTCAAATTTCTGAAGGTTTCAGGATAACAGAAGATTTCCTTAAAACCAACCCTGATATAATTTGCATGAATGCTGATAAAGGCAATATTACTGTTTGTATGAAGAAATCAGATTATATTAGGGATATGGAGGATTTACTTTCCAATCGTGATAACTTTGAATTATTGAATGAAAATCCGTTCAAACAATCAAGAAGAGACACTTTCAAGATTCTAGACAATTGGAGAAAGAAAGAACTTTTGGGAAAGGATATAAGATGGACTGATATAAATACCGAAGACACAGTTCTTGCAAGATGTTATGGTTTGAGAAAGTTTCATAAAGATGGCTATCCTTTGAGATTGGTTATTTCAACTATTAACACTCCCACGAAATTTTTAGAAAAAACTTTAATTTGGTACTTAAAGACTCAATTACAACTTCCAAACACAATATTACAAATAGCTGGGAATTTCAAAAAATTATTATTCAAAAAACTGTTCCTGATGACCATGTAATGATTTCTTTGGATGTTGTGGCAATGTTTCCAAGTAAACCCCTTGAATTGATTAAACAGGCAATTTTATAATAGATGGGATAATATAAAAACACGTTCTCGATTAAGTCAAGAAGGTTTTATTGAAGAGATAGTTTTCATTATGAACTCAACTTATTTTAAATTCAATGGATCTTTTTATAGGCAAAAATGCGGTACTCCCATAGGTTCAGTCATTTCTCCGATTTTAGCAGAAATAGTTATGGAAGATTTGGAGGTCTTTGCTTTCAAGAAGCTGGATTTTGTTTTGCCCTTTTACTTTCGGTATGTTGATGACACCTTCACAGAAAAAACTAAGAATAAAATTTGTTGCAGGAAATTTTTTAGAGCGATAAAGTTTTGTTCAGCCAACTTCGCATCTTTCATAATACATGTGTTTATCATGGCAAAACAAAAGAAAGTCTAATCCATATTTGTGTAAAGTTTATCCTTTGAAGTTAATTTTTGTTGCAAAGAATCTTTCGTCGGAAATCGATGTAAAGCTTATCTTCTGTTTTTTCTGTGTTATTATGTGTTCATCTAGCAAAGTTACAGGCAGTTTTTGATGCTTTTAATAGTTTTCATTCAAAACTTCAGTTCACCCATGAAATAGAGAACAATAATAGAATCAGTTTGTTGGACGTAGAAGTAATTAAGGGTCAGGATGGTAATATTATTACCTATTGGTATCGGAAAAGTACATACTCGGGTAGAATTTTAAATTTCTTTTCGGCTCATCCTTTTCAAAACAAAATTGCAGTAATCAGAAACTTAGTTGATAGAGCTCTAGGTTTGTCCCACATTTCATTTCACAAGGAGAATTTGAATATTGTTAGGAATATCCTTTTTCTTAATCATCCCGTAAGGAAAAATTTCGTGGCAGTCTTAAGTAGAGAGATCGTCTGGCTAGTCCGAATCTAGACCGTCTACTTAAGACGGTCTGACAGGGTGTTGGCCTTGGCCCTCTCAGACGGACTCGATTGAAAAATTTTCAAAGTGTCGTCGAAACGGTCTGGCTTGGCCCCACTCAGGCGATCTGGATTGGAAATATCTAAGTGCTGTCGTGACGGTCTGGTGTGATCCTCAGCAGACGGACATGATTGGGAAAACTTCGAAGTAAAGTGCGCAGGATTGTTTTCTGTTGACGTCATTGACAACGTATCTAGGTTTGTATACACATTGTTTTTCTGTAATTGTCGATCAATATAATATACAGTTATCAGGTAAGGTAAATTGATTTTTTGTCAAATTGAAACCTAACCTACAAAATACCAGAGAGGCAGATATATATCTATGTCTTTACATCGTACTGAATTTATTTCTAGCAAGATTTTCAACAAGTTTTGAGATGGACAATGATGAGTTGCGAAAACGACGGGCTTTTGGGTCTCTTCTTAACTTCTAAAACTCTTGAATATATTTCACACTGACTCTAACTTTTCCGAATATTTTATCAAATTCTGTAAAATAACAAAAGTGTCTTTAAAATTTTCTAGATTCTTTTTCGACACATCTGATATATTCAAAAATGTTTTTGAATTCTTGTTATGAGTCTTAGAAGAATTACGTTCATATAACTTTAAAAATAAACTGATACCGGCTTCATTTGAATCTTGCCGCTCTGAGCTGGTAGTTCGGGAGAAAACCGCCAGGGCGCGACGCACCGCCTCTCTCGCAATAGAAATAACGCGTCGAGTGTTTAAGAGAGCAGTCGACGCAAAGCAAAGTATACTTACCTGGCGCAGAGGAAGGAAGGATTGGGACTGCTGCGATCAAAGAAGGACCGGCTGCTGCGATCAAAGAAGAAGACAGAACTGGAGGGAGTCTCCAATGGAGACTCCACTCGAATAAGAGAACTGGAATTAACCAATTTTTCATTATATTTTTTTATACATATTATATTTCGTCAATATAGTATAATTAGAGACTATTTCTGTAATTCTTATACTTTTTTCCCTTCACTTTTTCTATGGTCTAATCTAGACCATCGCATGGTAAAAGCGTTGCACGTCTGTCCAGCGTCTGATTAGCTGGTCTAGTCTGGACGAGCTGATCAGCGGCTTGTTAGCGCCGTCTAATCTAGACCATCTCATGGTAAGGCGTTACACTTCTGGCCAGCGGCGTTATTGGACCGTCTGTCCAGCGTCTGAACAGACACAAGATGGTCTGTCCAGCGCCCGGCCAGCGCCACGAAATTTTTCCACACGGGATTACCCACAAAAGTTGATTGAGCAACATATCACAATTGGAATTAAACAAATCAAAAACAATCAAAGTAACATTTTATCTACAGACAATCAGAAAGAATTGAGAGAATATAGTTCTTTCAATACTTTTGTTCTTCCTTTTTTTGGTCAAATTTCAAAAACGATTGAATTTATGTTAAAAAAATTTAATATTCATACCTTTTTTCGTATACCATTTAAAATGGATTCAATAATAACTTTTGGTGAATATCCTTTAGATAAATTTTAAAAAGGTGGTGTTTACAGGATCATTTTCAAGATCTGTAAGATGACTTATGTGGGACAGACTGGCAGACTTCTTAATACTTGGGTGGAGGAACACAAAAGTGATGTTCGTTTAGGACGTTGTTATAAGAGTGTTCTTGCTAGACATACGAGAGGGTTTGTTGATGTTGACCATGAGTTTGACTGGGATAATGTTGATATTCACAGTGAAAAATAAGTTGTCTATTAATTTAAAAACTGATTTGGATAAATTAAACAAAAGTTATTCTAGTATGATTAATTTCATTTAGCAATAAGTTTTCATGGGTCTTGACTTTCTCTCATTTCTTGTTTGTTTATAACGGATTTGTCTTTTGACCCACATTCAGTTGTCAGGTATCGAGCTGATAGCGTCGTTATTCCGTCGCTGTAAATATTGTGCATGCTTTCATATTGTGATTTGATAATAATAAAAATAAAAAAGACGAGAGAAATAAAACAGAGAAGGAAGGGGATGTGGTTGGTTGCCTTTTCATTTTTCTTTCCTCTTTTTTATTTTTGTGCAAAGAAACAAATTTGTTTGTTTTTAGGACTTGCAATAGGAGCATTTTGTGGTGTTTGTCCAAATTTGATCGTTGAATTCTTGTTTTATTTTTCAGGAATTCTATACATCAACTTGATGATTGGACGTTAAATGGGATTTTGAATTTGATTTTAGACTAATTTAAAATTCTTAAATTTCAATTTGACTTTTTAGTTATGAACAAATAATAAGTGAACTTCAACAAAAATCATTTATGATGAAGTGAAATTATTTATTTAGAAATTTCGACACACAAAGTTGATGGTGCAGAAAATTCATAAATTAAAAATGTTACGTAATTGGGTCGAAATACCCCCCACCCCTTTTAATGTTACGTAATATGTGAACGCTCCCTTAAGTGTACATATCCTTGTCGATTTCTGTTTCCGCTGTTAACCGTAAGTTCGAATTTACATTGGAGAGTCTCTGTCGCACTCATGAACTTGGAATCAAGTTCACTACTATGAACTTGGCCTTACTCTGAACACATATATACGAGCGCATATCTAGGAATTCTTCAGTTGCCTTCTGCAATCATGAGGTCCCTTTTCGGTGCATCTGCCATCATGATGATGGTCTTCAGTTATACTGGTAAGTGCAATAATAATCATTATCATTATTGCAGTACGTCGCAAATGTCGATCCTTCGTCGATTATAACTTTAAATTCTGGAATTCATGAATTTCATTTGTCTTTTCACAGAAATATCATCAGGCATGGACCCAGGAAATAGGAAGGGAAAGGGAATAAAATTTTTTAGCAAAAGAATCGGCGGTGAGTCAAAAAAAAAATCGGCAATGAGAATGGTACAGGTGGAGGATAACCGGCCTCTACTTCCTAATGAGGACACTGGAGAATTCGTAGATCGTGATCACACTGGAATTCGCATAGGTCATAGTACCGATCCTATAATTCCACTAGCCGATGCACCAATGAGTATGCAAACTGACTGGAAAGGCTGGGATAGATTTTTTGATCACGACGTTGGACGTTTCGAGGGTGACGATGAATATGTTGCTGATTCACCTGAAGACCGGCTTGCGCAACGAATTCAGAAGGCCTATTTTAAAAAGAAATTCAAACAAAGAGCCGCGGACGCATCGAATGTACAAACTAAATATCCTAAGCTTAAAACACTTCCTCATCTCAAAACTGTAGCAGGGACTGACCCATGCTGTTTCAATCAAGGATATGATGGCACTTATCAGCGAACCCCACGACTACTGCCGAATCCTCAATCCTCTAGACAATCTGGTTATCAGCGTTATTATCAGCCTCACCCTGGGTATTATGAACATGGCTATCAAAAATAATACTTCCGATAAATTAAGACAACCATATCGAAAACTGATAAATAATTTCAATGGGAACATGATTCTCATGCAAAGACTCATGTTTTCAAATTAATTTTTTATGTAATATTTCTTTAAGTACAGACAATTTTTACTTACACTACTGTATTCCTGCTGATATTTGCTTTCCAAAGAACTTTGATTATCTTATAATAAAAAGGCTTTACAAAATTATGGTGTACTTTGTTCTTTCCTTTTTCATCGTAATTAGTGATGTAAGCTCTAAATTAAATCATGGATTTTATGTTTGCCTGATTATTCCGTAATTCCAATTGGAAAAATTTTTGCCCTAGCTGACGAAACAGTCAATATTGGTGGCTTAAGCGATAGTAAATAAAAAAATATGCGTGTGTGTAAGAGTTAGTTTATTCTTCTATAAATGAAGCCTTGGCAGAGATAACGATGAATCAGGAAACAAACTTTTGAAGTATTCGTCGAAAATGAAGGGCAATTTTTATTGACATAATTGAAACATTCGATTTTTTTAGTTGATTTATTTACAATATCGAACACATTGTTGTCGAAAACCTGATCGGTTGCGACACTGCGTAAATATAACTTTTAGTGACTGTTTCCAGGTTGCTTATCTATTGATAAAGATTTATGTATATCGAAATTTGCAAACAAATAATTTCACATAAAATTTATGTCTACATATTTCTAAACATTATTGATAGAAGATAAGAAATAATTCTGTTGACAAAATTATGCAACCACAATATAATTTCTAACCGTTTCTACATTTTCAAAGAGATAAGAAAAATTAAATTATGGGAAAGACTCATTTTGAAGAATTCGAAAAAAAAATTTTTAACCTTTTTAATAATTTGGAAGATTTTGAGATTAAATTTCATTAAAGATTTCTGGCAAAATTTTTAATGGTTTCGGTTTAATTTTAAAAGTATGATTTCAAGTTTTGAAGATTTAAAAATTTGTGGAAAAAAGTATGGAAGACTTCAAGACAATTCTTTTAATTTTTCAGGATTTAAAAAAATCTATGTAAACTCAATTTTGCAGGGCATCAAGAGAATGAAAAAAATATTCTCAAGATTCATGGGAAAATTTCAAATGAGTTTTTCCTTAATGAATTCTAAGAGCCAATTGAAAAAGATTACAAAACATTTTTAATTATTTCCTAAAATTTTGAGAAAGAGTGTGAAAGGTTTTAAAATTAAAAAATAATAAAAACCTATATAAGATATTTTAGGAATTTTGTAAGGTTTCAAGAAACTGAAAAAAATTGTTCAGGTTCCTAGGAAAAATTAAAATGATTTTTTACTTTGAAAAATCAATTTTAAGAGAATATTCGAAAAGATTTGAAAACATTGCGAAAGATTTCTAAAGTTGTCAACGAAAAATTTGAGAGATTTAAAAAAAAATTTAATTTTGCAGAATTAAAAAAAAAATCACGAAAAATTGGAATAATTAAAAATTATCAGAAGGTTCAAAACAATTTTGAAAGGATTAAAAAAATTATTTTCTTAAGATTTATGGGAAAATTTGTTATAATTTCTTATTTTGAAAAAATGAACTTTAAGAGAAAATTGAAAAAGATTTTAAAACATATCAAAAGATTTTCTTGAATTCCGAAAAGGATTTGAAGATTTTAAAGCAAAATGTTTTAATTTGGTAAGATTAAAAATAAAAATTCAAGAAAAATTCGAGGCAGTTGAAAATATTTTTAGGAATTGAAGATGTTTCGAATAGATTTAAAAACGCAGATTTTTTCAAAAAGATTTCAAACCACAACTTTGGAAGCTTTACAAAAAATTTGAAAGGTTTCAAGTGAATAAACTTTTCTTAACATTCCTGAGAAAATTTACAAGATTAGAAGGCAATTTTTCAAAATGTTGAATGATTTTTCAAAATGTTAAACTCCTAAACATCTTTTAAAAAAACTAGAATTTTTCCTAATATTTTGTGAAATCCTATACAAATAAAAAAGGTTTCTTCAAAATCTTCGTGATTCTTTTTTGACGCATCTGAAATATTCAAATATCTTTTTTATTTTTCTCAAGAATCTTATAAAAATTATATTTATATAAATTTAAAAACAAACTGATAATACTTATTTTCTTGTTCTCAATTCTCAGAATTTAATTTCAGCTCGAATTTGAGTGTTCCAAAATTAAAAAAAAAAATAACTAGTTATTTGAATTTTTTATATGGTATTATTATTATTATTATTATTATTAATATTATTTTGTATTCTTACATGAATTTACTTCAATCATTGAATTTTACAAGTTTTGAAAAGATCCAAACTTAATTTATAACTGGAAAAGAGTTTGAAAAATAGAAAAATAAATTTAGATTCTTGAAGATTTCGAAGTAAAATTTTGAAGCTTTCTGAGGATCTTTAAAGGTTTTCAGAAAATAAAGAAAATCTTAAGTTTGCTGGAAAAATTTAACATGATTTTTTATTTTGAAAAATCGATTTTAACAGAACATCTATAAAGATTCAAGTCATTTTTTAAATAACAAATGAAAATTGAACAATTAATAATTTGAAAAATAATCGAGTAAGTTTAAAATATATTTAGAAGTTTTGCGAAGATTCCAAAATAATTTGAAACGTGAAAAGATTTCAAAACATTTAAAACACAATGTAGATTTTTGAAAACGTCGAATACAAAATTCATTAGCTTTTCAGGCCTTTTTAAAGGTTTCAAATGAGTAAAAAATGTGTATCAAAATTCCTGGAAAAACTAAAATCATTTTTTAAAATTAATATTAAAAAAATATTTAATAAGGTTTCCAAAATTTTCAACAAAGAATCTGGATGATTTTACGGTGATTTTTTCACTTTTGCATGATTTTTAATAAATTTTAGGAAAAATTGGACTTCCAAGATAATATGATTAATATTGACTTCCTGGCAAATTTGTAAATGATTTTTTTCAACAAATTTTTGAGAGAATATTTAAAAAGAATTCAAAACAAATTTTAATGTAAAAATTAATCTTTCTAGCTTAAAATTGCTTAAAATTATATAATTTGAAAATTTTTGGTTCATTCTTCAAGCCATAGCGTTGAAAATGATAAGATGGATTTCAATTTTTTTAAATATTTTAACTGTACAATGTATAAAAGTTAAAATTTGAAATTCTGCAGTTTAAGGACTTTCAATTTGAAAATTTTCAATTGAAACTTCAAATGAAAAAATGTTATCTTCAAGTATTCAAATCTTTTAATTTCAATGACCTTGATCATTTTTTTTAAATTTTTGTTGTTTCTAAAATGTGTCGTGGTATGCATGTATGCAATCTATCGCGTGTATGTATGTATGCTAGTGACCTCTCCACTGAACGTGGCGGTACTTGGTACCTTAGTTTTGCTAAACAACGTCAGTGGTCTAAAGGTGTTCGCACAAGAAAATCCGTTGCAGTGCGCTGGTGACGTCTCACGGACGTGCCGTCCGCGCACGAACTCATAACGCCAACCAATCGCGTGCAACCTGCCGTGCTGCTACAGTCCGTGGCAGAACTTACTCAAGTGCCTTGCGAACTAGTGTAAGTCGCGACGTACTTGTGTGCGTCACCTCTCGGAACGCAGCAGCACAACAGGTTGCACGCGATTGGTTGGCGTTATGAGTTCGTGCGCGGACGGTACGTCCGTGAGACGTCCCCAGCGCACTGCAACGGATTTTCTTGTGCAAACACCTTAACGATATTTGTGTCGGTCAGATCAATATTCTCTTGTGTATCCTTTTAACGTATATCAGCTTTTTTATATTATATCAAAGTTTAGCGTCATTGCTTACTTTTATTTCACAATTCCTAACTATATATCTCAACAGGTTATAGTCCCAGAATCATGTGTGTGAAGTGAGGCTAATGCCGAAAAAGCGTTGTGTTTTAGTGGAAGCGTCAGAATCATTGTGAGTTCCTTCGTCAGTCCTTATAAGTGTAAAAATGAGTTCTACGTACTCGGCACGGATTGAAACACTTGGCAAAGATTATTTTGATACGTGGAAGCTTCAGTTAGAAGCTTTGGCAATAAAAAGTGATTCTTAGGAATATGTGTTCGGTGAGAAGTCTAGGCCAGCTGTAACGGCAGGAGATGCTGCATCGGAAGCATTGGCGAAAACATGGGATGTCGCCGATCGAAAGGCGCATTCCGATTTAGTTTTAGCTATTAATCCTTCCGAGCTGAAACAGATGAAAGGTTGCGCAACAGCCAACGAGATTTGGAAGAAGCTGCATTCGATTTACCAATCGACCGGGCCGGCTAGAAAAGCGACTCTTCTCAAACAGCTTACGTTACACAAAATGGCTGACGGTGAGGATGTGCGCGAGCACATTCGAAAGTTCTTTGACGCTGTAGACAAACTCCACGAAATGAAGGTAGAGATCAACGGCGATCTCTTAACACTTTTATTGTTGTATAGTCTACCAGCTAGTTTTGAAAACTTTCATTGTTCGATTGAATCACGAGATGAGTTGCCAAAACCCAAAACTTTGAAAATAATGATTCTCGAGTAAAGTGACGCAAGACTTTTGAAAGAGCGAGAATCTTCGTCTGGCGCCATAATTTCGAGTCATAGTCATGCGCAGAAGAAGAGCAAATGGAAGAAGCGAAACTCCGGGAGTGGGGCGGGCAGCCGAGAAGGACAGAAAACAGAATCTCCGTTCAAGTTCAAGAATGTGCAACAATGAAAAGAAATTGAAAATGCTCCAGCAGGCTAAGACAGGAAACAAAGTCTGCGCTATGAACAAAGCTCTGTACGGTTTGAAGCAAGCTGGGTATCAGTGGCATAAAAGCTTAAAACATGAGTTGACGGAACTTGGATTAAAACCATTGAATTAGGATGTCTGTATCTACGTGGGAAAACGAAATTCTGACACAATGCTTGTAGCAACGTACGTGGACGACATTCTCGTAGCTTCAACAAATCGACACTAGATGGGAGAATTCAAGCAAAAGCTGAAAAAAAAATTCAAGGTGAAAGACTTCGGTGAGGTGAAGCATTGTCTAGGTTTGGAATTCACTCGAAAGGATGGTGGAAGAGAAATCTCTCAAAGCAACTATACGAAGGAAGTCTTAGAGAGATTGGGAATGGCAGATTCTAAAGCTGTCTCCACACCCCTGGATCCAGGATTAAATTTAACGAAGCCACAGCATCCTGAACTGGAACTATATCCCTTCAGGGAAATGATAGAAGCCTTGATGTACCTGGCCGTAGGTACTCGACTATTTACAAGGAACGTCAAAACTTGGAATCAGGTTTGAAAGAACGGGAAGGCCACTAGAAGGATTCGTAGATGCCGATTGGGGTTCCTGCCTGGAAGACAGGCGATCATACACAGGTTACGCATTTGTGCTCGCAAATGGGGCTGTTTCATGGGAGGCTAAGAAACAGCGGACTGTGGCCTTGTCCAACACTGAGGCTGAATACATGAGCCTCACAGAAGCCACCAAGGAGGCAATTCATATACGAAGATTCCTCGAGGAGGCAGGATTAACACCGCAGAAGAGTGTGTTGATTTACAACGATAATCAAGGAGCACAGAAGCTGGCGAAAAATCCGGTGTTTCATTCTCGGACGAAAAATATCGACATTCGCCACCATTTCGTGCTTGAAGCACTAGCTGAGGTTCCAATCGTCGTGGGATAGGGTAAGGAGGGGCAGCGCCGACCGGTGGGGCAAAGGTAACTTTGCTTATAACATCGCTATTATTTAACAATTTTCATTCTACTTTGCATTAAATAAATCTGTTTTATTATAGAGATAGCGTTACTTCCTGATATCTTGAAAATTGACGTTGTAAAAGAAAAATTATGCAGAAAAGAGTTTTGACAACGAAAGAATGGAAGATTCGCTGGCAGAAATGTAAAGTTTTCGACGTTAATGGCAATACTTACAGTATGAAAATTTGATATTTTGACAGATAAAACAACATCACATTATGTCATTATAATAATTGAACGTAATACAAGTCCAAAGTGTATTTAATATCGTAAATAATTGAGGCCTCACCAGTGGGGCAAGCCCGACCAAAATAATAGTTTACACGTGCTTAGGTTATAAACGTATCATAAGTTTGGTCGATAAGTCATCGGTAATGTAGAACAGCCACTTATCTTCTGGGCTACATGCAAGAAACTCTATTATATATTATTATTTTCAATCCGGTCGGTAGAGCGGGTGTTCTGTACTGGTACGGTAGAAACCTTTGCGCGTACTCCGTCTCTAGTTGAATGTCAACTAATAAGAGGTTATATCACAGCTATCACTATTTTTATTAAAAATAACTTATTCTTCTTGCTGAATATGTTTAAAGGTAATTTTTCCAATACATAAAATACCACAGACGCGGAACATCATGTTTTCCACTCTTCAGATGTTTTGATTTTCATAAAAAGCTGCGGTTGGCTTTGCCCTCCGGTGTGGGGCAAAGCCGACGAAATACAGCTTGTCAGAAATAATTCAATTATTAAATCATTGTTTTATTCATATAATTGTTACTTATAGAAATATGATGTACAATAATGTAGGACTCGAAATGGGAAAAAAATGGATCAATTCCACATCTTATTAACTTTAAAAAAATCATTGACTGTTAACTGGTCGGCGCTGCCCCTCCTTACCCTACATGCCAACTACGGAGATGATGGCAAATGTTCTGACAAATAGATTGTCACGACCAAAACAAAGGAAGTGGGTCGCAAAGTTCGGTTTACTGTTCAAATCTCCCAAGCAATATCTTGAAGGGAAGCGTTGTTCCTAAAATGTGTCGTGGTATGCATGTATGCAATCTATCGCGTGTATTTCTGTATGCTAGTGACCTCTCCACTGAACGTAGCGGTACTTGGTACCTTGATTTTGCTGACAACGTCAGTCGTCTAACGATCTTTGTGTCGGTCAGATCGATATCCTCTTGTGTATCCTTCTAACGTATCTCAGCCTTTTTATACTAAATCAAAGTTTAGCGTCATTGCTTACTTTGATTTCACAATTCCTAACTCTCTATCTCAATAATTTTTTTATTTTCTCATTACTTCTGGGTTAGGACCGTATCAGCCCCTGAGGCTTGGGTTATCCCGTTGCGTCCCCTTGTGAGCCTAACCATGACCCCATAGCCGTCTCCGCAGGGAGAGGACCGCAGCCACGCTGTTGGCTGATATCTCTGACTCACTGATGCAATAATTGCCTGTGCAGTGACAAAGGATATGAGTAGCTGCCTCATTATCCTTTCCGCACAGACGGCAGAGGAGACTTTCTGCAAGCCCTATCTTATGTCTGTGATATCCTAGGTTTCCATGTCCTATAAACATTTCTGTTGAGACTTTGATTTCGTTCCTCCCGAGCTTCAGTATTTCCCTTGCTCGGTTAGAGTTAAGCTTTGAGCCCAAGAGTGTTTTGGCCTTTCTGCAACCAGAAACCAGGTCCCACTCATTCTGATGTTCCTCAGTCAGCCAACTGTTAATTTCTTCAGTGACTGCTGGAAGTACCTACAACTGGCTCGGGTCTAGTAAAATTTCTTCCTGCTGCTAGCTTGGCTAGCCTACCCGATATCTCCTTGTCCTTGATACCGCTGTGTCCAGGGATCCATAGCAGAGGGACTCGCTTATCCGTCGCTAACATATTTAGTGCCTCAAAGCATTCCCATACTAATAGCGACGTGGTCGTTCCATTCAAGGCCAATATAGCAGCCCTGCTGTCTGAGCAGATACAGATGTTCCTTTTATTGGCATACTCTTTTGCTTAGTAGGCGCACTGGAGTATGGCCATAATCTCAGATTGTAGAACGGTGGCGTAGAACCCCATCTCGATTGTGAAGCCCATCCCATTCCTTCTACAATATACGCCGGCCCCTGCATTCTCCTCGTTCCTGGAGCCATCTGTAAACCAGCTGTCTCCATCTCTGGACAGGTGTGCGTCGCCGTTCACCCATTCCTCCTTCGTGGATAGGCTAACTCGATAATTCTTGTCGAAGAGGGGGCGAGTGACCATTCTGTCCCTGGGCATGCTCAGGGTCGGCCTCCTCGCGATGTCGACTGGGATCTCCACTGCTGTCGAGATCCTTCTGCCATTCACCGAATTTAGCCTCCAAGCCGCCTTCGCTGCCACGGCCTTGATGGTAAGACGGAGGGGCTCTAAACCAGACATGCCCAACTCGGGGAAATTCCCTGCGAGAACACATGTTCCGCGTCCCTACTCTTTCTCCTAGAGAGCGAGAGATGTGGTAGACGCATGCGCGTGGTAGTCGCGTACGTACGCGTCTACCACGCG
>CAKNYM010051529.1:46699-80646 GCA_932195095.1 Andricus curvator
GTAAGGTTGTTGTTTTTTTTTTTTTTTTTTAATAACGAATATAGTATTGTCTTTTCATATTTTACCGTTTCTTTAAAGTTTAAGCACAGAAGCTTTTTTGTAACAGCGATCATGTACACAACCTAATTTAAAATTATCTCTTTGCAATATTCTCAATATTCAATTATTTTCCTGAATTTTTTGTACATTGTTGTATTGTATTGCAGCTTTAATTTTCTACAAGAATCTACAGAAATTTACAAGCTTTGCAGCAAAAAAGTTGTTCTTTTTCGACCCAGGACGACAAATATTGAGAATATTGCAAAGAGATAATTTTAAATTAGGATGTATACATGATCGGTATTACAAAAAAGCTTCTATGTTTGAACGTTAAAGAAACGGTAAAATATTAAAAGACAATACTGAATAATCGTTATTAAAAAAAAAAACCTTACGTTTGAAGTTTTTTTTGAAAATATATAGCAATCGATTGGACACCATATATGTCATTTAAAATTACGTCATTGCAATGTTCTCAATATTTGTCATCCTAGGTCGAAAAAGAACAACTTTTTGACTGCAAATAAAGATTGAAATATTGAGAAAGAATTAATCACGGTCATTGAGAATAAAATATTCAAACTTTTGAAGATAACAATTTTTTAATTTCAAGTTATAAAAACTGAACAACAAATTAAAACACTAAAAAGTGAAATACTTTTGAATTATAAACTTTTAAAATGAAAGCTTAAGAAATCTGAAGTTTTATACATTGTGCAAGATTATATTTCAAGATTATATCATTTTAAGCAATTTTAAGCTAGAAACATTAACTGATACACTAAAATTTGTTTTTAAATTTTTATAATATTCACTTAAACATTTTTTAACAAATTTTCCATGAATCTTATAGTAATTTTATCTTCTTGGAACCCGAATTTTTCCAACAATTTTTGAAAAATCCTGCTAAGGTAAAAAAATTACCTTAAAATCATCCAGATTTTGTTTTGAAAATTTTGGAAATCTCATTAAATATTCTTACAAAATTAAGTTTTCAAACAAAATTATTGTTAGATTTTCCACCAATTTTGATACAAATTCTTTATTCATTAATTTTGTTCGACACCTTTTCACGTTTTAAAGTAATTTGGAATCTTTTCAAAACTTCTAAATATATTTTAAACTTACTCGATTATTTTACAAATTATCAATTGTTCAATTGTCATTTATTATTTAAAATTTTTTTTACAATCTTTTTAAATATTCTCCTAAAATTAATTTTTCAAAATATAAAATCGTTTAAAATCTTCCCAGAAAATTTAATACATTTTTTTTTCTTAAAACCGTTAAAGATCCTGAAAAAACTTCAAAATTTTATTTTGAAATCTGCAAAAATCTAAATTTGGTTTTTTATTTTTTGAAATCTTTCCCAATTTTAAATTAGGTTTGGATCTTCTGAAAAATAGTAAATATCTCTTAAACTAACTAAAGAAAATTCAAAATTGATAAATGTTAATTTGTTATTTATGCATAAAAATCTAATAATTTCACTGACTTATAAATTTGTTTAAAATTAGATTAAAATCAAATTAAAAATTCTATTTAACGTCCAATACTCGAGTTAATGTATAGAATTCCTGAAAATAAAAACAAGAATCCAACGACCAAATTTGGACAACCGCCATAAAATGCTCCTATTGTAATTGAAAAAAAAAAAATTTCTTAAAAAATAAAGAAAGCTTTTTTTTCTTTGGACAAAAATAAACGAGAAGAAAGAAAAATGAGAAGGCAACCAACCGAATCGCTTTCCTTCTCTTTTTTTATTTCTTTCGTATTTTTTATTTTTATTATTATCAAATCACAATACTTTTGTCCAAAGAATTTTTTTTTTTTTTAAGAAAAAGTTTTTTTTTTTAATTACAATAGGAATGAAAGTGAAATATTGAAATATTTGAATTTAAATTGTTTCTACTACATAAAACAATACTATCGTTTTTTGCAATTTTATCTTAGAATATAGTTAGAAAGTAGCGGTTTTTTCAAAAAAATTCCACTTCTTGTCCAATTTTCGATTAGAGTGCGGTCATAATCAATTATTAATTTGTTATTATAGTTAATAATACTTTCTTAGAATAATGCTAGAAAATTGCAGTTTTTACAAAAATTGCACAATTTTTGTCCAATTTTGAATAAGAGTGACGTGAATAATTAATTTGAGTTAACAAAATGAATTATTCAAAAAATTTATTATTATTTACAATAATATTCAATTGGAATAATGCTATAAAGTTGTTTTTTTTTTTTAATTTTCAACTATTAGTCTACTTTTTACTTGGAGTGAGTCGATAATTATTTAAATTTAACAAAAATAATTATTTCAACAAATTATTATTGTTTATAACTATCTTTTTTTAAATAAGTACTAGAAAGTTTCGGTTTTTTCTAAAATGTTTAAATTTGTTTATTATTATATATGCAAATGCATAACTTAATATATATTATAAACAAAGTTATGAAAAAATAATAGATAAACATTAGAGATAATCATAATAATCATATTTTTAGGGTAAAGTATTGTATAGGAATAAATAAAAATAAAAAATTTTAAAGTAACACTGAATGCTTTTTCAATATTATTTTTAGTCATACAAATATTGAAGTTACCTAATGTAAGTAATAGAAATTCATCAATTCAAAACTTTTTTCAATACCATAAAGAATACAAAATAATATTAATAATAATATCACATACAAAATTTAAATAACTATTTATTTGTTAAAAGTTTTTGAACACTTAAAATCGGGTACAAATTAAATTCTGAGCATTAGGAACAAGAAAATAAGTATTATCAATTTGTTTTTAAATTTACATAAATATAATTGTTATAAGATTCTTGTAAAAATTGAAAGAAGATTTTTGAATGTTTCAAATGTGTCAAAAAGAATCTAGAAGATTTCAAAGAAATTTTTTTTATTTTATAGGATTTTAGAAAATATTAGGAAAAATTCGAGTCTTCCTAAAAGATGTTTAGGATTAGTCCTAAACAAATAAAGAAATATTTGATAAATTTCCGGTAATTTTTCTAACTTTTAAAATATTTCTAATCTAGTTAAAACATCTTCAATTCCTAAAAATATTTTCAACTGCATCGAATTTTTCTTGAAATTTTGAAAAATCATTCAAAGGGTAAAAAATTGCCTTATACTCATTTCCAGTTCAAAATTATTTTTGAATCTCTTCAATTCTAATAAATATTCCTTGAATTTACTCGATTTTTATTTTTTTTTTTAATCTTACCAAATTAAAATATTTTACTTTAAAATCTTTGGAATTTAAGGAAATCTTTTGAAATCTTTCTTGATTGCCTGTTAAAGTTTATTTTTCAAAATAAAAAATTGTTAAAAATTTTCACACGAATGTTAAGAAAATTATTTTTTTTTTCTTTTTGGACCTTCTAGAATTTTTCCTGCATTTTTTTTTTAATTCTGCAAAATGAAAAAAATGGCCTTAAAATCTTGCAGATTCTTCTTTGATAATTTTTTAAATCATCAAAAATGTTTTGAAATCTTTTTAAATAATCTCTTAAAATTATTATGTCGAAATAAAAAATTATTTTAATTTTTCTTAAGAACCTAAAAAATTTTTTTCATTTTTTAAATCGTTTCCAAACTTCTGAATATTTCTTAAACTTACCTAAATTTTTTCTAAATTTATATAATATGGCAAAATTGCAAAATATTGCTTCAAAATCTTTTTCAATTTTCTCTTAGAATTCATTACACAACAATCATTAAAAATTTTCCCATGAATCTTCAGAACATTTTTTTCATTCTCTTGACACCATGCAAAATTCAGTTTACCTAAGAATTTTCAAATCCTGAAAAATTAAAAAAAATGTGACAATTTCTTCCATATTTTTTTTCCATCCAGTTTGAAATGTTTAAAACTTAAAATTATTTTTTTTTTTTAATTAAACCTAAAACCCAATCGGTAGAATGTTGCGGTTTCTTCTGAAATTTTCAACTGTTTGTTTATATTTTATTAGGCGTGACTTGATAATTAATTAGATTTAGCAAAAATAATTGTTTAAACAAATCATTATTTTTTATGACTATCTTCATCTATATCGATTGCGCCTGATAGTTGCGGTTTTACGGCAATTTTAACCGTTCTGTCCTTTTTTCACTTAGTGAGGTAATAATTAATTAAAGTTAACAGAAAAGTTGTTTAAACAATTTAATATTGTTTATAACTATCTTTTCTCAGATAAGTGCTAGAAAGTGGCGGTTTTTTCTAAAATCTTTCACTTTGCTTCGCCTGCTTCATTACTAACAATTAATAAATAAACATTAGAGATTTGCAATTCCAAGTTTTTCTTTTACGCTATGCAATAAACTTCTTGTTGTAATCCAAAAAAAAAACTTTTACAAGTAATTTAAAGACCTAGTCCTTCCACCTATTCCTAAGTATTCTATTCTTTGTTTTTTCCTCTTGTGTAAAATTTTTTTTTTCTTTAAATTAATTTGTTTAAGCATTTGGAAAAGAGCAAAAATAATTCACTTAAAACAACAATACCTTTCGAAAAATCATTTTTGTTGTGGTTAACTTATTACTTGTTCATAAATAAAAAGGCGATGCAAAGTGAAAGATTTTAGAAAAAACCGCCACTTTCTAGCACTTATCTGAGAAAAGATAGTTATAAACAATATTAAATTGTTTAAACCATTTTTCTGTTAACTTTAATTAATTATTACCTCACTAAGTGAAAAAAGGACAGAAAGTTAAAAATTGCAATATAGATGATAGTCATAAACAATAATAATTTGTTTAAACAATTATTTTTGCTAAATCTAATTAATTATCAAGTCACGCCTAGTAAAAAATAAAGAAACAGTTGAAAATTTCAGAAAAAAAACCGCAACATTATACCGATTAAGCAAAGAGAATATTATCAACAATGATAATAAATTGTTTAAACAATTATTTTGTTAACTTGAATTCATTATCACTTCACTCCGCATAAAAAGTGGACAAAAACGAGAAAATTAAAAAAACAACTGCATCTTTTCAGCATTATTCAAATATAATATTATTGATTATTATTATTAATTATTTAAACAATCATTTTGTTAACTTTAATTTATTATTACTTCACTAATGATGAAAATTGGACAAAAAGCCAGAAATTGAACAAAAATCCGCATCTTTCTAGCATTATTCAAATATAATATTATTATTAATTATAATAAATTGTTTATACAATCACTATTGTTAATATTGATGAACTATCACTTCCCTCTAATTAAAAATTGGACAACAAATGGAAAATTTGTGAAAAACCGCGTCTTTCTAACTACATTCTATGAGAAAATTGCTAAAAACAATGATAAATTGTTTAAACAATTCATTAAAATATCTAATTTTCAGTATAAAGTAATATTTCATGTATTAGAAACAATTCGCATTAAAAAAAATCGCAAAAAAAATCATAATTAGCACCAAAAACTCGCAAAACCCATTTTTTCACTTATGGGGTTTCTTTGGTACCATATAAAAAAGACTAATGGTGTTGGTTTTTGAAAAGTGGTATTTTATTCACATTTCATGGCTAATTGTGAAGAGAAATGTTGAGTTTCAACTCGATTGAGATAATATTGAGGATTCTGAATAAGATTTACAAAAACGTCTTTTTTTCTTATGGGAAATACATGTTAAACTTCATGGGGCTTGCGCCACCCCTAAATAACATTTTTTTCAAAACAAAAAAAATGGATTTATTTTTCGGTGGATTCGAACAAATTTGGGGGGTGTCACCATAAAAATTCGAAAAAAAAATTTTTGGACCACCCTAGTGTCCTTGTCGATTTCTGTTTCCGCTGTTAACCGTAAGTTCAAATTCACATTAGAGAGTCTCTGTCGCACTCATGAATACTACTATGAACTTGGCCTGACTCTGAACATATATATACGAGCGCATATCTGGGAATTCTTCAGTTGCCTTCTGCAATCATGAGGTCCCTTTTCTGTGTTTCTGGCATCATGTTGATGGTCTTCAGTTATATTGGTAAGCATAATAATAATAATCATCATTATCATTATTCCAGTACGTGGAGAACGTAGATCCTTGGTCCATTATATCTTTAAAATTTGAAATTCATGAATTTTATTTGTCTTTTCACAGAAATATCATCAGGTATGGACCCACCAGATAAGAAGGGGAAGGCTATAAAACTTTTTGGTATAACAATCGGCGGTGAGTCAAAAAAACAATCGGCACTGAGAATGGTACCGGACGAGGATAACCGGCTTCGACTTCATAATGAGGACACTGGAGAATTCGCAGATCAAATGAGCGATCATATAAATCCAATAGCCAAGACACCATCTTCTATACAACAAGACTGGACAGGCGCTAATAGATTTTTTGATCACGATAATGTACGTTTCGCTGATGACCTACCATATCCAAAAGGTTCAGATAGAGAGAGTTTTGCGCAAGACATTCAAATGAAATATTTAGAAAAGAAATCCAAACAAACAGCCGGGGACGAATCGAATGTAGGAAATAGCAAGTCCAGGCGTAGAAGACCTCATCATTCCCTTACTGGGCGTTACTTAGGTAAAAATCAGGAGTACTTGCTTGAAAATTACAATAATAAGCCATCATATAAAGGCATCTTACCTGAAATTTCTCGCGATGGAGCGGTAGACATTGTGGGTAAACTACAGAAACCACCATATGTTGATACTCCACCTCCATGGCTGGCATCTGTACTAGGGAATGACCAAAACCTTCTCACTCAAGGACAGCATCTACAACAGTATCAACATCCATATGTTCCTACTCTGAATCCAGAGCCGGCATCTGTAGCAGGGAATGAACCAAACCTTCTCCATCAAGGACAGCCTAACGATTGGCATCTACAAGGGTATCATCATCCATATGATCCAACTCAGCATCCAGAGACGGCATCTGTAGCAGGGTTTGGCTCTCATCATTACTATCAAGGACAGCATAACTCTTGGAATCCAGGGTATCCATATGTTCATACTCATAATCAAGAGCAGGAATCTGTAGCAGGGATTGACCAATACCGTATCAATCAAGGACATAATGGTGAATATCAGCGATCCACACGAGTAGGGCCGCATCCTCATTCTTCTAGACAATCTGCTCATCAGAATTATCATCAGGCTCCCCCTGAGTATTCTGGACCTGGCTATCAACAATAATACTTCCGATAAAATGAGACAAAGTTATCGAAAACTGATAAATAGTTTCAATGGAAACATTTTTTATGTAATATTTCTTTAAGTACAGACACTTTTTACTTACACTATTCTATTTCTGTTGGTAGCTACTTTTCAAAAAACTTTCTTTATCATATAATAAAAAAAAGGCTATACAAAATTGTGTTGTAATTTTTTCTTTCCTTTTTCATCGTGATTAGTGATGTAAGCTCTAACTTAAATCATGGATTTTATGTGTGTCTGATTATTCCGTAATTTCAATTTTAAAAATTATCGGCCTAGCTGACGAAACTATCAATATTGCTGGCTTAAGCGATAGAATCTAAATAAAAAAAAAAAATGTGTGTGTAGAAGTTAGTTTATTCTTCTATAAATGAAGCCTTGGCACAGATAACGTTGAATCAGAAAACAAACTTTTGAAGTATACGTCGAAAATAATGTACAATTTTTATCAACATAATTAAAACATTGGTCATTTCATTTCAAAGAATCTGACTGAAATATTTCATGAATTATAATCGATTTTTTTAGTTGATTTATTTAAAATTTCAGTAACACATTGTTGTCGAAAACCTGACCGGTTGCGACACTGCGCAAATAAAAATTTTAGTGACTGTTTCCAGGCTGCTTATCTATTTTTAAAGATTTATGTATATCGAAATTTTTAAACAAATAATTTCACGTCATCATAAAATTCATGGCTACATATTTCTAAACATTATTGATAGAAGAGGTCATTTAAGTGTAGATGATTGTTTAATATTAAGAAATAATTCTTTTAACAACATTTTGCAACCACACTATAATGGCTAAAGGTGTTTACATTCCGAAAGAGATAAGAAAAATTGAAGTATGGGGAACTCATTTTGAAGAATTCGAAAAAAAATTGAGAAGCTTTTTAATAATTTTGAAAGATTTTGAGATTAAATTTTTTTGAAGATTTCTGGCAAAATTTTAAATGGTTTAGGTTTAATTTTAAAAGCATGATTTTGAGTTTTGAAGATTTAAAAATGTGTGGACAAAAGTTAAATTATTAAAAGAGAAAGAAAGGAGAAGAATTATCTAATCTAATCTCTCCTATTTTATTAATAAAATTATTAATTATTAATTATTATTTTCCAGGATTTAAAAAAATCTATGTAAACTCAATTTTGTAGGGCGTCAAGAGAATGAAAAAAAATATTCTTAAGATTCATTGGAAAATTTCTAATGAGTTTTTTTTTAATAATTGAATTCTAAGAGTCAATTGAAAAATATTAGAAAACATTTTTAATTATTTCCTAAAATTTTGAGAAAGAGTATAAAAGGCTTTACAATTAAAAAATAATAAAAACTTATGTAAGATATTTGAGCAATTTTTTAAGGTTTCAAGAAACAGAAAAAAATTCTTTAGGTTCCTAGGAAAAATTAAAATGATTTTTTTACTTTGAAAAATCAATTTTAAGAGAATATTCGAAAAGATTTGAAAACATTGCGAAAGATTTCTAAAATTGTCAACAAAGAATCTGAGAGATTTAAAAAAAAAATTTAATTTCGCAGAATTAAAAAAAAATCACGAAAAATTGGAAAAATTAAAAAATATTATAAGGTTTCACAATTTTGAAAGGATTGAAAAAAGAATTTTCTTAAGGTTTATGGCATATTTTTTATAATTTTTTGTTTTGAAAAATGGACTTCAGGAGAAAATTGAAAAAAGGTTTCAAAACATTTCCTTAAATTTCGAAGAGTAGAAGATTTTAAAGCAAAATGTTTTAATTTAATAAGATTAAAAATAAAAAAAAATTGAGTGAATTCAAGAAATATTAAAAAAATCTGAAGAGATTGAAAACAAATTTTAAACTGTTAAAGATTTAAAAAAAATGTAAAATTTCTTTAAAAAGATTTCAAACCAACATTTTAGCAGCTTTAAAAAAAATGTGAAAGGTTTCAAGTGAATGAACAAATTTTCTTAAAATTTCTACGAAAATTTGAAAGATTTTAAGTCAATTTATTTTACATTTTGAATGATTTTTCAGAATTTCAAGAAAAATTCGAGTCAGCTAAAAATTTTTTTAGGAATTTGAGAGGTTTTGAATAGATTCAAAATATTTTGAAACTTGGAAGCATTTCCGAAAATTTATCAAATATTTATTTCTTCCAAATTTCTGAAAGTCCTAAATATATTTTAAAAAGGCTCGAATTTTTCCTAATATTTTGTAAAATTCTGTAAAATAAATTTTTGTTCAATCTTCTAGATTCTTTATTGACACATCTGAAATATTCAGAAATCACTTCTGAAAATTTGGAAGATTTTAGGTCAATTTATTCTACATTTTCAATGATTTTTCAAAATTTCGAAAAATTCGAGTCAGCAAAAAATATTTTTAGGATATCTTGGAAAATTTCAAATGATTCAGGTTTTATTTTAACAGAATAATTTCAAAATGTATGAAAAAAAATATGGAAGAAAATTTTTTTAATTTTTAGGGATTTCAAAGAAATGTAGAGAAACTAGATTTTTCAGGGTGTCAAGAGATTGAAAGAAAAGGTTCATAGATTCATGGGAAAATTTTGAATGATTGTTTTGTAATGAATTCTAAGAGAAAATTGAAAAAGATTACAAAACCTTTTTTATTATTTCCTGAAATTTTTAAAAAGAGTGTACAAGATTTAAAGGAAAAATTTTGCAATTTTGCCATATTACGTAATTTTAGAAAAAATTAGAGTAAGTTTGAGAGGTATTCAGAAGTTTTAAAACGATTAAAAAATAATTAAAACTTATGAAGATTTTTCAAGAATTTTGTAAGGTTTCAGAAAATTGAAAAAAAATTTATTTAGGTTCCTAGGAAAAATTTAAATTATTTTTTGTGTCGAAATATTAATTTTAAGAGATTATTTGAAAAGTTTTCAAAACATTTCAAACGATTTCCTAAAATTTCGAAAAACAGTGCTCAAGATTTTAAAGGAAAATATTTTAATTTGACAAGTTAAAAATTTTTAAAAAATTGTTTAAATTCAAGAAATATTTAGAAGAATTAAAGAGATTCAAAAAGAATTTTAAACTTTAAAAAATCTTTAAAAAAGTAGATTTTCAAATATTAAAAAAAAAACTCTAGAAGCTTCAAAGGAATTTCGCAAGGTTTCAAGAGAATAAACTTTTCTTAACATTCCTGGGACAATTTAGAAGATTAGAAGGCAATTTTTTAAAATTTTGAATGATATTTCAAAATTTTAAGAAAAATTCGAGTCATTTAAAAACATTTTTAGAAATTTGAGACATTTTAAATAGATTGAAAATATTTAAAAACTTGGAAACATTTCCGAAAATTTATCAAATATTTATTGATTTCTTCCAAACTTCTAAAACTCCTAAACATCTTTTAAAAAGTTCGAATTTTTCCTAATATTTTGTGAAATCCTATAAAATAAAAAAGGTTTCTTTAGAATCTTCTAGATTTTTTTTTGAAGCATCTGAAATATTCAAAAATCTTTTTTAATTTTCTCAAGAATCTTATAAAAATTTCATTTATATACATTTAAAAACAAACAGCTTAAAAAAAAAATTTAATTTTACGGTCAAACTATGCAAGAGACGACAAATGATGATTTCACAAAAATTGTGCACTCAAAAAAGATCTACAAATTTGTTATTGGTCACTTTTTGACAGGATGTGTAGTTTTTGTTTTATTTGTAAAAAATAACATTAACAGTGAAAAAATCGGCCCGATACATTCTCGTCAAAACTTTGCTTATTTACTTTATTTTTTATCTCGGTTGTGGTTTTTCAAAATCTTCAATTTTTGTATGTATGCCCTCAATACTATTTCTAACGATTGAAACAATAAAATATAATAATAATTTAAACAATTTATTCTGACTGAAAATCTGACTTTTATTTCAGAATGCGTTTTGATCTTTGTTTACTCAAATAATTGCTCTGAAAAAATTCGACTATTACATTTATATTTCAAGAACTATGCTCCAAATAGACAAAATAAATAAATATATATATATATATATATATAAAAATATATATATATTAAAAAAAAAAAAAAAAAAAGTTATTGGTTCCTCGTTTAGAGGTGGGCCGGGAATGCGCGGATGGAAACATATGAACTCCCATGTAATACAACGCTGCTGAAGGCTGGTGACCTTCTCAGCATAAAACATCAACCAATTGCGACTCTCTCGGTTTCCATTCCTTGTCCTCGCCCCCCCCCCCCCCCCCGTAACAGAAGTTTTGGTGGGACTGACGTTAGAACTGGACTCTCCACTATACGACGAATCACTACTTAACTTGGACATCATTTCAACTCGCAAAGCAAATTTCGCGCATAATGGAGACTGGGTGTTTGGAATGCTAGAGGAGTGAATGATCTTAAAGTAAGAGAACTACGAGAAACTATGCATGCTAGAAAACTAGATATTTCATGTGTACCTGAGACGAAGAAAAAGGGTTGCGAAAGTAGAAACATAGAAAATGGGTTGTTGAAAGGCGGTTTTGAAATATGGTCAGGAGTAGATAGGGAATCACATGGTACTCAAGGGGTCAGTTTGATTATGAATGAAAAAGCAAGATGTATGTTCCAAAAACGACTTAGATACTTTTTTTCTCCCCTTTTCAGATAGTTGAAAAAAAATCTTTCTGATTGTAGGATTTATTAGAAAGATACGGAAAATTGAACAATTGAAAAATAATTGATCACGGTCATTGAAATTAAAAGATTCGAAAACTTGAAGATAAAATTTTTTCATTTGAAGTTATGGAATCTGAACCGCAAATTAAAACGCTCAAAGTGAAATAGTTTTGAATTATAAACTTTTAAAATTAAAGCTTAAAAAATCTTAATTCAAACGCTCAATAATTTTCGCGTATAAATTAAAAGCTTTGAGAACATTTCAATTGAAAATTTTTCAATTAAAAGCCGTTAAACTGCAAAAATTTGAACTTTTATACATTGTACAAGATTATATCATTTTAAGCAATTTTAAGCTAGAAACATTAACTTATTCTTAAAATTTGTTTTTAAATTTTTATGATATTATCTTAAAAATTTGTTTTAAAATTTTCCAGGAATCTAATATTAATTTTATTATCTTGGAACTCGAATTTTTCCTACAATTTTTTGAAAATCCTGCAAAAGTAAAAAAAATACCTTGAAATCATCCTGATCCTTTTTTGAAAATTTTCTTAAATATTCTTTCAAAATTAATTTTTCAAAACAAAATTATTGTTGGATTTTCCAGGAATTTTTATACAAATTCTTCATTCATTAATTTTGTTCGACACCTTTTCACGTTTTAAAGTGATTTAGAATCTTTTCAAAACTTCTAAATGTATTTTAAACTCACTCGATTATTTTACAAATTAATAATTGTTCAATTTAATTTATTATTTTTGAAAAATTTCATAATCTTTTAAATATTCTCTTAAAATTAAATTTTCAGAACAAAAAATCATTTAAAATCTTCCCAGAAAATTTAAGAATTTTTTTTTTATTTTCTTAAGACCGTTAAAGATCCTTAACAAACTTTAAAATTTTATTTCGAAATCTTCAAAATTCTACATTTGGTTTTTTATTTTTCTTGAAATCTTTCCCAGTTATAAATTAAGTTTAGATCTTCTGAAAAATGTAAATATCTCTTAAACTAACTCAAATTTTTTCCAAATTGATCAATGTTCAATCGTTATTTATGAATCAAAATTAAATAATTCCACTTACGTATAAAATTTTTTTTTAATTAGATTGAAATAAAATTCAAAATTCTATTTAACGTCCAATACCCATAAGACCTCTTGCAATTATTTATAACAATTTATATTTATTGATTTTTTAAAAGAATACTGCATCTTTAGACAATCCTACAAATTCCCCAATCCGAATATTTAGAAAAAAAGGATATTTAGAGGTGGTACCAGCCCCATGAAGTTTAACAAGTATTTCCCATAAGAAAAAAATCCTCAATTTTATTGGAATCGAGTTAAAACTCAATATTTCTCTTCACAATTAGCCGCGCAATACGAATAAAATATTAATTTTAAAATATCACCCCCATAAGTCTGTTTTATAGGGTCTCAAAAAAAACCCATAAGTGAAAAAATGGGTTTTGCGAGTTTTTGACATAAATAATGATTTTTTGGCGGTTGTTTTTAATGAAAATTGTTTCTGATACATAAAACACTACATAATACTAATAATGTTCTACTTTTTGTCGAATTTTTAATTAGAGAGCGGTAATAGTTTATTATTTTTAACAGAAATAATTATTTGAACTTATTATTATTCTTAATAATGTTATATTTAAACAAGGCAATTTCAACTTTTTGTTTGCTTTTCACTTGGAGTGAGTCAAGATTTTATTTAATGTAGCAAAAATAATTGTTTAACAAATGATTATTGTTAATAGCTATCTTCTTCTATATTATTATTAGATAGTTGTGGTTTTTTCTCAAATTTCTAACTATTTGTCTATTTTTCACTTGGAGTGACTTAATAATCATTTAATTTGAGCGAAAATATTTATTTGTAAACATTATTATTGTTAATAACTATCTTCATCTATATTAATGCCAGATAGTTTCGGTTTTTTTTCTAAAATCTTCAACTTTTTGCCCACTTTTCACTTAGTCACTTAGTTATGAACAAATGATAAATAAACAATGAATTTAATAGAAAAATGTTTATATTTTTTCCTGGTACCATACCTTTGTAAATCCTTGTTGAGGCCCGTTATTCGGATAACAGGAATTAGTGTATTTTTTTTCATTTCAAAAACTTTCAAAATAATAAATGTACTAGAATATATGCAAAGAATTATTTTTTAAATGTTTTTACTATGAATTCTAATAAAAAAAAACTATTTAATTTTCATAATGGGGGAGTTTACCACTCACCAGACAGCATGATCTGTTCGGGTTCGAGTTCTGCGAAAATTTAAATTTGATAAAACAAAAATAGCTTTCTTTTTATACAAATTATTAATAAAAGTTTATAATTCCTTTGTAAAATAAAGTAAAAGAGTAAGTAATTCAGTTTGAAGAGAAAAAATTTAATATTTTAATTACTGGTCACTTTTTCTTGCGTAGTTCTGAATTTTACAAACATAACATTATTGTCTACTGAAAAAATTCAAAGTACGTGCTTTGATAACATTCTCTATTTTTTCACCAAATAGTAGAATTTTCAACTAATAAAGATAAATTTTGAACCAAAAATGAAATATTTCAGTTTTTAACCAAAATGATGAGTTTTCAAACGAGAAGATTAAGTTTCTATTAGAAAGATACAGTTTCAACAGAAGACATAAATTTCTAACTAAATATTTGAAGTTCTAACCAAAAACGGTGAATTTTATACTTCAAGAAAACAAATTTTCAAAAAAATTGTTAAATTTTCAACTACCAAAAATATATTTTCAACCAAAAAGGGAATAGTTAAATTTTCTGTCAAAAACAATAATTAACATTTAATCATGAATCAATTTCCAACTAAAAAAAACGAATTTTTCGAAAGAATAGTTGAATTTTCAGCCATAGAGATGAATTTTCAACTAAACTAATGAATCTTTAAGAACAAAATTATTTTTTAACAAAGTAGCATAAATTTGAATATTTTTTTTATTTATTATATTATATATATTATTATATTATATTATATATATATATATATATATATATATATATTATTTTTTAAAGATATGATGATATGTCTACCCTGCTGAAAGTAAAAAGATAGATATCCTATGCTTTTGAATCATTTTGAATCTTTGTGATCGAAATAGATAGAGAAAATGTATCCCATTCTATCTCTTTGTCAATGTAAATTCGCGTCTATCTTTTTCAATCCTCTCTTCTCTATCTCATCCTATACTTTATCTATCCACATCAATCTTTTCCTATCTCTCTATCAATCTAAACTCCTGTTATCTTTTTCAATCCCCTTTTCCCCATCTATTCTTATCCTCGATTTATCCGCGTCAATCTTTTTCTATCTTTTTGTTTATATAAATTAACGTTTTTCTTTTCCAATCTCCTTTTCTCTATCTCATCCTATCCTCCTTCTATCAATGTCAATATTTTTTTATCTCTCAATCAATCTAAACTCCCTTTATCTTTTGCAATCTCCTTTTCCCTATCTCTTCTTATCCTCGATCTATCCGCGTCAATCTTTTTCTATCTTTTTGTTTATATAAATTCACGTTTTTCTTTTCCAATTTCCTTTTCTCTATCTCATCCTATCCTACTTCTATCAACGTCAATCGTTTGCTATATTTTTTTCTATATAAATTCACGTCTTTCTTTTCCAATCTCCTTTTCTCTATCTCATCTTATCCTGCTTCTATCGACGTCAATATTTTTCTATCTCTCTATCAATCTAAACTACCGTTATCTTTTTCAATCTCCTTTTCTCTATCTAGAGAAAAGATAGAGAAAAAGGTATTGAAAAAGATAGACGTGAATTGATATCGTAAAATAGATAGAGAAAGATAGACGTTGATAGATGTATGATACAGTGAGATAGGGAAGAGGAATTGAAAAAGATAGATGGAAATTTAGATTAATTCAGAGATAGAAAAATATTGACGTGGATAGATAAAGGATAGGATGGGATAGAGAAGAGGGTATGGAAGAAGATAGGCATGAATTCAGATTGAAAAATAGGTCGAAAAAGATTGAAGTTGATAGATGTATGATACAATGAGATAGGGAAGAGGAGATTGGAAAATATGGATGGAAATTTAGATTAATTTAGGGATAGAAAAATATTGACGTGGATAGGTTGAGATAGAGAAGAGGGTATTGAAAAAGATAGACGTGAATTCAGATTGAAAAATAGGTAGAAAAAGATAGACGTTGATAGATGTATGATACAATGAGATAGGGAAAAGGATATTGAAAAAGATGGAAGTGAATTTCGATTGACAAAGGGATAGAAAAAGATTGAGATAGGGAAGAGGATATTGAAAAAGATAGATGGAAATGTAGATTGATTTAGGGTTAGAAAAATATTGACGTGGATAGATAAGGGATAGGATGAGATAGAGAAAAGGGTATTGAAAAATATAGACTTGAATTCAGATTGAAAAATGGATAAAAAGAGATTGACATTGATAAACGTAGAAAAGAATGAAATAAAGAAAAGGAGATTGAAAAAGATAGACGGGAATTTAGATTGACAGTGAGATAAAAAAAGGTTGATATGGATAAATAATGGATAGGATGAGATAGAAAAGAAAATGGTAAAAGTAACCAACAAGTGAAATCAGTCTCCGGGTCAAATAAAATATTACTTTGCGAATATCGTCCTCATAAAGCTGTTTTATAGGGTCCCAAAAAAACCCCATAAGTGAAAAAATGTGGTTTGCGAGTTTTTGGCGCTGATTATGACTTTCTTGCGTTTTTTAAATTCAAATTGTTTCTGATACATTAATGTTAATGTTTATTTCAATTTAGCAAAAAAAAATTGTTTAAACAAATGATTATTCTTAATAGCTATCTTTTTCTATATTAATACTAGTGAAGTAATAATTGATTCAAGTTGACCAATATAATTGTTGAAACAATTTAGTATTATTGTTATTAATATTGTCTCTGCTTAATGGTCTCTACTTAATGAGGTAATAATTAATGCAAGTTAATAAACATGGTTATTTAAACAATTTTTAATTGTTCATAACTGTCTTCTCTTAGAGTAATGCTAGAAAGTTGCTTTTTTCTGAAATCTTTAGTTTTGTTTCGACTTTTTAGTTATGAACAAACAATAAGGGAACTTGAACAAGAATAATTTTTTAAATAGCATTTTACTTTTTTAAGTGAATTATTTTTGTTTTTTCCCCAATGTTCAAAAAAAATTAATTTACACAAATAAGCTACCTTACACAAGAGACAAAACCAAAGAACGGAATAATTAGGAGTAGGTTAGAGAACTAGGGGTCTGAATGACTTGTAAATGTTTTGTTTTAAATTACAACAAGAATTTTGTTGCAAAGCGTAAAAGAAAAATTTGGCATTGAACATATTTTGATATCAACCCCCCTCCAGCAAAATATATGCACGAAAAAGAAAGAAATGGTTTAAAATATTTTTCCCTGTGATGTTTATTTATTATTTGTTTATAATTAAAAAGGCGAAGCAAAGTTAAACATTTCAGAAAAAACCGCAACTTTCTAGCACTAATATAGATGAAGATAGTCACGAACAAGGATCAATATTATAATATAATTTCTTAAAATCATAGAAAACTTTTTTTCCAGTGATATAATTGTTGGCATGAAATACTTTCAGGGTGTTGACCTCGTAATCACAGATGTGAGATTGCATATGATTCGTGTGAGAATCGCGTTAGTGTAAGTGAGACGCTAGTTGATTAGAGCACATTGGCACGTGTATGACACAAAGTCATTAAGTGTACATATCCTTGTCGCACTTAGCCTTACTCTAAACGTATATATACAAGCGCATGTCTGAGAATTCGTCAGTCGCCTTCTGCAAAAATGAGGTCCCTTTTCTGTGCTTTTGCCATCATGTTCATGGTCTTCAGTTATATTGGTAAGTATAATAATAATCATTATTATTATTCCAGTACGTGGCAAATGTCGATCCTTCGTCCATTATATCTTCAACATTTGAAGTTGATGAATTTCATTTGTCTTTTCACAGAAATATCATCAGCTATGAACCCAGAAGAGGAGAAGGGAAAGCGTGAAGTGAATGTGATAAGGAAATTGGACGGGAGAGGACACAGGCGACGGTATAATGTTGATGAAGGAAAACACGTACAGAGGGGGTGGAGAAATCGATTCCCACCACGAGAAAGCTCGATACCTTCTGCACAACCTGACCTACCTGCTTCAGGTTCAACTGCGATCGATAACTATCACAGATATAATCGAGAACATGGCCGCCTCTTACCTCAAATTTCATTCACAAGAGGATATCAGCCACATGAGCTTCAGAGTGTGATAGTCCATTGCCCATATATTAGTTCTCCGTGTCTAAGAGGACCGCCTGACCTTAGGAATCAACGAGATCATACCCAACATTTTAATCCTCAGCGTCCAGGCCTGGGATCTGCATCAGGGTCTAACAGATACACGTACAATCCAGAACTTTTGAATCAACTTCGTAATGCACAAGAGTATCCATATGGTATTGCTCAGAATCCAGGACAGGCATCTCTGGCAGGGAATGACCAACACCTTTACAATCACGGACAGCAGAACCATTTGGATCAACAAGGGTATCCATATGCTTATGCTCAGAATCCAGAGCCGGCATCTGTACCAGGGAATGACCCATACGATCTCATTCGAGGACATGAACGCATATATGAACACCCAAATAAAGGACTACTGCCGAATCCTTTATTTCATGAAGAATTTGGATATCAATCTGATGAATTTGATTGAAACGCAATATACAATTTTAATGGAAACATTATTCTAATCCAACACTTATGTTTTCAAGTTGATTTTTTATGTAATATTCCTTTAAGTACAGACACTTTTTACTTACACTATTGTATTTCTGCTGATATCTGCTTTTCAAAAAACTTTCTTTATCATATAATAAAAAACAGACTATAAAAACTTATGTTGTACTTTTTTCATTCCTTTTTCATCGTCATTAGTGATGTAAAGTCCAAATTAAATCATGGCAAATTTTATGTTTGATTGATTATTCAATAATTTTAACGGGAAAAATGATCGCCCTAGCTGATGAAACAATCAATATTACTGGCTGAAATGATTACTCTCTTGAAATGTTTAAGTCAAATTATGATGTAACTGAATTTTATTGCTTTGGTTATTTTGTGATTCTATTTTTTTTAAGCTTTTTTAAATTTATTCATTCTGGGGAATAATTACTTTCTTCATATTCCAAGGCCAAGGATGTATGTAAAAAATATGTGTGTGCGTTAAAAAGTTAGTTTACTCTTCCATGAAACAGCCTTGGCGGAGATAACGTTGGATCAGATAACAAACTTTTGCAGTATTCGTCTAAAGCGAAGTGCAATTTTTATTCACAAAATTCGAGAGATGCTGAATAAATACCTATAATTAAAACATTGCGGATTTTATTTCAGAGTCTGACTGAAATATTGCATGAATTATAGTTGGACAATGGTTTGATTTATTATAATGAAAAATGTTAAACATAGATGAGCTTAATAAAACAACGCGATGATGTGATATTGTTAACTCTATTGACACAATAAAATCATATTGCAGAACTGTAAACGTGACGTAGCCTGTCTCTAGCCGGAAAACATTGCCTGCTGATTGTTTGCATTAAGTTAATAAAAATAAGAATTTTTTGTATAGAATGGATCAAGGGCTGTAAATTTATTACGCATATTCAACCCAGCGGAAAATTCCTGTACAGGAACACGTGTGGAGTCCTTTACAGAAAGCAGTCGCGGAAACTGATGACGCTTTCAGCTAAAAAGTTGCTTTCCTTTTATTCCCTTGATGATCAAACTGACTATCGAGAAAGCCAAGCCACTAGCGAACCTTCGCAGACTAGTTTCTATGCAGGTTCATCTATAGGATCCTAAACAGGTTCCTGAACATGAACTCGCGTCTCAAATCACTGTGAAGGAACCTGTACAGGATCATTCAAAGGTTAGCTTGCATGCTGGTTCCTTTGCAGGGTCTAGAACAGTTTCTTTCGCCCAATTCCTTTACAAGAACCATCAAGGTTACCTGTACAGGTTCGTATGCAAGTTGGTATCCAGCAACATGTCCAGGATCCTCCGAGGTTCCTGCACAGCTGTTCCTGCACATGTTATTTTCAGCTGGGAAGGTCTTCATGCGCTACTTTTTAACAGAATTCTTTTTTCGATTTTTAAAATTGTTTACTGTTCTGGATTAATAAAAAATACATAAAAGGCTGTGAATAAATAATAGCTTATCGTACGAGAAAATTTTACAAAAATAAAAAGTTTTATCTTGTGTCCAAGAAAATAAGAAATTTTTTTTAAAATCAATTCTGGTCATTGATGGTAATTATTTATAAAAATTGTTATGAACAATAGAGCAATTTTAGCAATTCTAGCAAAGCTAGAACGAATAAGTAAAAATATTCTAGCTTTATAAATGCACTCTTCTAAAATAGAGTAGTTTCGTAGGCTAAGAATAGATAGATATCACTCCCTTCCTTCACACTGATAAGGGCAGTTGAATGTACTCTTTCATCTTTCATTTCTCTTTTGGGGCCTCGGCCCCAAAAGGATCATTCCTTGTCTGACTGCTACGGCGTCAACTAGTGTATCATTATAATAAACTGACTGACCAGATCTACGAATCTGCGTCAGGATTATTTCAATTAAAGTGACTTTTTATTTAGACCGTAACATAAAGTAGGCTCACAGTGATTTCTTGTCTTGAAAAATTGCACTGAAAGGCGATACGTCACCCAACCAAGTTGGCACCGTTGGAATTGCAGAATTCACGGACTCTGAAACCCACGGCTGGCCAGAACGAGTAAATCCACAGAAGCAGCCACGAACTATCTTCACTGGGAACCTCAAGTGAGTAAAAAGAAGAGGAAAAATTTTGAAATAAAAAGGAGTGTTCTGTCACGACTCTACAAAACCTCGTAAGGCTAGTCGACTACGCGAGACTAGACCTTTCGTTAAAAAACGTTCATCGATTCATTCACAATATTTGGCCAAAGTTGTAGCACTTTCGCTTCAAATAGTGAATTTAAATTAGAAAATATTCACTGGCTAGAAGGCTGAACTCAAAGGGAACTCAAAGAATTAGGTACACTACTAAACACATACACACACTATTAAGAAGAAAACCATGGCAGACGGAATCCAGAAAAACGCACCTGCACAGACGGCAGATATACCCCTTGTAGTTACTAATGCTGATATAATTGGCATGCTACAAAAGTTATCAGATCGGATGTCCAACATGGAACTCGCAATAAATACTCGTAAAGAAGAAATTCGCTCTATAGCAAAAAATTTTTATTTAGTGACATCGGACGAAAGCGAAAGGGAGAGCGATGAAGAATATAGAGTAGGTAACAACGACACGTTATTTGCAGAAACAGCACAGTCGTTAGAGAGAGAACAAATTGACCCTAGGCTTCTACTAAGGTTGTCAAACGAAAGAGTAACAACCCTAAATGAAGCCATCCTTATAAGAGACAGGCTCTCAGAAAGGTCAAATGAAAGAATTTCCACCACAAGCGAAACTATCCCTGCGAGACAACGGTGAAATTAATAAAAGAATTCAACGGACAAGACGATATGGGAGTTGAACCCTTCATCACTCTTGTGAAAGGAATTAAATCGCAGTGTTCAAATCCAGGAGTTTTATTAGACTGGATCATTGCAGAAAAAATCGAAGGAGAAGCTGAAAAATCTATTCGTTTCTTATCAATTGAAGATTATGATGATGTTTTTAAAGCTCTTAGAACTAACGTTGGAACTACCGGATCACTAGAAACTCATCCTACAAAACTATCACAAGTAATCCAAGAAGCTGGGGAAAGTACGCAGAATTTTAATGGAAGATTCAACCAAAGAATGCACGAACTTTTGTATGCTGTACAATCGAAAAATCCTCTAACACACGAACGAGAAATTTGCATAAAAAAAACCTGGATACACCGAAAATCAATGTTTCTCCAAACAGAAAAATTTGCATATGAAAGCCTCGGGAGGTCGACCTCAAAATCGCGTGAACTATCTCCAATAAGAAACGGAAGAAGATATCCAGGAAATGGAAATGAAGACGGAGACAGAGTATCAGCAATATCTGGAAGATTATATTCTTTCAGAGGACAATTACACGGAGCAACTAAACCTGTAAAATTATTAGTCGATAGTGGCGCATCGATAAATCTAATAAAAGAAAATTGCATTAAAAAATACCACCAGAGAATTTCAATGAACAAAGAGTTTTCAATGGGAAATGATAAAGACCGGACAAACGAAGCCACCAAGTTTAAGTTTCAAGGGAAAGAACATCTTTTTGTAATTGTACCAGCAAATTATCCCATACCCGAGGAAGGCATCATCGGATCACCATTCCTGTACTCTTATCAGTTCAACTTGTCAAACAGCTTCCTCTAGCTTGATGATAAGGTCATCTTGGAGTACGACGGTATCCTTATACCAAGGAACAAAATAAAAATGATAACCGTGGAAACAAACAAAAAGCAGGGGCACATTCTCATAGAAGATAATCCCTACATTCCAAATTCTATTCACCGTATTGTTGACTCACAAGTTATGATTCCCATTAGTAACGAAACCGAAACAGACTTGAGATTGAGTGACGAAGAGATAAATTATAAGTTTATCAATGTTGGCCCAGAACTAGAGGAGCGTGTAACTTACATTACTCAGAAGGAATTAAACGCTAGATTGAAATTATTGAACGGAAATTTGAGGCTCGAACACACCGAGGATGCCCACAGAACACAGATTCAAAAAATAGCTGTCTCTTATCACGACATTTTTTCACTACAAGGAGATCCATTACCCTGCACAAGTCTCGCGTCACATAAAATCATCGTGAAAGACGAAGCGAATATTAATATACGTCAACCGCGACATTCGGAATGCCACAAAGAAGAAATTTCAAATCAAGTCATCCTGTAATCGACGAGATTTTGGACCACCTTGGAAAAGCAAAATTCTTTTCAGCCTTTTATTTGAGCTCAGGATCTCACGAAATTCCCATGAACGAGGACTCAAAAAAATATACCGCATTCTCTACACCTGAAGGGCATTTTCATTATAACCGCATGCCGTTCGGGCTCAAAAACGCTCCAGCCACATTTCAAAGAATGATGGACACAGAATTAAGGGGACTGGTAGGAAAAATATGCTTCGCTTATCTGGACGACATTGTTGTCTTCGGAAGCACACACCAAGAACACAACGAAAATCTCGTTATCTTATTTGAACGTTTACGGGCTACTGGACTCAAACTTCAACCAGACAAGTGTGAGTTTCTTCGACCGGAACAGGAATACCTGGGACACGTGATCACGGAAAATGTAGTGAAACCAAACCCATATAAATTATCTGCTGTCCAAAATTTCAAAAGACCCGAGAAACAAAAAGAAGTCATGTCTTTCTTGGGACTAGCTGGATTTTACCGAAAATTTATAAAAAACTTCTCTACGATAGCTAAACCATTGACAGCACTGACGAAGAAAAATCAACCCTTCAATTGGACGCCATCTTGAGAAACAAGTTTTAAGATGTTGAAAGATGCTCTTTGCTCTGCACCGGTATTAAGATATCCTGACTTCAAGGACACATTTACTTTGACCACCGATGCAAGTAATGTTGGACTGGGGGCAATTTTATCTTAACAGGGACACCCAGTTTGCTACATCTCAAGAACTTTAAACGAACCCGAGCTCAACTTCACCACTACCGAAAAAGAAACATTAGCAATCGTATGGGCAGTTAAGCGGCTTCGACAATATCTTCTTGGACGTCGATTCATAATACAAACGGACCATCAAGCTTTGACGTGGCTTTTCAACGTAAAAGACCCTTCTTCCAGGTTAATGAGGTGGAGATTTCAGATGGAAGCATACACATACAAGATCGTGTATAAAAAGGGAAGGAAAACACAGCAGCTGATGCGCTTTCAAGAATGCACCCTATTCAAGATCAAAATCTCTCAGAACAATTGGGAGAGAATGCACAAATTAATCAAGTAAATGACTCTCAAGAAGTCGATGAGATTAATATACCATCATCATCAGGCGAAGATAACCAACCAATTAATGAAAGATTGCGAAATCATGAACCGACAGATGAAAAGGAAATTCAAAACGATTACGCAATCTGGAAAAGGAACCGCCTGCCTGGTAAATTAAAAATAAAACCTGTTTCCACTGGAAAGAATTGGATTAAAATTAGCAAAGAAAATATTTTCTCTTTGCTAAGATTCCAGTTACCAGACTATGATGAAGAAAAATGGGTCAAACTCCTCTACATCGAAATTAAAGATTTCACCAGAAACAAAAATTGGAGCATACTTAAATTTCACATGGAAGATCCCTTAATAAAAATTATGGAACGTGTACGCATCGGAGATATGTTGAATTTTCTACTACAGACAAAATTCACAGAACACGCATTTTTCCTGTGTGAACGACCTGACAAAAAATTAAGTGAAGAAGAGAAACAAAATCTGTTGAGGGACGCACACGGAAACGTGGCCACTGGCCACTTTGGCGAAAATAAAACAATCAAGAGACTACGCGAACAAACATCGTGGGAAAATATGGAGAAAGATGTAATCGACTTCGTTAAGAAATGTCAAGTATGCCGACGCGAAAAACTGACCCGAATTCGTGCCAAGGTTGAAGCAGTCATTCCGGAAATGCCGGCACAGCCGAATGAGAAGATCGCGATGGACATAGTGGGCCCATTACCGGAAACAACGAGCGAAAGTATACTAACAAACCTGCTAGATCATTACATTTACATATTTTCTTCTCCAAAGCACATCTTAACTGACCAGAGCGCTAACTTTGTATCGGAATTGGTTCAAAAATGTGAAAACCTTTTTAGAATGAAGCACATCAAAACAACTGCTTTCCATCCACAAAGCAATGGAGCCCTCGAGAGAACTCACGGAACAATGAAAGATTTGTTAAAAACATGCATGGCCGATAATGAGACGGAATGGGACCAAAACTTGAACCTGATATGCTCAGAATTTAATACCGCAGTCCACGAGAGTACAGGTTTAACGCCGTTTGAAATGACATTTGGAAGAAAAGCCAATTTACCTTCAGCCTTAGCAACAACCACGTCGTTAACCCATCAAGAATTGTTAGACATTTTGCGAAAGAGACGTGAGGAATATTTGGAAAAAGGTAGAACTGCCATTCAAAAAACACAGGAACAATTAAAAAGGCAGCAGGATGCAAAAATAATTATTAGTAATCCTCTTTTCGAACTAAGAGATTTAGTATTATTGCATAATGATAGCAAAGAAACAAAATCAGCAAGCGAGTGGCTTGGACCCTACACCATATGCAAACGCGTTCGTTCCTCTGATTATGAAATTCTATACAATAATCAGCATTGCACTGTACACGCTAATAGGTTGAAGCCCATCTACCAATAGCTTGATCGGTTCATTTTATGTCTTTTAGAATCCATTTCACTTGGATACTGCTATCACTTCTTTCGATCACATCTGCTAACGTGATCCTCACTTCACTCGATGGTTCCACCATATTCACCGAGGACCTTGGTACAGCGAAAATCTATCACACTACATGGCGACTCATTTCATCCGTCGACACACCCAATATTGACAAAAGATACGAACAAGTCAATCTCTTGTATAAATCCGTCTTCGAACGATGTAATCATTACTTAGAACAATTTAAACTAGAAACCTTAAAATCCCGAATTAAAAGGTTAAATGCTCGAAGATTGCTACTCAATCAGCTATTAGGAAAAAATCGGTACAAAAGGGGAGCTTTTAATTTTGTTGGAAGCATCTCCAAGACACTTTTCGGAACACTATCTGAAGGTAAGTATACCATTAAGCCATTTCCCTTTCAGGGTAGGCATGACACTACCCGATTCGGGTAGTGTTTCTAAGTGGATAGTTTCTTGTAGTCACCGCGCCCAACGCTGCTTAACTTCAGTGATCGGACGAGAACTGGTTTTTTCAGCGTCACTACAAAATCAGAAAAAAGTAATTAGGACTATTTTAAATTCGGCCGCACACGACGTAGATTCCTTGTTTCAAAAGAATAAAAACATTGTAGATAGTTATGACAAGTTAGCCAATAAGACTAATGAAAATATAGAAAACAAATGGCTAATCAGATCACAATCATGACAGTTGTTATATCAGAATTAAGTGAAGACATATGATTACTAATTGATGCAATAAATGACGGTGAACACGGTATCATACATCCCCAAATTCTATCTCCGAGTACACTTATAGAGGGATTTAAATAATTCGGAAAGGAAAACAATGAAAAGCATAGCATTCAGTTAGTAGACGAAAATTATCAATATTTGATTGATATTGCCGAAATAACTGTTTTATTGATAAATAATAAACTTTTCTACTCAATTCAAATGCCGATTTTAGAAAAAGAAATCTATAAAATAAATCACTTAATTCCAATACCATTACGAAAAGGGAATAATTTTATCACAGTAATCCCAAATGAAAATCATGTATTGATCAACGAAGAAAAAACTCTTTACATCCCTACGTCAGAAAGTGATCTAGTTACTGTAAATTACTAGGCATTACCAAAATTTGTAAAAGAAAGAACCCTAGCTATCTCCTAGCAGAAAATAAATCCTGTGAAACACAATTGATAAAAAAACAGCGTTAAAATTATAAACAATAAAATGTGTCAGATAAATGTAATTATTATTGATCAAACTGTATTTTACATTTTACAAAACGAGCAGGGTGTCATTATGATTCCAATCAAGGAGGAGGTCGTACAAATTTACTGTGAAAATTCAAATTAAGAAAAGTCAATAACAGGAGTAACTTTGATTAAAGCTCTAGATAACTGTATTCTACATACCGAATACACTATTTTAAAATCAAGCAAAACAAAAGTAAAAACGCAGAATTTTTCATATCGAAAAAATGTTACAATTCCATTCTCGGAATCCGATCTAAATCTTGTAAGAAACGAATTTCTACCCTTAAAAGGACAATTAAATGACCAGGAAAAACAAACATGCTTTCCCCAATGTTAAAAAAATAATAATTTACACAAAAAAGCTACCTTACACAAGAGCCAAAAACAAAGGACGGAATAATTAGGAGTGTCTAAATGACTTGTAAAAGTTTTGTTTTAAATAAAAACAAGAATTTTGTTGCAAAGTGTATGAAAAATTTGGCATGGAACATATTTTGATATCAACCCCCCTCCAGCAAAAAATATTCACGAAATAGAAAGAGATCGTTAAAAATATTTTTCTCTCTAATGTTTATTTATCATTTGTTCATAACTAAAAAGGCCAAGCAAAATTAAACATTTCAGAAGAAACCGCAACTTTCTAGCACTTATCTAAGAGAAAATAGTTATAAACAATAATAAATTGTTTGAATAACTATTTTTATTGACTTGCATTAATTATTACCTCACTAAGTGAAAAGTAGGCAAAAAGTTAAACCTTCCTTCCTTCCTCATTCATCCTTCTCACATCATCCATCTGCAGTCCATTCGTTCTAAAATACCTTTCTCTCTCAACCTCCATCTTCCCACCCCCTCTCCTGTTCTCCTTCTCCCACCAACACTCCCTGACCAGCTTACTTCCCCCCTCTTCCAAAAATTTCTCCTCATATTTACACGCCCGACTCCCCGCTAGAATCCCTACACTCGTTCTCCCCGTCTCCCTCCTGACAATATAATTAACAAAATACATAAAGTTTAAACCAAGTAGTTTTAATTTTTCTTTGGTTGAAAATGGAACTATTTCGTTGAAAATTCGCCTTTCTGGGTTGAAAATTTAACTATTTTGGTAGAAATGTCACCTTTTGTGATTAAAAATGCAAATGTTTTGTTGACAATGACTCTGTTTCGGTTATTCAACTCATGTAGAAGTTTTGTTCTAAATTACAACAAGAAGTTTATTGCTAAGCGTAAAAGAAAAATTTGGAATTAAATATAATTTGATATCATTCCCCCTTCAGCAAAATATATGCACGAAAAAGAAGGAAATTGTTTAAAATATGTTTCCATCTCATGTTCATTTATTATGTGGTTATAATTAAAAAGGCGAAGCAAAGTTAAACCTTTCAGAAAAAACCGCAACTTTCTAGCACTAATCGGAAAGAAGATAGTTAGACAGAATTATCAATTGTTTAAACAACTATGATTGTTAACTTGTTAACTTGCAACTATCTGGCATTAATATAGATGAAGATAGTTACGAACAAGGATCAATATTATAATATAATTTCTTAAAATCATTGGAAACTTTTTTTTCCAGTGATCTAATTGTTGGCATGACAAATACTTTCAGGGTGTTGACCTCGTAATCACAGATGTGAGATTTTATATGATTTGTGTGAGAATCGCGTGAGTGTGAGTGAGACGCTAGTTGATTAGAGCACATTGGCACGTGTCTGGCCTTACTCTAAACGTATATATACAAGCGCATGTCTGAGAATTCGTCAGTTGCTTTCTGCAAAAATGAGGTCCCTTTTCTGTGCTTTTGCCATCATGTTGATGCTCTTCAATTATATTGGTAAGTATAATAATAATAATCATTACTATTGATAATCATAATCATTATTATTACTATTTGAAAATGTCATTATATCTCTAACATTTGAAATTCATGAATTTCATTTGTCTTTTCACAGAAATATCATCAGCTATGAACCCAGAAGAGGAGAAGGGAAAGCGTGTAGAGAATATGATAAAGAAAGTGGACGGGAGAGGACACAAGCGACCTTATAATGTTGATAAAGGAAAATACATTCAGAGGGGGTGGAGCAAGCGATTGAAACCAGAAGACGACTCGACACCTTCTACACAACCGGAGCTGCCTGCTCCAGGTTCAACTGCCGTCGATAACTATCACAAATATAATCGAGAACATGGCCGCCTCTCACCTCAAATTTCATTCACAAGAGGATATCAGCAACATGAGCTTCATAGTGTGCTACAGCATAACCCATTTATTAGTTCTCCGTGTCTAAGAGGACCGCCTGACCTTAGGAATCAACCAGATCATACCCATGATGTTAATCCTCAGCGTCCAGGGCTGGGATCTGCATCAGGGTCTAACCGATACACTTACAATCCAGAACTTTGGAATCAATTTCGTAATCCACAGGAGTATCCATATGGTAATGCTCAGAATCCAGGACAGGCATCTCCGGCAGGGAATGACCAACACCTTTTCAATCACGGACAGCAGAACCTTTTGGATCAACAAGGGTATCCATATGCTTATGCTCAGAATCTAGAGCCGGCATCTGTACCAAGGAATTTCCCATACAATCTCATTCGAGGACATGAACGCAGATATGAACACCCAAATAAAGGACTACCACCAAATCCTCTATTTGATGAAGAATTTGGAGATCAATCTGATGAATCTGCTTGAAACGCAATATACAATTTTAATGGAAACATTATTCTAATACAAACACTTATGTTTTCAAATTAATTTTTTATGTAATATTCCTTTAAGTACAGATACTTTTTACTTACACTATTGCATTTCTGCTGATATCTGCTTTTCAAAAAGCTTTGTTTATCATATAATAAAAAACAGACTATGAAAACGTATGTTGTACTTTTTTCATTCCATTTTTATCGTCATTAGTGATGTAAACAACAAATTGAATCATGAAAAATTTTCTGTTTGACTGATTATTCAGTAATTTCAACTGGAAAAATAATCGCCCCAGCTAATAAAGCAACCAATATTGCTGGCTGATTCATTCTGGAGAATAGTTACTTCCTTTATATTCAAAGGCCAAGGATGTATGTAAAAAAATATGTGTATGTGTTTGAAAGTTAGTTTACTCTTCTATGAGGAAGCCTTGGCAGAGATAACGTTGGATCAGATAACAAACTTTTGAAGTATTCGTCTAAAGCGAAGTGCATTTTTTATTCACAAAATTCGAAAGATGCTGAATAAATACCTATAATTAAAACATTGCGGATTTTATTTCAGAGAGTCTGACTGAAATATCTCATGAAACAACGCGATGATGTGATATTGTTAACTCTATTGACACAATAAGATCATATTGTAAACGTGACGTAGCCTGTCTCTAACTGGAAAACATTGCCTCCTGATTGTTTGCATTAAGTTAATAAAAATAAGAATTTTTTGGATGAAATGGATCAATGGGCTGTAAATTTATTACGCACATTCAATCCAGCGGAAAATTTCTGTACATGAACACGTGTGGAGTTCTTTACAGAAAGCAGCCTCGAAAACTAATGTCGCTTTCAGCCATAAAGTTGCTTTCTTTTTATTCCCTTGATGATCAAACTGACTATCAAGAGAGCCAAGCCAGTAGCGAACCCTTGCAGACTAGTTTCTATGTAGGTTCATGTATAGGATCCTGAACAGGTTCCTGTACATGAACCCGCGTCTCAAATCACGCTGTGAAGGAACCTCTACAGGGTCATTCAAAGGTTAGCTTGCATGGTGGTTCCTTTGCCGGGTCTAGAACAGTTTCTTTCGCCAAATTCCTTTACAAGGACCATCAAGGTTACCTGTACAGGTTCGTATGCAAGTTGGCGTCCAGCAACATGTCCAGGATCCTCCGAGGTTCCAGCACAGGTATTTTCAGCTGAAAAGGTCTTCATGCGCTGCTTTTTAACAGAATTCTATTTTTGATTTTCAAAATTTTTTACTGTTCTGGATTAATAAAAAATAAATAAAAGGCTGTGAATAAATAATGGCTTATTGTACGAGAAAATTTCACAAAAATAAAAAGTTTTATCTTGTGTCAAAGAAAATAAGAAATTTTTTTTCAATCAAGTCTGGTCATTGATGGTAATTATTGATAAAAATTGTTATGAACAATAAAGCAAAAGAGTTCATGAAGAATAAATAATGTTATTGATGGTAGATATAGGTTTTGCAACAGTGTTAGGGACAGTCATGACACTGTTTGACCAGGATGATGTTTTATTAACAAATGAAATGTCCTTACGATTTTCACTCCTAATAATAGCAATTTTTAACAACAATTCACGGAGACAAATTTTCAGTCGATTGGAAGATTTCTTTCTGCTTTGAAGATATCTAACTGCAAAAAAGATGAATTTTTGTTTTAAATATGTGGTGATTGGTGTTTATCAATCTTCCTAAGCATTGATCAGTTAGTCTTGCTTGAAATTCTTTTTGCTACTCCGCGAAAATGAAAATGAATATATTATTATAAATTATAATCATTATAATTGCATTGAATACTTTTTTTTAATAAATGGGCGTGCTTAATTTTTGTACTTTAAATATTCAAAATTTGTAAACAGGGAAACTTTTTCTGTTTGAATAAATTCTTCATTGAATCAATTAATATTTTATCAAATCTGTTACACCTTATTTAAAAACAATATGCCGTATCTTGGTAACAAATAGATATTTATTTCCGTTAAAAAAATTTCTTCGTTGCAAAGAAATGTTTATTTTACCAAAAAATACTCTTATTTGAATCAAAGAATCATATATTTGTTTTTAAAAAAACTTTTACTCAGTCCGAGATACATTCATTCGTATGTAATAATTATCTTCTTGAACTTACGCCATACTTCTTTTCATTACGGAACTCACCTATCATATCAAATACTTATTTATTACAGTCAATAACAAATCTATTTCGCTCAACGAATATTTTACAGTGTCAAGTAAGTATTTATATGCCTTAAGCATTGCGTTTCTTAAATCCAAACAAAACATTTCTTTAATCTAAAGAAATATTTCTTCAGCCATATTCTGCTCTACCATTTCTTTGAATCAAAGAAATTTCCTTTGATTCAAATAATTTTTTTTTTCAGTGTAGGAAATTCAAATATTTTGGGACAAAATTGAACTGTTTGGTTGCAAATTAAGTTTTTTGTTGAAAATTTAACTCTGTTGTTGAAAATTCGTCTGTTTGGCTTGTGAATTGTTACAATTGAGCTATTTGGTTTATAAAGCTAGAATATTGTTACTTATTCTTTCCAGCATATATATATTTAAACCCAATATACAATTTTAATGGAAACATTCTAATGCAAACAATGATGTTTTCAAATTAATTTTTTATGTAATATTTCTTCAACTACAGACACTTTTTACTTATAGTATTTCTGCTGATATCTGTTTTCAAAAAACTTTGTTTATCATATAATAAAAAACAGGCTATAGAAAATTATGTTTTACTTTTTTCATTCCTTTTTCATCGTAATTACTGATGCAAACTCTAAATCAGCTATCATGCGCTACTTTTCAATGGAATTCTGTTTTCGATTTTTAAAATTTTTTACTGTTCTGGATAAATGAAAAATACGTAAAAGGATGTGAATAAATAATCGCTTATCGTACGAGAAAATTTCACAAACGTAAAAAGTTTTATCTTGTGTCAACGAAATTAAGAAATTGTTGTTTTAATCAATTCTGGTCATTGCGTTAGGGAAAATCATGACACTGTTTGACCAGGATGATTTTTTTTAACAAATGAACTGTCTAGACGATTTTTCCTCCTAATAATACCAATTTTTGAACAATTCACGGAGAGAAATGTTCGTTCTTTCGGAAGATTTATTTCTACTTTCAAGATATCTAACTGCAAAAAAGATGAACTTTTAACAAAATATTTAGGTTCTGAACCAAAGAGAGGAATTTTTACTAAAATGATGAATCTTCTGAAAAATTGGATTTTTAACATTGTAGTTCGTCTTTCAAAAAAGTAGCTGAATTTCCAACCAAAAACAGATGAATTTTTTCATAGCACATTTACAATCCAAAACCTTGAAATTGAGCCATTTTTGACCAAAATCTGATCATTTTTAGGGTATGATAAACCCTGTGCACTCAGAAAAAAATTTTCTGGAACCAAAAAAACTGTTTTCTTGGTTGTAGATGGAAATTTAGTTGAACCTAACAAATTTTGGTTGACTCAATTTGGTAAAAACAACCAATAAATTTGTCTGGGTCAATCAAATATTTTGTTTTTTGTATTATAACCATATTGTATGGTTGAACCAACAAAAATTTGGTTCGTTCAACCAAATCGTTTTCTCAGTGTACAAAAAAGGGCATTCGCTATCAATATATATGATGATAATGATTAATTAACTTTTTGTAAATGACCATTTTTTTAAAGTAAATGGAGCAACACATTTTTTTATTTGTTCATAAATATATATATATATTTTTTATTGATTTATTTTTTGTTTCAGGTATTTGAGGAGTTTATGAATCCGCTTAGAAATAACCGTCTTCCATCAGGCAATTCAAATGTTTGATATTTCATGTGTCAATAAATGTCAAGAGTAAGTACCGATGTAAAAAAAAATTGAATGTGACAGGCGAATTTTTCAAAAATTCTGAATAACCAATCACTGGAAAGGAGAGCCCGTATACATGACGTCGCGTCAGTCACGAGAACTGCCATTCCCATAATTTTTTTTTCCACTTTTAAAAATTAAATTGAAAGATATTGAAAACTAATATTGATTTATCTCTTCTTCTATAACATTTCTTTTTTGGAATACCAAAAGGGCATAAGAGCCAAAGTTTGGTTCTTTGTTCAAAATTCAACTACTTGTTTAAATTTTGAACTCTATTGTTCGAAACTTTTTTTTAAGATTTATCATTTTACTTAAAAATTCAACTCTTCGGTTGGAAATTAAACTATTTCAATATTTGAAACTAAGTTTTTTTTATAAACAAAGTTTCGGTTAGACTGGTATAATATGATAAAAATCTTTTTGGAGGCCTAATACCAGTATTTTTGATGCTAGATTCAACAGAGGTCTCTGTTATAGAACCGTTGATAAGTAGATAATCTACGATATCAAAATTAATTTTTATTATGCGAAATTAAATTAAAACGCGAGAAATTAAGTTCTAAAAAATTCACTGCGAACTGGATTTGAACCAGCAACCAACTCATTACATGTGAGGTGCTCTACCAATTGAGCTATCGCAGTTCACCAGTGAAAATTTCAGAACTTGTATTTCCTTAATTTCGATCGAAATTATTATTTTAGAGATGTTATTATTT
>CAKNYM010051529.1:85889-124257 GCA_932195095.1 Andricus curvator
GATCGAAATTAAGGAAATACAAGTTCTGAAATTTTCACTGGTGAACTGCGATAGCTCTATGGATAGAGCACCTCACATGCAATGAGTTGGTTGCTGGTTCAAATCCAGTTCGCAGTGAATTTTTTAAAACTTAATTTCTCGCGTTTTAATTTAATTTCGCATAATAAAAATTAATTTTGATATAGTAGATTATCTACTTATCAACGATTCTATATCAGAGAACTCTGTTGAATCTAACATAAAAAATACTGGTATTAGGCCTCCAAAAAGATTTCTATCATCATTAAACTATTTCGTTGAAAATTCACGTATTTTGTTGAAAATTCTTTTTTGGTAGAAAATTAATCTTCTTGATTAAAAATTTATCTTTCTTGTTAAAAATTCACCTACTTGGTTAAATGTTGAACTCTTTTGATGAAAATTCATTTATTTGTTCTTGAGAATTTATCATTTAAGTTGAAAATTAATTCATTTCATCTTCCTTTCGAATGAAAATTTCTCTCCGTGAATTGTTGTTAAAAATTGCTATTTTTAGGAGGAAAAATCGTCTGAAAATTTCATTTGTTAAAAAAAAATTGTCCAGGTCAACCAGTATCATAATTTTCCATAAAACTGTTGTAAAACCTGTACCTACCCTGAAAACCCTTGCTTGTTTTTCCATGAACTCTCTTGTCTCATTGTTTATAACAATTTTTATAAACAATTTTCCTCAATGACCAGAATTAATAAAAAAAATTTTTTTGAATTTTCTTTGACACTATATAAAAAATTTTAATTTTGTTATGTTTTATAGTATTCGGCGTGGTAAAAAAAATGCATTCTTCTTTCTGATTTATAAAAAAATTGTAAAAAATTTTCGTAAAGAAAACCTTTTTTTAAATGATTATATTTGAAGATTACTTATTTATTGTAAAAATTAGAAACAGTAATTTAATTATTAAACCATTTTAATGGAAATATTATACATAAAATACTACATTATACTGATGAGGAAAAATGGTGTAAACAATTTATTACTGTTTTTAGAATTATTTGTTGTAATTAGAATGATGAAGAGTTTATTAATATTAACAAAAATTAATAATTAATAAAAAATTTGTATCAAAATTCCAAGAAAATCTAACCATAATTTGTTTTCAAAAATTTATTTTAAGAGAACAGTTAATGAGATTTCCAAAACTTTCAAAAAAGAATCTGGATGATTTCAGGGTAATTTTGTTACTTTTGCAGGATTTTCAAAAAATTGTAGGAAAAATTCAAGTTCCGAAATAATAAACTTATTATTAGATTCTTGGAAAATTTTTAAATGATTTTTTTGAACAAATTTTTAAGAGAATATTTACAAAAATTTCAAAACAAATTTTAATTTATAAATTAATTTTTCTAGCTTACAATGGCATAAAACGATATAATTTTGAAACTTTTTTTATTCATTTTTTAATTCACAGCATTGAAAATGATAGCGTTGATTTCTATTTTTTTTTAATATTTTAACTTTACAATGTATGAGAGTTAAAATTTTTGCAGTAACCGTTTTTAATTTAAAAATTTGCAATTGAAATTTTTCAAAAGCTTTCATTTTTCACACGAAAATTATTGAGCGTCCTGAAGAAATCAAGAAATATTTGATAAATTTCCGGCAATTTTTCCAAGTTTTCAAATATTTCTAATCTATTTAAAACGTCAACAATTCCTGAAAGTATTTTTAGCTGACTCGAATTTTTCTTAAAATTTTCAAAAATCATTCAAAATGTCAAAAAATTTCCTTATAATCTTCTAAATTTTCTCAGGAAGTTTAAGAAAATTTGCTTATTCTCTTGAAACCTTTCGAAATTCTTTTAAAGGATCTAAAGTTTATTTTTGAAATTTTTAAAATCATTTCGAGTTCAAAATTCTTTTTAAATCTCTTCAATTCTGAAAAATATTTCTTGCATTGACGCGATTTTTAAAAATTTTGTAATCTTAAAAAATTATTCAAATTTGTTCTGAATTTTTTTAATATTCTGCAAAACTAAGAAAATGACCACAAAATTTTGCAGAATCTTCTTTGAGAATTTCTTAAATCTTTATAAATATTTTGGAATCTTTTTAAATAATCTCTTAAAATTAATTTTTCGAAATAAAAAATTATTTTAAGTACCAATTAAAAAAGAAATAATAGGGGGCGCTGTAACATTTCAAAACATGTGTCCCGGAAACGACACCCTCACTTGTCTGACATGATTCGGCTGCTCCAGGTCATCTCAAACAAACGAATCGAAGAGATTCTTAAAATATACGAGTACGGCTATAGCCGGGACTAAAACAAATCAAGAACATTGAAAATTGACAAAATGGCGCCCATTTGTAATTTTGTTTGCGAATTTTGACTTTTTTTGGGATAGTTTTTGACTTGCTAAAAATCAAAAACTCATTATTATTCACTTGTTTTAGTTCAGGCTATAGCCGAACAGCTGGTGAATATATCCTTCAATTTTGAGCCTAACCGATCCAGTGGTTTTGACGGAATCATGTCAGTAATTTAAAAAAAATCGTATTTTGAGAAAAGCGCGTTCAAGCCTGTTTGAGACCCCCACAGCGTGCGGCTGAGTACTCTCCGCTCTGCGTAGTTGACGCTGCTGCAGCTTCGTTAAAAAGTCCGAACCAAACAAATCCCTTTGCGTACAAATTCGACATACTATATACTATCAAAAAATAAAAAAATCGGTTTTTTGATCCTGTCAAATAGAAATACCACCTTAAGTGTACATACCCTTGTCAATTTCTGTTTCCGCTGTTTGAATCCACATTAGAGAGTCTCTGTCGCACTCATGAATACTACTGTGAACTTGACCTTACTCTGAGCATATATATACTAGCGCATATCTGGAAATTCTTCAGTTGCCTTCTGCAATAATGAGTTTCCTTTTCGGTTCTTCTGCCATCATGTTGGTGGTCTTCAGTTATATTGGTAAGTATAATAATAATAATAATCATTATTATTCCAGTACGCGGCAAATGTTGATCCTTCGTCAACTATATCTTTAAAATTTTAAATTCATGAATTTGATTCATCTTTTCACAGAAATATCATCAGGTATGGACCCACTAGTGTGGATGAGAAAGGGTGTAAGCCATACTGGTCAGGATGCTGTATCAACAGACGAAGCGTCAGAACCGCAACCGTATCTGATCATGAATCCGGACGGGCAGGGAAAGAGGCGACTTTCTGATCTTGAATCTAGAAAATTCGTAGATATGGGCCCAGGAGAGAAGAAGAGGAAGGGTATAAGACTTTTTGGTCAAACAATCGGCGGTGAATCAGAAACACATCCGGCACTGAGAATAGAACAGGACGAGAATAACCGGCTTCTACGTCATCATCAGGACACTGGAGATTTCGGTGAGGACACTGGAATTCGCATGGGTCAAGATACCGATCATATGAATCCACTATTCAAGACCCCAATGCCTATGATAAACGACTGGTATGGCACTCCTAGATATTTTGATTACGATATTGGACGTTTCTATGGTGACCCACCATATCGATCTAATTCACGTATGTACAGATTTGCGAAAAAAATTCAAATGGCCTTTTTAGAAAAGAGAAATAAGGATCACTTGCTTCCAAATCACCATTCGCAGCCACCACATGTTGGCGGTCTGTTACATGAAGTTCCATACGATGGAGCGATAAACATTGGGAGTGAACTAAATCAACAACCACATGTTGATAGTCCGCATCTGGGACAGGCATCTGAAGCTGGGTTTGGTCCACACCATTACTATCAAAGTCAGCGTATCCCTTGGAATCCAGGGTATCCATATGTTCATCCTCAGAATCAAGAGCAGGATTCTGTAGCAGGGTTTGACCAATACCGTATCAATCAAGGACATAATGGTGAATATCAGCCAACCCCACGACTACTCCCGAATTATCAATCTTCTAGAAAATCTGCTCATCAGGATTATCATCAGGCTCCCCCTGGGTATTATGGACCTGGCTATCAACAAAAATACTTCCGATAAAATAAGACAACCATATCCAAAACTGATAAATAATTTCAATGGAAGCATCATTCTAATCCAAACACTTGTGTTTTCAAAACAATTTTTTCATGTAATATTATTCCAAGTACAGACACTTATTATCTTCACTATTGTATTTCTGCTGATATCTGCTTTTCAAAAAACTTTGTTCATCATATAAGAAAAAACAGGCTATACAAAATTGTGTTGTACTTTTTTCTTTCCTTTTTCATCGTGATTAGTGATGTAAGCTCTAAATTAAATCATGGATTTTATGTTTGTCTGATTATTCTGTAATTTCCATTGGAAAAATTATCGCCCCAGCTGAAGAAACAATCAATATTGCTGGCTGAAGCGATGGAATCTAAATTAAAAAAATATGTGTTTGTGTAAAAGTTAGTTTATTCTTCCATGAATGAAGCCTTCGCAGAGATAAAGTTGAATCAGAAAACCAACTTTTGAAGTATTCGTCGAAAATGAAGTACAATTTTTATTGACATAATTAAAAGATTGGTGATTTCATTTTAAAGAGTATGACTGAAATATTTCATGAATTATGAACGATTTTTTTAGTTGATTTATTTAGAATTCCAGTTCATTTTTTTAATTTATGTCTAAGATGTCAAGAGAATGAAAAAAATATTCTTAAGATTCATGGGAAAATTTCAAATGGGTTTTTTTAAAATGAATTCTAAGAGCCAATTGAAAAAGAATACAAAACGTTTTAAATTATTTCCTCAATTTTTGAAAAAGAGTGTAAAAGGTTTTAAAGCAACATTTTGCCATAATACATACTTTTAGAACAAATTTGAGTAAGTTTAAGAGATACTCAGAATTTTTGAAACGATTAAAAAATAATAAAAACTTATATAAGATATTTTAGGAACTTTGTAAGGTTTCAAGAAACTGAAAAAAAATCTTTAGGTTCCTAGGAAAAATTAAAATGATTTTTTACTTTGAAAAATCAATTTTAAGAGAATATTCAAAAAGATTTCAAAACATTGCAGAATAAAAAAAAATCATGAACAATTGGAATATTTATAACAAATGGATGATTTCAGATATTTCTCGAAATAAGTCATGATTTCAGTCCATATTATATTTTGTATAATGAAGCATGAAATTAATGTTAACCTAATTTATGTTAATTTTAGAAGTGATTTGTAACTTACCATAAATTACCCAGAATTCATTTTTCAAAATGTCCATAAATTTCCGGAAATTTGTGAAAAATTTCGGCCATTTATGGTAATTTTACAGGTAAATATGGTAACTGACCCAAAATTCATTTTTCAAAATTTCCATAAATTTCCGGAAATTTATGAAAAATTTCGGTCATCTATGGTAATTTTACAGGTGAATATGATAACTTACCATAGATTGCCCAAAATTCACTTTTAAAAATTTCCATAAATTTCAGGAAATTTATGAAAATTTTCGCTCATTTATGGTAATTTTACAGGTATATATGGTAACTTTCCATAAATAACCGCAAAATTCTATTAGCTGCAACAAAAATTTCCTCACAGTTTTTGCGGTGAGTGGGCTGATAATCATAAAATGCGTGCTCATAGATGCATAATTTTCATTATTTACCTCTCACCTCACTTTTCAGTCCCTAGGGAGTAAAAAGTACTTTTTACTCTCTAGGGAGTAATTTTGAAAGGATTAAAAAAAGAATTTTCTTAAGAATAATGGAAATTTTTTAATAATTTTTCCTTTTGAAAAATGGACTTTAAGAGAAAATTGAAAAAGGATTTCAAAAGATTTTCTTAAATTTCGAAGAGTATGAGATTTTAAAGCAAAATGTTTTAATTTGATTAGATTAAAAATAAAAAAAAATGAGTAAATTCAAGAAATATTTAAAAGATTTGAGAGATTGAAAAACAATTTTAAACTGTTGAAAATTTTTAAAAATGCAGATTTTTTTAAAAAGATTTCAAACCAAAACTTTAGAAGCTTTACAAAAAATCTGAAAGGTTTCAAGTGAATAAACCATTTTTCTTAAAATTCTAAAAGTCCTAAACATCTTTAAAAAAACTCGAATTTTTCCTAATATTTTGTGAAATCCTATAAAATAAAAAAGGTTTCTTCAAAATCTTCTAGATTCTTTTTTGACACATCTGAAAGATTCAAAAATCTTTTTCAATTTTCTCACTGGAGAAGAGTTCAAAAAATAGACAAATGAATTTAGATTTTTGAAGATTTCGAAATAAAATTTTGAAGCTTTCTGAGGATCTTTAAAGATTTTCAGAAAAAAAAAGATCTTAAGTTTGCTGGGAAAATTTAACATGATTTTTTATTTTCAAAATCAATTTTAACAGAATATTTATAAAGATTGAAATTATTTTTTGAATAATAAATGACAATTAAACAATTATTGATAAGAAAAAATAATCGAGTTAGTTGAAAATATATTTCGAAGTTTTGAAAAGATTCCAAAATAATTTAAAACGTGAAAAGATTTCAAATATTTAAAACACAATGCAGATTTTTGAAAATGTCGAACACAAAATTTATAAGCTTTTCAAGCCTTTTCAAAGGTTTTAAATCAATACAAAATTTGTTTTAAAATTCCTGGAAAAACTAACAATAATTTTTTTTCATTAATATTAAAAAAATATTTAATAAGGTTTCCAAAATATTCAACAAAGAATCTGGATGATTTTAAGGTAATTTTTTTACTTTTGCATGATTTTAAATAAATTGTAAGCAAAATTCGACTTCAAAGATAATATAATTATTATTAAATTCCTGGACAATTTTTAAATGATTTTTTTTAAAACAAATTTTCAAGAGAATACTTACAAAAATTTCAAAACAAATTTTAATGTATAAATTAATATTTCTAGCTTACAATTACATGAAATGATATAATTTTGAAACTTTTTTGATTCATTCTTTAATTAATAGCATAGCAAATGATAACGATTTCTATTTTTTTATTTTTTTTTTATTTTAAGTGTAAAATGTATGAAAAAATGAAAATAAAATGAAAAAATTTCATCTTCGAATCTTTTAATTTCAATGACCTTGATCATTTCTTTCCCAATTGTTCAAAATTTTATTTCTAGTCAAAAAGTTGTTCTTTTTCGACCTAGGATGAGAAATATTGAAAACATTGCAATGACATAATTTTAAATGATATATATGGTGTCCAAACGATTGCTGTATATTTGAAGAAAAAAAAACTTCAAACGTAAGGATTTTTTTTTTAATAACGATTATTCAGTGTTGCCTTTTCATATTTTACCAGTTCTTTGAAGTTTAAACATAGAAGATTTTTTGTAATAGCGATCATGTACACATCCTAATTTCAAATTATCTCTTTGCAATATTCTCTCTTTGCAATATTCTCTCTTTGCAATATTTTCTCTTTGCAATATTCTCAATATTTGTCGTCCTAGGTCGAAAAAGAACAAATTTTTTGCTGAAAAACCTGTAAATTCCTGTAGATTCTTGTAGAAAATTGAAACTACAATAAAATACAACAATGTACAAAAAATTCAGAAAAAGTACAAAATTCGTCTCAATAACAGAAAAAGGTTGTACTGTTCTGTAATTTTAATTGTAATTCATTATATTTATTTTTATATTCTTGTTAAAATAGTTTTAGTTTTCTGTACTTTTTTGTAAAAAATTTTCCACCAGGGATGGTTTGATTTCTTAATATTCAAAACGTGAAAAATAGAAAACTTTAATGAAACAACGCAATAGTATGATATTGTTGACTCTATTAACACAATAAAAGGGTCATATTGTGAAACTGTAAATGCGACGTAGGCTGTCTCCAATCTAAAAACATTGCCTTTCGATTGCTTGAACAAAGTTAAGAAAGAAAATAATTTTTTACACTGTTAAAATGATAAGGAATCAGTGGCCTCTAAATTATTTATACCCATTGAGGGTCTTCGAACGCTACTTTTCAACTGATTTCTGTTCTTGATTTTCAAAATTTGTTTCAGGAGTACATTTTTTTAATTTTTGATAGAAAATTTCAATTATATAAGAAACTTTTTGAAAATGATTTGCCTTGAATAAGGATGCACAGTTTCGTTCTCAAAATTCTTTTACTGGATCCTTCAAGATTACATGCACAGGTTCGTGAACATGTTCATGTCGAGAAACATGTCCAGGATCCTCCGAGGTTCCTGCACAGGATTTTTCAGCTGGGAACCCCGGTAGAAACATTTTTACAAAAAAGTACAGAAAACTAAAACTATTTTCACAATAATCTACAAATAAATAGAATAAATTACAATTAAAATTGCAGGAAAGTACAACTTTTTTTTGTTATTGAGACGAATTTTGTACTTTTTCTAATTTTTTGTTTGTAAATTGTTGTATTTTATTGCAGTTTTAATGTTCTACAAGAATCTATAGGAATTTACAGGTTCAGCAGCAAAAAAGTTGTTCTTTTTCGATCCAGGATGACAAATATTGAGAATATTGCAAAGAGAGAATATTGCAAAGAGAGAATATTGCAAACAGAGAATATTGCAAAGAGAGAATATTGCAAAGAGAGAATATTGCAAACAGAGAATATTGTAAAGAGATAATTTCAAATTAGGATGTGTACATAATCGCTATTACAAAAAAGCTTCTATGTTTGAACCTTAAAGAAACGGTAAAATATGAAAAGACAATACTGAATAATCGTTATTAAAAAAACCTTACGTTTGAAGTTTTTTTTTGTTGAAAATATATAGCAATTGATTGGATACCATATATGTCATTTCAAATTATCTCATTGCAATGTTCTCAATATTTGTCATCCTAGGTCGAAAAAGAACAACTTTTTGACTACAAATAAAAATTGAACAATTGAGAAAGAATTGATCACTGTAATTCAAAATAAAAGATTCGAACTCTTCAAGATAACATTTTTTTCATTTGAAGATATAAAAACTGAATCGCAAAGCAAAACACTCAAAAGTGGAATACTTTTGAATTTCAAACTTTTAAAATTAAAGCTTAAAAATCTTAATTTAAGCGCTCAATAATTTTCGCGTATAAATTGAAAGCTTTTAAAACATTTCAATTGAAAAATTGTCAATTAAACGGCGTTAAACTGCAAAAATTTTAACTTTTATACATTGTACATTTGCAATATTTAAAAAAATAAATAAATCCACGCTATCATTTTCAATGCTATGAATTGAAGAACAAATCAAAAAAATTTCAAGATTATATCATTTTAAGCAATTTTAAGCTGGAAACATTTATTTATACATTAAAATTTGTTTTGTAATTTTCGTTAATATTCTATTAAAAATTTGTTTAAAAAAAAATATTTAAAAATTGTCCAAGCATCTAATAATAATTTTATTATCTTGGAACTCGATTTCTTCCTACAAGTTTTTGGAAATCCTACAAATGTAAAAAAATTACCTTAAAATCATCCAGATTCTTTTTTGGAAATTTTGGAAATCTTATCAAATATTCTTTCAACATTAATTTTTCAAGATAAAAAATCATTTGAAATTTTCCCCGAAAACTTAAATTTTTATTTTTATTTTCTTAAAACCTTTAAAGATCCTTGAGAAGCTTCAAAATTTTATTTTGAAATCTTCAAAAATGTAAATTTGCTTTTTTATTTTTTGAAATCTTTCCTAGTTTTAAGTTAAGTTTGGATCTTCTGCAATATGGTAAATATCTCTTAAACTAACTCAAATTTTTTCCAAATTGATAAATGTTCAATTGTTATTTATGCATCAAAATTCAATAATTTCACTTTCGCATAAAATTTGTTTTAAATTTAATAATTTTAAATTAGATTAAAATCAAATTCAAAATCCTATTAAAACGTCCAACACTTGAGTTAATGTATAGAATTCCTGCAAATAAAAACAAGAATCCTATTGTAATTAAAAAAAAAGAATTTCTTAAAAAAAAAAGGAAATTTTTTTTTCTTCGGATTTGTTTCTTTCGTCTTTTTTATTTTTATTATTATCAAAATCACAATACTTTTGTCCAAAGAAATTTTTTTTCCAAGAAAAAGTTTTTTTTTTTAATTACAATAGGAGCATTTTATGGTGGTTGTCCATATTTGGTCGTTGGATTCTTGTTTTTATTTTCAGGAATTCTATACATAATTTTTTTTTTAAATAGAACAATTAAAATTAACAGTTCAAGGCTTTCTATTTCAAATAATTCAGTTTAAAAGTGTTTATTTTATAATATTTCATTTATAATTGCTCATTTTAAATGAAAAGTGAAATATTGCAAAATATTCAAAAAATGTCTCCATTAATTATAAAATTTCAAATTAAATAGGATCTTGAATTGAATAAGAACGTTTCATCATGAATCTATCAATTCAAAATTATTTGAGAAGTAAGATAGTTATAAACAATAATAAATAGTTTAAGCAACTATATTTGTTAACTTACATTTTTTATTATATTATTAAGTAAAAAGTAGGTAAAAAGTTAAATATTTCAGAAGAAACCGCAACTATATTGCATTAATAAAGAAGTAGATAGTTATAAACATTAATAATCTGTTTAAATAATTATTTTTGCTAAATTGAATAATTGATTAACTCACCCTATGTGAAAAGTAGACAAATAGTTGTAAATTTCAGAAAAAACCGCAAATTTCTAGCATTATTCAAATTGAATATTATCAATAATAATAATAATAAATTGTTTAAACAAGTAATTTTGTTAACTTTAATTAATTATTTAACTCACTCCATGTGAAAAGTGAAGAAAAAGTTGCAAATTTCAGAAAAAACTACAATTTTCTAGCATTATTCTAAGAGAATATCCTTCATGATAATAAATTGTTTAAACAATACTGCATCTGCATCTCCAAAGCAGCCGAAAAAAAGTGAACAAAAAATAGAAAAATTATTCAAACAGACATAGATAATTTTTATAAAGTTATAATAAATTATTAAAAAACATAACAAAATTATCTTATAAAAAAAATATATTTTTATAAAAACACTAAAAGAATGAAAAATACATTGAATGTAAAATAATTACTCAAAAAATTCTGAAGTAAAATTTTACAGATACCCCCTGACTTTTCGATAGACTTTCCTGACTCAGGGTTGATATTATAACATCACCCTAAAAACACTACTGGATTAAAAACTGTCCCAATTCATCAAAAAAAAAAAAAAAATACGTGAATATTTTTTAAGGGAAAGGGACGGGAAATATTCGGCGAATATTCTCTGCTCTATAAAATTTAATTATACTTTGTGGGTGGGTTGATGGGGGGAGGGGGGGAGTGACAATTTATAGCCTGAGGACCCCCTTAAAAATATCAGAGGAGCAATAACTTTGATTTTTCCAAAAAATTCTCATTTTTTGAAGGATATGAAGGGAAAATATTCGCCGAATGAATGAGCAGTTCAGACAAAAAAAAACAATTTGAAACTTCGACAAACATTAGTTAAATACTACAATATATAATTTTTTCACAAAATTATAAACATGTAAAGAATAAAAATAATTATCTCAGAATTTTAGATCCATTTTTTTCAGTATTATAACACTGTTTGATTAGATTAGATTATATTTACGAGTGTCGTGTGATTTTTTATTTTGAAAAATTAATTTTAACAGAATATGAAAAAAGATTTCAAAAGACATCCAAAATTCTAAAAAAAAAAATTTTGAATATTTTAAGTGATTTTTTTAATTTTCGAGGATTTAAACATCTGAAAAATTAGAAAACATTCCAAAAATTTTTAAACAAAATGTAGATTTTTCAACACTTTGAAATAAAGTTTTTAATCTGTTTGAGGATTTTGAGAGCTTTCAAGATAATACACACATTTTCTTAGGATTCCTGGAAAAGTTTTAAATGATTTTTTATTTTAAAAAATAATAATTTTAAGAGAATATTTAAAATAGATTTCAAAACAATTTTTGATTTATGAATAAAAATTGAACAATTATAAATATGTAAGATAATTTTGAAAATCTCTAAATTCATTTTTTTGTTCATAATTCATCATTTTAGTTGAAAAATCTTTCCTTTTTTCAAAATTCAACTATTTTGTTAATATTAAAAAAAATTATTTTTTCAAAAGAAAATTAACCTATTCCATGTTTGGTTGGACTTCTTCAGTTGAAAATTCAACTATTTGGTTGAAAATTCATGTCCTTTATTAAAAATTATTCTTTTTTGGTAGAAAACTCATTTTTTTGGTTCAAAATTTTTTTTTTTCTATTGGAAATTAATTTTTTAACTACAAATTTAATCATATCATGTTTGTTTGAACATTAATATTCCTCAGTTAAAAATTCAACTACATATTTGTTTGAAAATTTCTGTATAATGTTAAAAATGTAATTAAAAATTAAAATATTTGGTTGAACATTCATGTATTGTGTTAAAGATTATCCTTTTTTTGGTAGAAAATTAGTTTTTTATTGAAAATTGATTTTTTTATGGTTGAAAATTATTGTTTTTATTGCAAATCAATTTTTTTAAATAAAAATTTAACTTAATTTTCTGTCGAATTTTTTTTTATAGACAGTTAATCTTTTTGGTAGAAAATTCATTTGTTTGATTAAAAATTAAATTATTTCGCTGTAAATATATTATATTTGTTACTATTCTATTTGTTGTTGAAAATTTGTCTTTTTTCGATAGAAAATTAACATTTTTGGTTAAAAATTTCATAAAAAACAAAAATATTTGTTTGAAAATTCATGTGTTTTGTTGCAAATTAGTTTTTTCTTTAATTGAAAATTATTTTTTTTTAAACTAAAAATGTAACTATTCCATTTTTTGTCGAAATTTTTTTTTTATATAGACATTTAATCTTTTTGGTTGGAAATTCATCTGTTTGTTTGAAAATTAAAAAATAAAAAAATAATTGATTTTTCGACTTATAAAGACGAGTTTTCAACAAAATAAGTGAATTTTAAACTGAAAAAGATCAACTTTCTAGCAAAAATGAAATAGCTACATTTTTAATTTAAAAAATTCATTTTAAATAAAACAAAAGAATTTTCAAATGAATATTTTAATTTTTAATAAAATTTTTAACCAAAAATGCAAATTTTATAACAAAAAAAGACAAATTTTCAACGAAATAGATGAATTTTCAATTAAAAAAAAAATTTCAACAAAAAGTGGAATAGTTTAATTTTTAGTTATAGGAATACATTTTGAAACAAATAAAATATATTTACAGCGATATAATTTAATTTTTAACCAAACAAATGAATTTTCTACCAAAAAAATTGAATGTCTGAAAAAAAAATTTCGACAAAAAATTAAGTTAAATTATTAGTTAAAAAAATTGATTTTCAATGGAAACACTAATTTTCAGCCAAAGGAAAATTAATTTTCAATATAAAAAAAAATAATTTTTGTACCAAAACAGGATAATCTTGAACAAAATACATGAATTTTCAACCAAATATTTTAACTTTTAATGGAATTTTTAACCTAATAGTTGAATTTTCAATCAAAAAGGTGAATTAGTCACCAAGAAGATTAATATTCTACCAGAAAAGACACACAAAAGTTTCAACAATATACAGAAATTTTCAAACAAGTATGTAGTTGAATTTTTGAATGAAGAAGATTAACATTCAAACAAACATGATATAGTTAAATTTTTAGTTAAAAAATTAATTTTCAATTTTTTTAAACAAACTAATTTTGAACCAAAAAAATTAATTTTCTACCAAAAAAGAATAATTGTTAATAAAGTACATGAATTTTCAACTGAAGAAGATAAATGTTCAACTAAACATGGAATAGTTAAATTTTCAGTTGAAAAAACAATTTTAAAAAATATTAACAGAATAGTTGAAATTTGAAAAAAAAGATTCTTGAACTAAAATTATGAAATATGAACAAAAAAAATGAATTCATAACAAAGTAGTTCCACTTGGTAGATTTTTTTCTAAGGAAAGGGTAATTAGTGCGTGCGTAGCGCGCAAAATTTTCTAGTTATTTAAAATTTACATTTGTGAAAGAGGGTATCCCTTTCTTTGAATTTAAAAGCAATCATTTATTTATTTATTCATTTATTTAGCTCTATAGAATTTAGTTCTACTGCGTGGGTGGGTTGAGGAGGGGGGGGGGTGGGTAGAATGACAATCCATAGCCTAAGGGCCATCTAAAAAAATCATAGGAGCAATAAAATCGAATTTTCCGAAATAGTGTAATTTTTCTAAAGTATAAGAATGGAAAATTTTTTTTTTTTTTAAAAAGTTCCAAAAGTTACTTTTTCGTGGACGGATAATTCCCATTGCATTTTAGAGCAAAAGGTCCAACAGGAAAAAGAAAAAGGACAACATTATGAGAAAATTTTGTTCAGAGAATAATCCGTTATCTTCTATAGGTTTCAAGTTATAATATATTGAAAAAACCCCACTTTTTTGGATTTTCAGCGAAAAATCACTGAGTTTAAAAAACACTGTGTACCTTCACACCTAATTACTGCACGGAAAAGTGTTTAACAGGTGAGTGAAAGTAGACTCAATTTGCTGTGATTACAAAAAAAGAACAATGTCCTACCTATAATAGGTCATAAGTTATGACCCCTCAAAGTTGGCCATTTTTGCCTGTTTTTACGGGCAAAAAAGTGGAGTTCAGTTTTTTCAAAATAAATCGAGGCAGGTTTAGTTTGCATTGATGATGCCAGAGGATTAAATAGATTCTATACAATTACTGCGTTATTATTTTGGGAATTGCAAGGTTTCAAAAATTTCATTGAACTGTTTTCAAAAAAAAAAAAAAAAAAAAAAACCCGGTTTGGCAATTGATCTGTTCTAGCATTTTTGATATGATAAGAAGGCCCCCTTAACGAAACTTTCTCATTAAAAGCATTGGATGTGGGATTTTTTCGGAAACCAAACTATCAGATACCTGGACTATTTGAATATTCTCACAAATTATTCTTTCTCCCAAGGATAAGAAGAGCCTGCATAATTTTTTAAAATATTTGTTCAAAATAGAATAACCAGATCTCAGACAGTCCTTAAAAAAAACTATACCTAATTAGGTCAGATGCTGCACCTTCAGCATCTTAAAATTTTTTTGGACTTGACTTCAGCTCACAGAATGTTATAGAGTGGTCCAGCGAATATTGAGAAATACATCTTTCAAAAGGGCGACTAATTATTTGAATAGAAAATTCCTGAATCATGAGAAAACTTTGTTCAAAGAATAATTCCTGAAATTTATTTTTCCATTGACAATGTTCGGTTCGGCAAATTTCTCACGCCTCTTATTGCTAATAGACCAAATTTTCATGAGTCAGAAGCTATTTCATCAACAATATTATTTTCATAATCGTTTCTATTATTCTGTGAGGTTTTCAAATATCTTTTCTTAGCATGAAAAAATTCCGCACGAATCGTCTCATCTTTTGCCAGACACTTTGTGAGTCATACCTAATTATTTCTCAGTATTAGAAATAACAGCTATTAAATTAGCGTTCAAGAAGTCAAATTTTCCATCAACACATTATCAAACAATAGCTTTTCATGTCTTCAGGTCTCATTACCTTGACTGTGTTTATACCACTCGTTGTGGTAAAAAAATGTATTCTTTACAGTTTAAAAAAAAGGTTGATATTTAATCATTCATAACTTTTTGGCGAGTGAAATATTCTCCCACAACTGTACTGTCGTAAATTTGAAAATTTAGGTCATTACAAACCTCCCTCTATGGGGAAGCAGAAGTTTTTTTTGCCATGGATTCATACAAATGTCCGGGCGTCATTCATAAAAATTCGAGAAAAAAAAATTTCCAGTTTGATAAAAAATAATATTTTTTCGTTCATTAAACACAATCGATATTAGAACATCATTTCTTAAAATCATAGAAAATGTTCTTTTCCAGATATCTGATTGTTGACACAACTACTCTGAGCGTGTTTAATCTCGGTAACCACATATATGAGATTGTATGATTGGTGTGAGAATCGCATGAGTGTGAGTGAGACGCTAGTTGATTAGAGCACATTAGTACGTCTCTGAGACAAAGTCATTAAATGCACATATACTTGTCGAATTTGGCCTTACTCTAAACATATATATACAACCGCATGTCTGAGAATTCATCAGTTGCCTTCTGTAAAAATGAGGTCCCTTTTCTGTGCTTGTGCCATCATGTTGATGCTCTTCAATCATATTGGTAAGTATAATAATAAACATTATTATTATTCCAGTACGTGACAAATGTCAATCCTTCGTTCATTACATCTTTGAAATTTAAAATTCATGAATTTCATTTGTCTTTTCACAGAAGCATCAGGTATGAACCAACAAGAGAAGAAGAAGGGAAGGAGTGTAAGTCGTACTGGTCGAAATGCTGTACCATTAGACGGAGAGTCAGAACCGCAATCGAATCTGATGGTGAAAGCGGACGATAATCATAATCTTCGACTTTTTAATGATGAAACTGGAGAATTCGTAGGTGGTGAGCCCAGTCCAGAGTCAATACACAAGTGGACAACGTCTTTTCAACCTGACCAAAAAGGCATTCAAAAACGTTTTAATCACGATCTTGTACGTTTTTGTGGCGAAAAAGCATATAAACCAGGATCATCTAGAAGATGTCATGCAGTCTTAATTGAAATGGCCCATAATCTAGACAAAAAACTTAGACAAAATGCTCCGTTACCCGAGATCCCCGACAGCACATGGGTTCTGAAAAAAGACGAGGATGGCAGAGAAAGACTTGTTCATATAAAAACTGGACGTTTTGCAGATGAATCATTGAATGAACAGCATCCAACTTTAGGTTTAAATATGAAAAAGAAACTTCGTGAATATCAACGAAAGCATGGCCTGTTATCTGAAGTTCCACTCCCAGGAGGACATCAAGCTGACCTTCAGCATGAACTAGAGCATAACCCATTTGTTAGTACACCAAGTCTAAGAAGGGCATCTGCAGCAAGGTTTAACCTAGACTCTTCCAATCCAGGACATCATAACCTTTGGAATCAAGCAGATCATAACCAACATGCTAGTACTCTGCATACAGAACAGCCCTATTTAGAAGCCAAATTCGAACAAAAAGCTTCAGTACCCAACGACGCATCGAATTCACTAACTGACAAGCCTAGCAGTGGAAGACCTCGTCATTCCGTAACTGGGCGTTTCGTACCTCAAAATAAGGGTTACAAGGTTAAAATTTTCCCTTCACGTCAACCACATCATGCCCTATCACCTGAAATTTCAAATGGAGAAGCGGTAAACATTGCGAGTAAAGTAAACCAACAACTTGATGTTCATACTCCGCATCTAGGGCAGGCATCTATAGTAGGGAATGACCCGTACCTTTTCAATCACGAACAACATGAACTTTGGAACCAACCAGAGTATCCGTATGCTAATGCTCAGAATCTAGGGCAGGAATCCGTAGCATGGAATGACCAGTACCATTTCAATCCAGAGCATGGTATCCTACATATACACCCAAATGCAGGACTACCGCCGAATATTCTATTTTCTGAACAACCTGGACCTCCACATGATCCGGGTTCCCATGGGTATTATGGAGGTGACCATCAACAGAAGGGCGTATATGAAGACACAAATGCAGGACATCAACCTTATCAGGGTTCCCATGGGTATAATGGATATGGCTATCAACGATAATACTTTATGTAATATTTCTTTAAGTACAGACACTTTCTACTAACACTATTGTATTTCTGATATCTGCTTTTTAAAAAACATTGTTTATCATATAATAAAAAACAGGCTATCAAAAATTATGTTCTACTTTATTCATTCCTTTTTCATCGTAATTAGTCATGTAAACTCTGAATGAAATCATGGAAAATTTTACGTTTGACTGATTATTCAGTAATTCTAAAGGGAAAATAATTGCCCTAGCTGATGAAACAATCAATATTGCTGGCTGAAATGATAATTGATTTTGGTTATTTTGTTATTCAATTTTTGTTGTCGCGGATTAAACATTCTTTAGATTTATTCATTCAAGAGAATAGTTACTTTCATCACACTCCGAAGCCAAGAATGTAAATAAAAAAATATGTGTGCCTGTAAACATTAGTTTATTTTTCCATAAAAAAAAGCCTTGGCGGAGATAACGTTGGATCAGGAAACAAAGTTTTGAAATATTCGTTAAGTACCTAGTATTGAAAGCTTGGTGATTATATTGCAAGAGTCTAACGGAAATGTTTCATGAATTATGATCGATTTTTGTAGGTGATTTGATTATAATTTTAGTTCATTTTTACTTAACAATCATAGAAAAAGGCTGGTTTTAAATGGACAATGGTTTAAATTATTAAAATAAAAAAAGGAAAAATAGACAAATTTAATAAAACTGTGATGTGATAATATTGACTCTATTAACGCAATAAGAATGTCACAACATGAAATCATAACCATGACGTTGCTGTCTACAGTTCGAAAACATTGTTTCCTCATTGTTTGAACAAAGTTAGGAAAGAAGAGAATTTTTAAAAATTTTCAAATGATACGGAATTAATGGATTCTAAATTAATTATACCTATTCAAGATCTTCAAGCTCTAATTTTCAACAAAGTTCTGTTTTTTATTAAAAAAAAAAAAAATTTCGGAAGTTCAAAATTCTTATTCTTCAACTGAAAATTAATTTTATCAACAGAAAATTTAACTATTACACTTTTAGTTGAAAATTTATCTTCATTAGTTGAAACTTCAACCACTCAGTTGAAAATTAATGTATTTTTTTGAAAATTTGTCTTTCTTGGTAAAAAATTAAGCTTCTTGGTGAAAATTTCATTTTATTTTGGTTAAAAGTGCAACTATTCTGTTAAAAAATCCATTTTTTTATTCTAGATTCATGATTTTAGATGAAAATTCATATTTTTAGTTAAAAATGTAACAATTTTATTGAAAGATCGTTTTTTTCCTTGTTCGAAGTTAATGTTTTAACTAAAAATGTAACTATTACAATTTTGATTAAAAATTTATCTTTCGTAGATAAAAATTCATTTTTTAAATTGAAAATTCATAATTTTTTGTATAGAAAATTAATTTTCTTCATGAAAAATTCATTTTTTGTAGGAAATTCAACTATGAGTTGAAAAATTCATCCTTTCTTTGTTGGAATTTCAATTGCTTATTTGAAAATTCAACTACGTTGTTAAAAAAATCTCTTTTTCTTGTTAGATATTTTTTTTGCTTGAAAATTTATATGAACCAATTTTAAAATAACCAAATATTGAACCAATAAAGATGAACTTCCACAAAAAATTGAAGTTGATATTCCAAGCAAAAAAGATTTTAATATTAAATTAAAAACAGTTGTATTTAAACAAAAACGACGAGTTTTGAATGAAATACTTCATTTTTAAGTTCAAAAATTAATTTTCAACAACAGCCTTTTCCGTTGAAAAAATAATTTTGAACAAAGAAAAAGGAGGTTTGAACGAGATACTTAAATATTCAACCAAAAATAATGAATTTTCAAACAAGAACATTAATTTTCCACCAAAAAGTCTGAATATGTAAATTCAAAAATTAATTTTTGACAAAAAAAAAATTATTTTTAACAACGTAGTTAAATTTTTAACCAAGGAAATGATTTTTTAACTAAAAAAATTAATTGTTAAGCATCAAGATTAATTTTCAACCACAAGAGGCGAATATTGCAAAATCAGGTTCAAATTTTATTTTTCACGATTGCTTTAATATTTTTTACTTATGTTATTTCTTGCGTTTTAAACTAAAAATACTTCATATTTTTTTTAATGAAAATTTAAGTACTGGGTTAAAATTTGAACTATTTGTTAAGAAATTCATTTTTTTATTCTAGATTCATTATTTTGGATAAAAATTCATATTTTTAGTGAAAAATGTTACAATTTTATTGAAAGATCGTTATTTTTTTGTTAAATGTTAATTTTTCAACTAAAAATGTAACTATTTCATTTTTGGTTGACGATTGATCTTTTTTAGTTAAAAATTCATTTTTTGAATTGAAAATTCATCATTTTAGATCAAAATTCATCTCCTTGGTTTGAAATTAACTATTTTGTTGAAAATTTGTTGTTGTTTTTAGTTTCAAAATAAATTTTTTTGACTGAAAATTTAATCTTTTTCAGCTGTAAATTTTACAATTTCGTTGAATTTTTTTTTTTTTAGAAAATTAATGTTTGTTAAAAATTCATCCTTTTTGGTCGAAGATCAATCTATTTTTGGTAGAAAATTCAACTATTTGGTTGAAAGTTCTTATGTTTTTAGTTAAAAATGAATTTTTCCAATTGAAAATTGAAAATTCAATTTCCAATTGAAAATTCAAAAGAAGAATTTTCAACCAAATAGTTAAATTTTTATCTGAAAAAGATCAATTTGAAAAAAAATTAATTACAAAGTTGTTCAACTTTAAACCAAGGAGTTGAATTTTCAAAAAAAAAAAAAAAAAAATGATTCTTAAAGAAACATGTAATAGTTGATAATTTAATAAAAACATTTGAACTTATCAAAAAGAAACGAATCTTCAACAAAATGTTTAAATCCTCAAACAAAATAGATTTATTTTTAACCAAAAAAGATGAAATTTAGTTAAATTTTCTGTTAAAAAAATTAATTTTTAACTATAAAGATAAGAATTTTTAACAAAATAGTTTACTTCCCAACCAAAGAAGTGAATCTTCGACAAGAAAATTGGAAAGTTCAACAAAGTAGTTCAATTTTGAACCACGTAATTAAATTTTCAACAAAAAAGATGAATTTTTTACCTAATAGTTGAATTTCCTATCAAAAAACTTAATTTTCCATAAAGAACATTAATTTTCTACCAAAAAAGAAGAATTTTCAACCAAGAGTGTTTACTCTCACATTCTCCCTGTTATTAATAATAATAAATTGTTTAAACAATAATTTTTGTTAACTTAAATTAATTATTATTCCACTATAATTGAAAATTTGACAAAAAGGAAAAAATTTTAGAAAAAAACCGCAACTTTGTAGCACTATTCAAAGATAATATTATTATCAATAATAATAATTTTTTAAAATAATTACTGTTGTTAACATTTTTTAAAAATTTTCAACCAAAGAATAATTTTTCAACAAATTAGTTAAATTTTCAATTGATACAATTGATTTTCAACGAAAAAATATGAATTCTAAACTAAAAGTATGATAGTTCATACATTTAAAAAAAAAATTAATTTTAAATCAAAAACAGTTTAATTCAACCAAAAAAACTAATTTTTAACAAAACAGTTGAATTTTTAACAGCATGAAATGATTTTTTTTCCAAAATCGTTCAATTTCGAATAAAATAATTAAATTTTCAATCAAATAATTCAATTTTTAACCAAAAAAGATGAATTTTCAATTAAAATAATCAGTAAAATAACTGGAATAGTTAAATTTCCAGTTAAGAAATTCAATTATCAACCAAAAAGAAATGAATATTTAACTCTGAAATTATTTTTTTATTTCCAAGTGTTTTTATAGATTTTAGAAAATTTTGAATCAATTTTCCTATATTGGTCTATAAATTTCTATGGCTATCCGCCACCACAATTTAAATATTGAAATTAAAAAAATTGTTGGAAAGGGAATAAAATTGATTAATTGTCGTAAAAAAAAACTTGTGAACCGGATTTCGAAAGTAACTAAAAAAATAACGTTTTTTATAGTCACTGTTACTGAAAAAAATGCAACTTGTTACCAATTCGTTACTTACTTATAAAAGTAATTTCGTTACCACTATCGTTACCAAAAAGAAGTAACTAGTTAAAAGGAAATAGTTACTTCCCATCCCTGAATTAGGGCCAAAAACTCGCAAAACAATTTTTTTCACTTATGGGTTTTTCTTGGGACCCCATGAAACGGACTTATGGGGGTGATATTTGAAATCCAATATTTCGTTTCTAGATAAATGTTTATTTTTTAGCCTGCTGGACTTAAAAAATTGACTTGCTTACAATTCCATTTTTTAACAGAATTTTCTTAAAACTGACCCTTAGAACTAACATCCTTCCACGCTTAGCCTCGCCTCGCACGCATGTCCCTACTTTCTTGCTTTGCCTCGCATTACCAAACTCTGCCTCCGCGGCTAATCCCTAATACTTATCTACTATTTACAATATTTACATTTACTTATATTTACTTCCTCCTCTTTTTACAATCTTTCCTTCTCCATTCCTCTTCCTCCTTCCTTCTCTTCTTCTCCATCTCACCCAAGACTCCCTTCACCCATGCTACTGCCCTTTTGCCCCCCTTTCATGCATCCATACCTCCATGCTTATCCCACTCCTTTCCACCTCTGCGCACTCCTCCAACCATTGCTCCACGCTTGCCTCCCCTTTCCCACATAGTTCACACATCCTCTTTTCCCTAGCGAGCCAGAACCTATTAAAACCCTCCATGCACCCACATCTCATCCTCGCTATAAGCTCCTGACTTCCTTTCTCTCGTTTCTCACACAAATATTGCGCTCTCACCCTTGGCATATTCCACACATAGTTCCCATTAAACCTTGTCTCTCTTATTCTCTCTTCCCCTGCTGTCTTCTCTCTCTCCATGCTGTTTTTCTTAACCAACTAATATACCTTTCTTCCTTCCTCATGCATCCTTCTCACGTCATCCATGTGCAGTCCATTCGTTCTAAAATACCTTTCTCTTTCAACCTCCATCTTCCCACCCCCTCTCCTGTTCTCCTTTTCCCACCAACACTCCCTAACCAGCTTACTTCCCCCCTCTTCCAAAAATTTCTCCTCATATTTACACGTCCGACTCCCCGCTAGAATCCCTACACTCGTTCTCCCCGTCTCCCTCCTGACAATACAATTAGGAGTGTTCCTTGCCAGCCCCAGTGTCCACTTTACATACCTCTCCTGTGTCCTATTTACCTCTTCGCTTTCCTTCCACCTTCACACCTCTACTCCATACAATAGCACACTCATCACTAGGGAGTAAAACAATTTCATTCTCCTTTCAAAATCATCTGCGAATAACTTTTTTCCCAACCCCCAAACCTGCCTCATCACCACATTTGCCCTCCTCACTCTCTCTTTTATGTGACCATCCACTCCGTCATTCCTCCGAAACAAGAAGCCCAGGTACACAAACTCGAAATACGTGTTCAACATTATGGGGCTTCCCAGCTAACCTGTTACCATCCTGAAAGGCTCCTGAATGATCACATGTTATCAGAGGAATTGTTACTTGTATCTCAGTCTCCTAGCAGGTAACGGCATAATCGCCGTAGTTTACTAGGGAGGCTTGTTTGCAACCGTTCCCTGTCAGACTAGTAACATGGCGGTAACAGCCGGCAGCGATCTTCATTTATACATATACATTTTGGGTCTAACCTCTATAATGTAATTTCTTTTTCGTAAGGGTTCAGCTGATAAATATCTGTTTTTTTATAAAAGGTTTGTTCACATATTATCTCCCTTTTCTGGAACTTATTTATCGTTTAATTATGTTCCTTTCCAACATTTTTGCAAAAATATTCATAATTATAATTCCGAAACGATGTATATTTTGAGGTTAAGCTGTCATTGCACGTTGCGTTTCCAAACATCACTTTGTTACAAGCATGTGATTACAATGGCGGGATAATGTTACCTGCTTCGCTTGTAATTTGTTACTACTTTGAGTGGGAAATATATTGTCACTGGGTGACCAGCATGGAAGTCACCAGTGACTGGTTTTTTTAATCTTGTTACAATTATGTGACTATTCGGACTAGTAACTGTGTTAGCTGGGTTGCGCCAACTCTGAATATCTTTTTTTTTTTTAAGGGTTTATTTTATTGTGTATTCAAACAAATATCCGGGTGTCATTCATAAAAATCCGAGAAAAGAAATTTTGCAATTCATTTTTGGATTATCCTATCTTACTGTCTTCAATTTTCAAAGAAAAATTTATTTGATAAAAAAGAATAATTTTTCTTTCATTAAACACGATTGATATTACAACAGCATTACTTAAAATCGTAGAAAACTTGTTATTGCAGAGATCTAATTGTTGGCATGACAACTACTTTTGTGTTTGAACTCGTTACCACAGATATGAGATTGTCTTTGTCGCACTCATGAATATGAATGAACTTGGCCTTCCTCTAAAGATATGTATATATATACGAGCGCATATCTGAGAATTCTTTAGTTGCCTTCTGAAATAATGAGGTTCCTTTTCGGCTCTTCTGCCATCATGTTGATGGTCTTCAGTTATATTGGTAAGTACACTAATAATAATTATTCTAGTACGTGGAAAATTTCGATCCTTCGTGCACTATATCTTTAAAATTTGGAATTCATGAATTTCATTTGTCTTTTCACAGAAATATCATCAGGTATGGAGCGAGCAGATAATAGGAGAAAGGGTATAAGAATGCTTGATCAAGCAGTAGCCCAAAACTCAAAAACACCCCAAGGAGGTCAAAGTTCCCATCCTCCAACATACAATGATGAATTCTCTATACTACCTGACATGGCACGCGTTCACACAGCTTTTAATCACAATCTTGAACGTTTCGATGATGACCCACCATATCAAAAAGGATCAGATGAACGGAATCATGCATTTTTACTTCAAATAGGCCATAATCTAGACGAAAGACTTAAACACAATGCTCCATTACCCGAGCTCCCCCCGAGCCAATGGATTCTGCAAAAAGACGAGGATGGCACAGAAAGACTTGTTCATAGAGTAACTGGACGTTTTGCAGAGCTAACATTGGATGAACGGCATCGTGCTGACCTTCAGCATCAACTACACCATAGCCCACCTGTTAGCAGTCCAAGGCTTTGGAATCAAGAAGAGAATCATCATGCTAATAATCAGCATCCAGGGCAGAGATTTGTAGCATGGAATGAACAACACCACATTCCAGGACATGATGGCGAATATCAGCCAAATCCAGGACTACAGTCAAATACTCAATTTTCTGGACAATTTGGACATTCACCTTATCCGGGTTCATATGGGTATTATGGATCTGGCCATCAAAAGTAACACTTCCAGTCGAATAACACAATACTGAAACCCAACATACAATTTTAATGGAAACATTCTAAATCACTTATATTTTCAAATTATTTTTTTGATATGTAATATTTCTTTGAGTACAGACAGTTTTTACAAACACTATTGTATTTCTGCTGGTGTCTGCTTTTCAAAGAACTTTGTTTATCATATAATAATAAACAGGCTATACAAAATTATGTTGTACTTCTTTCATTCCTTTTTCATCGTAATTAGTGATGTAAGCTCTAAATTGAATCATGGCAAATTTTTTGTTTGATTGATTTAACATTTTTTCAATGTATTCATTCTGGAGAATAGTTTCTTCATATTCTAAGGCCAAGAACGTGGATAAAAAAAATGTGTGTTTGTAAAAGTTAGTTTAGTCTTCTATGAAAGATAACGGATCAGAAAACAAACTGTTTTAGATGAATACTTTAACAGTTTGTTTTTCTGATTCAACGTTATCTTTCATGGAAGAATAAACTAAATTTTACACACACATATATTTTTTTATTTACGTTCAATAATTTTTTTTAACTTGAATTAATTATTATTTCACTATAATTGAAAATTTGACAAAAAGGCAAAATTTTTTGAAAAAAATCGCAACTTTCTAGCACTATTCAAAGATAATATTATTATCAATAATAATAATTTTTTGAAAATATTATGTTTGTGAGAATGTTTTAAACATGTTCAACCAAAAAAAGAATTTTTCAACAAAATAGTTGAATTTGCAGTCAAATCAGAAAAAAATCTACCAAGTTGTTAAAGTTTCAAGCAAAAGGAAAATTTTTAACAAAAAAGTTGATTTTCAACCAAATAATAACATTTTTATCCAAATGATGAATTCTCAATGAAAAATGTAATAGATGAAATTTCAACCGAAAAAGACGAATTTTCAACAAGATTGTTTAATTTGAAACCAAAGAGATGAATTTTCAACAAAATACATGTTTTTATTAAATTATCAATTATTACATGTTTCTTGAAGAATTCTTCTTTTTTTTTTTTGAAAATGCATCTCCTTGATTTAAAGTTGAACTACTTTGTAATTAATTTTTTTTACAAATTGATCTTTTTTAGATAAAAATTTAATTATTTGGTTGAAAATTCTTCTTTCGAATTTTAAATTGAAAAAATTCATTTTTAACTAAAAAGATAAGAATTTTCAACAAAATATTATATTTCCGACCGAAAAAGTGAACCTCCAACAAGAAAAAAGGATATTTTAACAAAATACTTTAATTTCAACTAAGCAATTGAATTAAAAAAAAATTGTTTACCTAATAGTTGAATTTCCTATTTCAAAAGTTAATTTTCCTTGAAGAGCAATAATTTTCTACAAAAAATAAAAATTTTCAACCAAATTGTTAAATTTTTATCTAAAAAAGATCAATTAAAAAAAAATTATTATGAAGTAGTTCAACTTCAAACCAAGGAGTTGAATTTCCAAAAAAAAGAGTTCTTTACGAAAAATGTAATAGTTGTTAATTTAATAATATAGTTGTATCCTCTACCAAAATAGATTAATCTTCGACCAAAAAGGATGAATTTTCAACAAAATACATGAATTTTCAGCAAAATAATAAAATCTTCAACCAAAAAAAATTTCTAAAAAGAAAAAAAGTTTTTAACAAGGTAATTGAATTTTCAACAAAAAAAGGATGCATTTTCTACTAATAGTTGAATTTCCTACAAAAAATGAATTTTTCATGAAGAACATTAATTTTCTACAAAAAAAAAATGCAACCAAATTGTAAAATTTTAGCTAAAAAGGATTAAATTTCAGAAAAAGACCGCAACTTTTCTAGCACTATTCAAAGTTAATATTATTATCAATAATAAGCATTTTTTTAAACAATTATTTTTGTTAACATGTTTTAAACATGTTCAAGCAAAAAATAATTTGTCAACAAAATAGTTGAATTTGTCAAAACAGAAAAAAATCTACCAAGTTGTTGAAGTTTCAAGCCAAAAGGAAAATTTTCAACAAAAAAGTTGATTTCAAACCAAATAATAAAATTTTTTGCAAAAAGATGAATTCTCAATTAAAAAGGCAATAGACGAAATTTCAACCGGAAAAGACAAATTTTCAACAAGATTGTTTAATTTGAAACCAAAGAGATGAATTTTTAAGAAAATACATGCATTTTTAGATATACAAATTTTTTTTTAACAAAATAGTGCAATTTGAAACCAAGGAGATGAATTTTCAACCAAGAAGATTAATTTTTTTACCAAAAAAGACGAATTTTAAACAAAATATATGAATTTTCAAATCAAAAAGATCCATCGTCAATCAAAAATGTTAGTTAAATTTTCAATTTTCAATCGATTATAATTCATGAAATTTTTCAGTTAGACTCTTTGCAATATAATCACCCAGGTTTCAATCATAGGTAATTATCTAGAAGCTTTTGAATTTTCGTAATAAATTACTTTTTTAATTGATCTTTTTTAGATGAAAATTTAACAATTTGGTTGAAAATTCTTCTTTTTTGTTTAAAATTATTGCTCTTCAAGGAAAATTAATTAATTAAGGAAAATTAAACAAAATAGTTGAATTTGCAGTCAAAACAGAAAAAAATCTACCAAGTTGTTGAAGTTTCAAGCCGAAAGGAAAATTTTCAACAAAAAAGTTCATTTTCAACCAAATAATAAATTTTCTATCCAAAAAGATGAATTCTGAATGAAAAATATAATAGACGAAATTTCAACCAAAAAAGACGAATTTTCAACAAGATTGTTTAATTTGAAACCAAAGAGATGAATTTTTAAGAAAATACCTGCATTTTTAGATATAAAAAATTTTTTTTAACAAAATAGTGCAATTTGAAACCAAGGAGATGAATTTTCAACCAAGAAGATTAATTTTTTACCAAAAAAGACGAATTTTGAACAAAATATATGAATTTTCAACTCAAAAAAATCCATTGTCAACCAAAAATGTTAGTTAAATTTTCGATTTTCAATCGATTATAATTCATGAAATTTTTCAATTAGACTCTTTGCAATATAATCACCCAGGTTTCAATCATCTCCTTGGTTTCAAATTGCACTATTTTGTTTAAAATTGATCTTTTATATCTGAAAATTCATGTATTTTGTTAAAAATGCATCTCTTTGGTTTCAAGTTAAACAATCTTGTTGAAAATTCGTCCTTTCTGGTTGAAATTTCGTCTATTACATTTTTCATTGAGAATTCATCTTTTTGGATAAAAATTTTATTATTTGGTTGAAAATTAACTTTTTTGTTGAAAATTTTCCTTTCGGCTTGAAACTTGAACAACTTGGTAGATTTTTTTCTGTTTTGACTGCAAATTCAACTATTTTGTTTAATTTTCCTTAATTATTTAATTTTCCTTGAAGAGCAATAATTTTCTACAAAAAAGAAGAATTTTCAACCAAATTGTTTAATTTTCATCTAAGAAAGATCAATTAAAAAAGTAATTTATTACGAAAATTCAAAAGATTCTAGATAATTACCTATGATTGAAACCTGGGTGATTATATTGCAAAGAGTCTAATTGAAAAATTTCATGAATTATAATCGATTGAAAATCGAAAATTTAACTAACATTTTTGGTTGACAATGGATTTTTTTGAGTTGAAAATTCATATATTTTGTTTAAAATTCGTCTTTTTTGGTAAAAAATTAATCTTCTTGGTTGAAAATTCATCTCCTTGGTTTCAAATTGCACTATTTTGTTGCAAATTGATCTTTTATATCTGAAAATTCATTTTTTTAGTTAAAAATTCATCTCTTTGGTTTAAAATTGAACAATCTTGTTGAAAATTTGCCTTTTGGCTTGAAACTTCAACAACTTGGTAGATTTTTTTCTGTTTTGACAAATTCAACTATTTTGTTGAAAAATTATTTTTTGGTTGAACATGTTTCAAACATGTTAACAAAAATAATGGTTTACAAAAATTTTTATTATTGATAATAATATTATTTTTGAATAGTGCTAGAAAGTTGCGATTTTTTTCTGAAATTTGATCCTTTTTAGCTAAAATTTTACAATTTAGTTGAATTTTTTTTTGTAGAAAATTAATGTCCTTCATGAAAAATTCATTTTTTGTAGGAAATTCAACTATCAGTAAAAAATGCATCCTTTTTTTTGTTGAAAATTCAATTACCTTGTTAAAAACTTTTTTTTTAGAGAGATTTTTTTTGGTTGAAGATTTTATTATTTTGCTGAAAATTCATCCTTTTTGGTCGAAGATTAATCTATTTTGGTAGAGGATTCAACTATTTTGTTCAAGATTCGTTTCTTTTTGATAAGTTCAACTGTTTTTATTAAATTAACAACTATTAAATTTTTCGTTAGGAACTCTTTTTTTGGGAATTCAACTCCTTGGTTTCAAGTTGAACTACTTCGTAATAATTTTTTTTCTAATTAATCTTTTTTAGATGAAAATTTAACTATTTGGTTGAAAATTCTTCTTTTTTGTAGAAAATTATTGCTCTTCAAGGAAAATTCACTTTTTTAATAGGAAATTAAAATATTAGGTAAACAATTTATTTATTTTTTTTAAATTCAATTCCTTAGTTGAAATTAAAGTATTTTGTTAAAATATCCTTTTTGTTTGTTGGAGGTTCACTTTTTCGGTCGGAAATATACTATTTTGTTGAAAATTCTTATCTTTTTAGTTAAAAATGAATTTTTTCAATTGAAAATTCGAAAGAAGAATTTTCAACCAAATAATTCAATTTTTATCTAAAAAATATCAATTTGAAAACAAAATTAATTACAAAGTAGTTCAACTTTAAATCAAGGAGATGAATTTTCAAAAAAAGAATTCTTAAAGAAACATGTAATAGTTGATAATCTATTAAGAACATTTTTTTTTGTTGAAAATCCATCTCTTTGGTATCAAATTAAACAATCTTGTTGAAAATTCGTCTTTTTCGGTTGAAATTTCGTCTATTATATTTTTCATTGAGAATTCATCTTTTTGGATAAAAATTTTATTATTTGGTTGAAAATCAACTTTTTGGTTGAAAATTTTCCTTTTGACTTGAAACTTCAACAACTTGGTAGATTTTTTTCTGTTTTGACTGCAAATTCAACTATTTTGTTGAAAAATTATTTTTTGGTTGAACATGTTTAAAAAATTTCATAAAAAAATAATTGTTTAAAAAAATTATTATTATTGATAATAATAATATCTTTGAATAGTGCTACAAAGTTGCGGTTTTTTCTTTTTAATCCTTTTTAGCTAAAATTTTACAATTTGGTTGATTTTTTTTTTTTTTTGTAGAAAATTAATGTTCTTCATGAAAAATTCATTTTTTGTAGGAAATTCAACTATTAGTAAAAACTGCATAATTTTTGGTTGAAAATTCATTTACCTTGTTAAAAACTTTTTTTTTCTTGTTAGAGATTTTATTATTTTGCTGAAAATTCATGTATTTTCTTAAAAATTCATCCTTTTTGGTCGAAGATTAATCTATTTTGGTTGAACCATTTCGTAATACATTTTTTTTAATTGATCTCTTTTAGATGAAAATTCAACTATTTGGTTGAAAATTCTTCTTTTTTGTAGAAAATTATTGCTCTTCAAGGAAAATTCACTTTTTTAATAGGAAATTAAAATATTCGGTAAACAATTTATTTTATTTTTTTTTTAAATTCAATTCCTTAGTTGAAATTAAAGTATTTTGTTAAAATATCCTTTTTGTTTGTTAGAGGTTCACTTTTTCGGTCGAAAATATACTATTTTGTTGAAAATTCTTATCCTTTTAGTTAAAAATAAATTTTTTCAATTTAAAATTCGAAAGAAGAATTTTCAACTATTTTGTGAATACAAATTGTACTTTGTTTTATATGCATACTTTAAAAAAGTACAATTTGTATTCACAAAATTCGAAAAATGCTAGATAATTACTTATAATTGAAACCTGGGTGATTATATTGCAAAGAGTCTGACTGAAATATTTCATGAATTACAATCGATTTTTTTTGCTAATTTGATTAGAATTTCAGTTCACGTTTACATAACAATCACTGAAAAACGCTGTTGTTCAATTTATTGCAACTAAAAAATCGATTATAATTCATTAAAAATTTCAGTCAGACTCTTTGCAATATAATCACCCAGTTTCAATCATAGGTAATTATCTAGCATCTTTTGAATTTTCGTGATAAATTTTCTTTTCAATTGATCCTTTTTAGATGAAAATTTAACAATTCGGTTGAAAATTCTTCTTTTTTGTAAAAAATTATTGCTCTTCACTGAAATATTTCACTGAAATTCTAATCAAATCTGCTGAAAAATCGATTATAATTCATAAAATATTTCAGTCAGACTGTTTGCAATATAATCACCCAGGTTTCAATTATAGGTAATTATCTAGCATTTTTTGAATTTTGTGAATACAAATTGTACTTTGTTAAAGTATTAATATAAAACAAAGTACAATTTGTATTCACAAAATTCGAAAGATGCTAGATTACCTATGATTGAAACCTGGGTGATTATATTGCAAAGAATCCGACTGAAATATTTCATGAACTATAATCGATTTTTTAGTTGATTTAATTAGAATTTCAGTTCATTTTTATTTAAAAATCACTGAAAAACGCTGTTGTTAAATTTATTGCAGCTCAAATATCAACGGTTTCAAAATGACTTCTGAAACCGTATTTTGGCTCATTTCAACTTTTTCTCTGTGCGCTATTTGGTCTAAACCAAAAGTAATCAGCAAATTAATTACAATAATATATACCTAATGAACAATGGATTGAATTATTAAAATGAAAAACGTGAAAATCAGAAAAGTTGCATCAAACAACGCGATGATGCGATATTGTTGACTCTGTTAACACAATAAGAATGTCATTGTGAAATCGTAACCATGGCGATGTCTGTCTTCAATTTGAAAAGATTATCTTATCATTGTTTGAATAAAGTTAGGAAAGAAAAGAATTTTTTTGAATGTTGAAATAATAAGGTAAAGGTACCTATCATGAGACAAATTTTGAGGGGATTTTGAGATTTTCATTAATTTTTGAACGATAGTAAAATATATTTATAAAATGTTTATATCAATGAATGCGCTGATCTTTTTTGAATGCGAAACGCATATTAAAAGTTTAATTTAGTCTAAGCAAAGTTATTATATTTATGAAAAAGCGGAACGACCTTTATGTATCTATTATGAAACAACTTTTGGATTATATTTTATATTTTATGGATTATAGATTATATTTTATTTTTTCTGGAAAATTTTTGTTATAGGGAATGAATTTTTATTTAGGTGAATGAAAAAGGAGAAAAAACCATGAAGGATAAAGTCAAAACTACCTTTTCGTTTTTTTTTTATTGTACTTAATAATAACTTCTTATGTTTTATTGAATATTCGTCCTTTCTGGTAGAAAATTAATTTTCTTGGTTGAAAATTCATCTCGGAAAATTTAAAGATCTTGTTGAAAATCAATTTTTCTAACTGAAAATTTAACTGTTTTGTTGAAAATTCGTTTTTGTTTTGAAATTATTTTATTTTTATTCATTTATTTTTTTTTAATTTAACTATTCTATTTTTGGTTAACAATTTATCTTTTTGGACGAATATTTAACTGTTTGATTGATAATTGATCTTTTTTGTTTAAATTTAAAATATTTGGTAAAATTTTTTTCTACTTTTTGGTATAAAATTCAACTATTCCAGTTGAAGATTCGTCACATTGGTTGAAAATTGAACTGTTTGATTGAAAATCCGTTTTTTTGTTGAAAATTAATTTTTTTAACTTAATGTTTAACTGTTATATTTTTTGTTGAAAATTGTTCTCAATTTTTTTTGTAATAAAAATAAAATAATAATATGGTATAATAAAAAACTAATTTTCAATCAGAGATAAATTTCTAACCAGAAGGATACATTTTCGATCAAGAAGGTTCCTTTTCTACCAAAAAAGATTAATTTCTAATAAAATTTTCAAAATCATGAAACAAATTTTTGAACTTTTAAAGAAATCTTTAGTCAAAGAAATTAATTTTTTACCACCAATAATAATTTCATACCAAAAAAGTTCAATTTTCAACAAAATAGAGAAATTTTCAACCAAATAATTGAAGTCTAAACTGAAGAAGATAAATTTTCAACCAAACATGGAATAATTAAATTTTCAGTTAAAAAAATTAATTTTCACAAAAAAAAATGTAAACAAAATAGTTAAATTTGAAAAAAGAGGATTTTCAACTGAACTGATGAATCGTCAACCAAAAAATACGAATTTTCAACAAAATAGTTCAATCCTAAGAAAAAAAAAAACACGCCTCCTAGCAAAAAATGATCACTAACAAATTTTTAGATATTTTTTGAACGCAAAATTTTTGCTGATTCATTTCTTTTCGGACCTTGCGTTATTTATGCAAAAATGTATTTTTTTCATTGTTAATGTTATCTTTCACGATTATAACAAAAACTACGCATCCAATCAAAAAATGATTAATAACAAATTTGTAGCTCTTTTTTGGGTAAAAAAATTTGGTCTATTTATTTGTTGCGTATCTTGTGTCGTTTGACCGCAAAATGGAATGGATCATTTTTTACTATTTTTTTGTGCGGTAAAAATTTAAATTTTCGATGTTTTAAAAAAATTCAAATAGTTTTTGCGATAATCTCTTAGAGTTTTTTTTAAGATTCCAAGGATTTTTTATTTCATTTAAGTAATTTAATTTGTTTCAGAGGATTTGAAATATTCTAGAGTAATTCAAAAGATTCCAAGACATTTTCGAAAGCTTAAAAAAGTTTCGAGTGATTTTTAAAAAATCGAAGAATTTTTTTTATTTCAATAATTTGAAAGAATTTCAGAGGATTGGAAATATTTTAGGGCGTTTTTAAAAATTATCAGGGATTTTGAAGAGCTTGAAAAAATTCGAGGAATTCCAAAATATTCTGAAGGATTTCAAATATCTTAGGGTATTTTGAAAGATCCTAAGGCATTTTCAAGATCTTAAAAATGTTTCAATGGATTTCAAAGAATTTATTCACAAGAAGTGAGGGATTTCGTAGGGTTTCAAAGATTTCAAAAGATTTTCAAATATTTTTTGCAATTCATTTGGAATTGGCCCTGAATTCTTATTAATTTATCCTAAATTCTTTTAAATTCTTTTTAATTCTTCTCAATTCACTGAATTCTACTCAATTCAATGATTTTTTTCATATTCTTGAATTGCTTTGAATTCACTTGATTGTTTTTTAAATTCAGTTTGATTTTTTATGAATTTTATCGAATTCTTCTCATTTTCCGTAAATTCCTCTAAATTCACACAAATTTTATTACAATCAATGGAATTTTTTCGATTTTAAACATTTTTTCCGATTCATTTGAATTGTTTTGTAGCCATTAGTCTTTCCTTTGGTTAGAAATTAGTGGGGTTTCAAATATTTGAAGATACATTAAATTTTTTTTTTGAATTCACCCTGAATTCTTTTGAATTCTTTGGAATTCTCTTGAATTCTTTGAATTAACTTGAATTCTTCTGAATTCACTCAATTCTATTTAATTCAATGGATTTTTTCGAATTTTGAAATGTTTTCATGTAACTGATCCGACATTCTTTCAACCTCACCTTGAATTCGTAGGCATTTCATCAAATTGTTTTGAATTCCCTTGAATTTTTCTAAGCTCATTTCAAACTTAATGAATTCAATTAATTTTTTAAATATTTTTAAATTATTTTCGATTCATTTGAATTTGTTTTAATTCACCTTGAATTTTTATGAAATTCATCGAATTCTTCTCATTTCCCTTAAATTCCTTCAAATTAATTTCAATTTTACGAAAATCAACCGTCGAGCATTGCAATACATGTATTGTAGCGTTTATAAATCGAAAATTGTGCAGAAGGAATTCACGGAATTCATGGAATTCATTAAACAAAGGGAATTCACGAAATTTATGGAATTCGCGGAATTAATGGAATTCACGGAATTCAAGGAATTCACAAAATTTATGGAATTCGCGGAATTCACTAAATTTATGGAACTGACAGAATTCATGGAATTCACCAAATTCATGAAATTCATGGAATTCACGAAATTTATGGAATTCACGGAATTCACTAAATTTATGGAACTCACAGAATTCATAGAATTCACGAAATTTATAGAATTCGCGGGATTTATGGAATTCACGGAATTTATGAAACTTAAGAAATTGACGAAATTTATGGAATTCATGGAATTAATGGAATTCACGGAATTCAAGGAATTCACAAAATTTATGGAATTCACGGAATTCATGGAATTTGCGAAATTCAGTAAATTTATGGAACTCACAGAATTTATCGAATTCATGGAATTCACGGGATTTATAGAATTCACGGAATTCGCCGAATTCACGGAATTTGCTGAATTCACGGAATTTATGGAATTCATAGAATTCACGGAATTCATGAAATTCGCAGGAATCACGAAATTCATGGAATTCACGGAATTATTGGAATTCACGAAATTATTGGAATTCACGGAATTCACGGGTTTCATGGTATTCACGGAATTCGCGGAATTAACTGAATTCACTGAATTCATGAAATTTACGGAATTCACGAAGTATATGGTATTGAAGGAATTGACGGAATTTATGGAATTCAAGAAATTGACCGAATTTATGGAATTCAAGTAATTCACGGAATTCATTGAATTCATGAAATGCATTGAATCAACAAATTTAATGGAATTTGCGGAATTCGTGGAATTCACGGAATTTACTGAATTCATGAAATTCACTGAATTTACGGAATTCTCGCTATTCACGTTGTATGAATTCCTTGAATTCCGTGCATTCATTGAACTCCATGAATTCTTTGAATTCTCTGAATTCATTTTTTGAATTTTTTGAATTTCATGAATTCCGTGAATTCATCAAAATCCATGAATTCCACGAATTTCGTGAATTCGCGAATTCCTTGAATTCGTGAATTCCTTGAATTTTGTGAGTTCCTTGAATTCCGTAAATTCCTTAAATTTTGTGAACTTCATGAATTCCACGAATTCCTTGAATTTCATGAATTCCGCGAATTCCGTGATTTTCTTCAATTCTTTGAAATCCTTGAATTTCGTCAATTCCTTAGATTGAGTGAATTCCGTAAATCAAGGGAATTTCTTGAATTCCATCAATTCCTTGAATTTCGTGAATTCCTTAAATCTTATGAATTCCTTAAATTCCGTGAATTCCATAAATTCCATGAATTCTTCGAATTCCGTGAATTCCTCGAATTCCGTGAATTCCATGATTTCCTTCAATTCCTTGAAATCCTTGAATTCCTTGAATTCCATTAATTCCGTGAATTCTATGAATTCCTTGAATTCTATGAATTCTGCCAATTCCGTGATTTCCTTTCATTCCGTGAACTCTTTGAATTCCTTGAATACTATGAATTTCATGAATTCCATAAATTCCGTGAAATACTTGAATTCCGCGAATTTTGTGAATTCCATGAATTCCGTGATTTCCTTCAATTCCTTGAAATCCTTGAATTTCGTGAATTCCATGAATTCCTTGAATTTCGTGAATTCTTTAGATTTCGCGAATTCCGTAAATTCCGTGCATTCCTTAAATTCCATCAATTCCTTGAATTCCATCAATTCCTCGAATTCCATTAACTCCGTGAATTCCTTGAATTCTATGAATTCCTTGAATTCTATGAATTCCTTGAATTCTATGAATTCCTTGAACTCTATGAATTCCTTGAACTCTATGAATTCCTTGAATTCTATGAATTCCTTGAATTCTATGAATTCCTTGAATTCTATGAATGCTGCCAATTTCGTGATTTCCTTTAATTCCATGAAATCTTTGAATTCCTTGAATACTATGAATTTTATGAATTCCGTGAAATCCTCGAATTCCGTGAGTTCTGTGAATTCCTTGAATCCCATGAATTTCTTGAATTCCATGAATTTCTGTTAATTCCATGAATTCCGTAAATTCCGTGAATTTGGTGAAATCCTGATATTCCGTGAATTTCTTGAATTCCATGAATACCTTGAATTCCATAAATTTCGAGAATTCAATTAATTACATGAATTCCATTATTCTTTGTATCATTCATTTAATTCAATTTTGTACAACTTATATAATAATAAAAATTAATATTATTCGTAGGATTTATCAAATTGAAATTCATATACTCACATACATGTTATAAGGAACCATTCACAATTTATTTTATAAATAATATTTCTTTTAATTCATAAAAGGAAAAATTTCATTACGGCAATATAATTTACAAATCAGTTAAGTGTTAAACAAATTTAAGAGTAAATTATGATAAATTAAATTATAATTACATTCACAATCCTTTCCAGATGATAACGATGGCAGAATTTACCTACAAATAAATTATGAGAAATCCATTTATTACTCTTTTAACGGAGAAAAAAATGAAAAAGAGCTCCTTATTGGCCACAATTAGCCATGGAATACGAATAAATTATTACTTTTTAAATATCACCCCCATAAGTCTGTTTCCTAGGGTATCAAAAAAAACCCATATTTTTTTAGATTCCTTGAGTTTTTTTTTGAAAATTGTTTCTAATATATGAAATAATACTTTATGGTGATAATTAGAATTTTACATAGATTGTTTAAACAATTTGTTATTGTTTTCAGCGATTTTCTCTTAGAATGGAGTCAGAAAGTCGCGGTTTTTAAAAAAAATTTCAATTTTTTGTCTAATTTTTAATTAGATTGATGCAATACTTAATAATTGTTAACAAGGCTAATTGTTCAAACAATTTACTATCATTGTTAATAATATTCTATTAGAATAATGATAGAAAATTGCATTTTTTTCACAAATTGTCCTCTTTTTGTGCAATTTTGAATATTTTAATCATTGAACATAATTTATTTATAATTCTAAAAATAAAATTTGTGAAATTAAAATTTTTTTTCAATCTTTGGCCAATCAACTAGTTAGTTTAAAATTTAATGACTTTTTTATATGCAAACAAGATTATTAAAAATATAAATTGAAGTTTGTTTCGACCGAGTTAAGCGGCCAAAAAAAGGGCCGTTAAGCTTTAAAAATTTTGGATTTAGAACCAAATTTTTCTTATTTTTTAAAACATTAAAAATTCAAAAAAAAAAATGTAATGCTGAAACTTGCATTAATATAATTTATCTATATTATTATACATAATTTATAATTTATTCACTTCAAAATCAATAATCAAATTAATGCAAGTTAATAAAAACATATTTTGAGCAATCCCTTTTTTTCGTAAATATATTTTGCTGGAGGGTTATGCATAACCATAGCTTCCTTACTCTTCAATAAAATGTATCAATGCTATAGATCAATCGATTCGTCTTAAATCAACACCACTGTTCTATTCTCGCATCAATTTTGAATTATGTCAATGAAAAAAGTTTTACTATAAAAAACCGATTTT